>JAQGEP010000028.1:0-318886 GCA_028476805.1 Acrocalymma vagum
CGCTCCAACAGTTCCACAGAATCCCTCCATCTCCCCAACCGCCATCAAAACCACAAATCACCCCCAGCACATCAAGCCAAAAGCCCAAAACTAAGGATATGCCCGTCATCTTTCCCACAGCCGCCTCACCGTTTAGCATGAGCTGAGATGCATCACTTACTCACTTCCTAGTCTAAGTCGCTGGCACCCAACAACCCTGGACAAGCATCAAGCCGCGCCAGGCAAAAACATCGTCAAGCAAAACAAAAATACTGGTCGAGCGAGCACTTGAGCCGTGGAGCGTCCGTCCGCGCCGCGGGAAGGAAAAGGAAACCGCGGAATAGAGCAAAGTGGGCCCCCTCTCCCCCGTGCTAAGTTCGAGACATGAGGAATCAAATATGTAGCAGGCAGCTGCAGTAACTAGCCGGCCTAGCTTGCATATCTCTTTTTCAGCGCGACCATGTCCATGCCGGATTAAGCGTTTCATGCAGATAGGTGGAAGGGCCTGTCTTGTCGAGACCTGACTCGATGCACGCGGGAATCATGTAGTGGGAAAAAGAAAAGACGACCCGCACACAAAGAGAGAGAGAGATACAGAGGCCTAGTCAAAGCGGGCCGGTGCTATATTAGGCAGGAAGATCGAATGTGTGGTCGGTGTGAGATGCGTTTCCAAGATATCATGGGACAGGAAATACGGTTTTGTGCGGATTGAGGTGGTTTTAGGTTTGATAGGATTCTGGAAATAGCGGCTCACGGGAGGCTGCATAGGACGGTTTCTGATGATTGTGGTTGTTCAATTATCTGCAGAGAGAGCTTCGCGCATATTGATCGATCGATCGATTGATTGATTGATTGATGACTATCAACTCAGTTCATGCCAAAACTCACATGTTTTCCAACTCAATATTAACCATAAACATATTTGTATTATCTCCTCCATCAAGATACCACTAGCCACTACATTAAAGAGGAGAGGGCGTAAGATAGACGCTTATACCCAATGTTATTAAAGTGAGAATCGTAACAGTCGTTGTAAGATATCAAGGATATCAAGCCTAAGGTCATAATAGAAATTCGTCATCCAACAGCTTGTGTGTGTACGCAAAGAAACATAACGGATACTCAATATGAAACAGCCCTTCCCAAACATAATAAACAAGATGCGTTTGCTTGACGCAGGAAGGACAGAGTATCCACGCCGAGGCGTTCAGAGTCATATAGGGAAACAGCCCACCCACAGACATATTGCGCAAAGTAATAGAGGAAAACAACTTTTGATCACAAACAAACCACCCATTGCTGAAGATGCTGCATACAACCGCCTTGGTACTGGTGAATACGAAACTTGCTCGAATAGGTAGGTCACTCGTACAGAGTGACGTTGAATTTGCGCCGCGAAATGCCGCAGGAAAATAGAACAGAACAAATCGAGACACTTGTGATTGCAGTCAATGAAGGACACCAAAGTCCTCAAGATTGCGTCTCACATCTTTTTTGGCAAACCTGAAGGTTGAGGAAGCTGGAATCCATGGCATCCGCGTTTTGCAGTAGATTCAGCAACGAGAGCAGCCCAGCCTCCATAAGCAAACTTCTCGAGGAATTCGTGCAATTTGTTTGGTGAGGCCTTGGATTGTATAAGTGCGGCTGCTTCATATTCCAGAGCCGCGCGCTCCTCAGACACTGCTTGGAGTAGGGCAGCGTCGTGCTCAATGACAGTGATACCTGACTCCATGACATGAATCTTGTTATGCCGTAGAGGGTTATCGATATCACTGGCGATGTTGTTGGACTTCAGTTCTCGCCAACCACCGACTTCTCGGCCTAGAGTGGCTGCGGCTTGTTGGGGAAAGGAAGGATTGACCTTTAGGAGTGTGCTCTGAAGGCGAGCCAGGCAGTCGCCAAGATCCCAGCGAGCGCCAGCCTCACGGTTCTTTTTGGCGACCTTCTTTTTGGCGCTCTTGGGGGGATCCACTACGGCCTTTTCCTGGCGCGATCGAGAAGCATATGCGGCCCTGTCGGATCGACGGCCTCTAATCGGCTTGTTGGCAGAGCACTTATACGAAGGCTGTATGGGGCTTCCAAGGGGTGTAGGATACGGTTGAAAATGGTCATTGTACATTCGGAGTCTCCCAGTTACTATATCGTGGTGGTAGCTCGGCTCCAGATCGAGACGATCAAGACATTCGATGCTCCTTGCATCTTGTCTCGCGGGGTCGACATGTTCCAGAGAAATGACGCTTGGAGAGGTGGACCTAGAAGCCTGGAGGCTTGAGTCGCCGGCAGAAGAGACTGAAGAGGCTGAAGAGGCTGAAGATCTCCTAGATGTATCCAAGTCCTTGAGGTACTCATGAATTGGCGGCAACCGCAGATGGTCTGCTTGCCCCCTGATCACTAGTTAAGACCGCCACCTCCAAGAACAGCGACATTACACTCACTCGCTCAGAGCCATAGAACTAAAATTGATGGACAGAGAGGGCTCTGGGTGCTCTGGCTTCATTGTGACTGGTAGGGTGGAGGGGTCTGGAAGATGATACATTATGGCGAGGTGGATTGAAAGAGACGCAGAAGAAAGTAACAGTACCAAAGATCACGATGCAGGACTAAAGCTTCGAGCGAGATTGATGATGACAGAGATGAACTAGAACTGAATCGGTAGCAAGACAACGGCCTTATATGTAAAGCAGAGAAAGCTATTGCTTCATGCAGCAAACATGGGTAGCAACAAGACGGCTGGCGCGGAAGCGGGTAGCTTGACAAGGTCATTGCAACCCTTTTACAATCCAGGATGCCGCAGAACCAGCAAACGGAGAGAGCTCAGAGCAACATGTGTAAAGCGACGAGGCATTCGAGACATGGTAGTACAAAGGCGTGTGGAGACTAGAGCCGTCGGGATCACCTATTGCAATCCCTTGCGACTTGGTGAAACATGGCAGCTTTGGTCGAATGCAAGCATGGATGACCCTTGGAGATGCTCCGATGTCTCGTGGTGACAGCCAAAGAAATGCCTTGCATTGGATCGAGGACATCACCGCAGGTATTCGCTCCCGAGAACGGCCACTGCAGACGTTGAACGAGAAACGGGCGACAGATGTAGTTGATGCCGAGCAACGTTGTCAGACCCAGAACGTGCGGCAGGTCGTCAGTCTCCAGTGGGCGTGTCTTGCACTTGACCGGCTGGATATGGCACTGGACCTGCCCGTCTGTCTCGATTCGCGGTCGAGGTGGGATCGTGGCTAATCGAATCTGAATCAGAGGAAATCTGGAAGGTGACCTTGTTTACCTGGCTCGCGGGGCGGAGGCGGCTGCACGACCCTCGATTTGCGACGTCCAGCACCAGCAGGCCGCTGCTTTTGGCAACATGAGGTGGCAAGGACACGGCTTCGAAAGACAGGGACGGGGTGTTCAAAGATGCGGGAGCGCAAAGGGTGGTGGTGATGTGATGGTGGAGGTGGTGGGGTGTGAGCGGTGCAGATATGCCCTGGAGTGATCGTATTCGTGATACACTGCAGCAGCTGCTGCAGCAGCGTAGCACCCATATGCGGCAACGACAACGATGGACCACAAACGCAACGCTAGGAGACTATCCGCCTGTTCCCCGCGCGGGCTCGGGCTGAAGGTACGAGAGGGTTGAGAGAGAATTGGGAGGGATTCAGAAGAGAAGCTGCTTGCAGCGAAGATGCATGACGTGCCAAGGAAATGAAGAAATGATGTAGCACAGGCACAGGCACAGAATAGACGA
The DNA here is from genome assembly GCA_028476805.1 of Acrocalymma vagum. NCBI lineage: Eukaryota > Fungi > Ascomycota > Dothideomycetes > Pleosporales > Acrocalymmaceae > Acrocalymma > Acrocalymma vagum. Next base: position 3,719 of record JAQGEP010000028.1, read on the forward strand.
GCAGTCATGGCGGATGTGCACAAGCAGTGACGTGACCAAGAAAATGCATTTTCGCTGTACCATACATGATAATAGAGAGTGATTGTGTGTGTGTGTGTGAGAGAGAGAGAATGTCTGTGTACGCGTGTGAGAAAAAACCCCAATATACCTATTGACAGGAAGTGGAAGTGAAGAGCACTGAACCACTGACGCCATATCTCCTCCCCAGAACTACCAATTGGTCCTACGTCCATGGATCAGTCCGGGAGAAGCCAAGCGGTCGTGGTTGCGCTGCTTATTACAAGTCTACTGGAAATTTGGACCTTCATAGCCTATTGTTACATACATATACTTTATGCATGTGTTCCCCATTACTCCGTTGCCAAAAAACCTTTACAGTCCAACCAGACCGACCACTCAAACGTCCCGGCACTCGCTCTCTGGATGCCGTGTCTTGATAAGGGAACACCAGGTCGTTGGATTATTAGTCTATGCAATTATGATGAGAACGCCAGCGTTTTGGACCGTTTATAGCAAGAAAACAGCGGCAAGAGCGGCAAGGGCCAGAGCTCCGTTCTGAGCATAGACTGAAGGAGCAGCACCCTCCTTGTCGTTGTTCTTGGAAGTGCCCGTCTTGCCCTCGGTCTTGGGGTCAACGAGTTCACCCTTGCAAGTGAACTTGCCGCGGATACCCTTCTTGTCCTTGAGAGGCTGGTAGAAGTCATTGCAAGCAGCACTGATATCAGCAGTCGATTGGAGGTTGAAAGTACCCGTGACGTTCTTCAACTTGGGGGTTTCGACCCTAGGTAATATCAGTTTAGCAAAAGTCATAAGACTGACCTGGTTCAGAGACTTACTTGGACATGTTACCACTGAGATCAAGAGCGCTACCGACATCAGTCAGCTCGGGGAAGCCGGTAATTTCCTCAAGGGCGGTGTTGTTGGCAATCTGAAGGTTGGCATTGACCTTGGTGAGCTTGGGGAAGCTAATGTTGGCCATCTGCTCGTTTGCAACGAAAGCGAGGGCAGAGCCAATAGTTTCGACGTTAGGGGCCTCAAAGCTCTCGAGCATGTTGTTGTACAGACCAAGAGAGCCCTTAAGCTCCTCGAGGCTGGAGACATTGATGCTTCCGCAGAAACGGAAAGTCAAGTTACCAGCCGTGGTAAGTTGTGGTAGGTTAACCTCAACACCACGCTTGTTTTCAGCAAAGGTAAGAGCCTTGTTAACGCTCTCCAATTGCATCTCGATAGAGTCGATGTTTGGATTGGCAGCAACGAGAATGGTGTCGGCTGTCTCAAGGTTGATGCCCTTGAGTGATCGGAGACCGGTGTTCTGAATCTCAACGGTATCCGCCTTGACGACTTCCTTGGTGAATCCAATTTCTCCCAACTTAGGCAGGGCCGTCCACTGAATCGACTCGGTCTCATTGAGTTCAGGGAAGTTCAGAGCAACAAGCTCGGTGACTCCGTCCAATTCGAAGGATCCCTGGATCTTTTGCATGGTGCTGCTGCCAATCCGCTTGATGGCCGAGTTGTTCTTGACGACTAGGTTGCCGTCAAGCACCTCGATGCCATCGAGAGTGATGTCCTCGGTCGTTTGGGTCGCAATGGCAATGCTGCCGGAGAAGGTTGCGCAGCCAGCAAGGCCGGTGGCATCACCTTGGTTCTGGATAGTCTTGGTGGCCGAGGCACTGCAATCATCTGATTGAGCTGTTGGGTGGGTGGCTAGTCAGCGAAGGAAGACTCATAGCATCGTAGCAGCCAGCATTCGGGACATGTGAGGGAGACTAGCAAACATACCGAAGGCAACGCCGGCAGCGGCCAGAGCGGGCAAGATGATTCTTGCGATCGAAGACATTGTGAGATGTGTGAAAGGGGGACTGTAACTGGAAAAGGAGGGTCAGCGACGCGTCGAGCAGAGTATTTGGAAGCGATTGGAAAGAACATGATCAGGTTGCGCTGGCAAAGGTGGTACGAACCTTTGATGTTAATACTGCAAGACGCGCAGGCCCCAAGATGGAAATGGGACAAAGATGCTGGAGGAAGAAGAAGAAGACGACAAAAAGAGGGCAAGCGATAGACAGAAGACAAGATTAAAAAAGATGAGCAAGAGACGCCGATAAGAAGGCGTAGCTGCAAGAGAACGTGGGTTTTGAGGATGAGAAGAAGGGGCGCGAGAGTGAGCGAACGGGAATGAGAAAAAGGAGCAGGACCGCTGCGGCGAGTGACGGGGCGCTAGCCGGATTAGGCTGGACCGTAATGTTTCTAATATGACCGGCGTTGGGCCCCTGCAAGCACTTCCGCGAAGCTTGCACACTTGGACAAGGAGACAAGACAAGGTCGATGGAAGGCCGGCATAACTTGCACAGACACGCTGTTGGCTTTGGATTTTGGCTTTCTTTCTTTTGCTCTTTGGCTGTCACTTTGCTGCCAGTTGACTGCCACTTTGCTTGGGAACCATGGGCCGCGTTTAGGCCGTCCCAACCAAAAAAAAAAATAAACTCCGCTCGCTGCTCGTTGTTGGACTCCAGTCCGGCGTCGTTCCTGCCTGTCGCGTGTGTTTGCACTTTCCCAAACGTCCGCAGCATCTCCATCCCAATCGTGCAATCGGAAGCGCTGGAACTTGTCTTCTCTGCCCCAGCTTTGTCCATTCTATAGTTGTCGCGGCCACAGTGGAGCGCCTGGGAAAGCTTTGAAGCCCGTTTTGCTGCTCGGCCACCGGACCTCCTGGCACTGGCTCCTGGCACTAGCACCTGCGATAACAGGCGAGCCGGGTTCCTGCGACGCCAACGCCTCCCACCGTTGCCGCGGCGCTGGCCAAAAACCTTGATTTTGGGGGGCGCTCTAATTGCTCTTCAGACCATTGCTCGACTTCACCCGGCCAAATCACCTCCCAAGACTTTTGCAATTCGCATCTCCTTGGACATTCAAGGCCAAATCGCATGCTCCCCTCGCCTGCTGTGTCTATGTACACACCACTCTACAGTACAGCTCAATACATGCACGCATGCCCACCGCGCCTCGGCTGAACGGCCACAACGGTCCAAACAGCCGTGGTTCGCTCATAGCCACGCCACTTTTGGCATGCGCGACACCCATGGTGGTCGATGTTCCGCCTCGAGACATACGGTAACGTCAGATCGTGCCCCATCCCCGACGGATGACTGCACAGCACCCGGGCATCTACAAGAAACTGTCCGATCCCGACGTCTCAGATGTTCTCAGACTTGCTCGCATTTTGTCCTTGGAAAATGCCATGTTTGAACAGACGCTGCACTCTGCCCCAATGCACAATGCAAGCGTCGTCGTAAGCCTCACGCACACGACCACCAAGATATTTGTGGGCTCGCTGGGCTATCTCCATTCTACGCCCGATTGAATCGACCCTTTTCATCCAATAGCGCGTAGCCGAGAACATTTCAATCCTGCCCCAATCTCCCCTAAGCCTATCGAATGATCTGCCCTAAAAGAATTGCGTTGCTACTTTTGGCAAGGATCCCGGCTTTGCTGAAAAAGGAAAGTTGATTGCACGTCTCCTTCGCCAATCGCAACGTCATGACTTTCATCTCCATCCATGCTGGCCCATACAAATAAAGCCGTGGGTGTTTTTGCAACTTTACAAATGTTGGCAGTTATGCTCAGGGTGCGGGATATCTGTTCGTTTTACCTTGAGCTTGGCCGGTTCGCATCATCGATCATCAGAATGCCATCCTGCCACTGCCGATCAGGAACATGCTTAAATTTCCCCCGCAAGAGTGTATTTGAAACATTCAATTTCTCACGCTCTCCAGCGCTTCAAAGTTTCAAAAGACGCCTCTTTTCATCAAAAACAAAGCATTCTGTTGGCTTTCACTGCACCGCCGTAGCTTTGCGGAGCACGACGCATCTCAAAATGCGGCGGTTCCTGTGCCCGCCAGATTGTGTGGCGTTGTTTGTGGCACCGGAAGAAGTTTTGAGCAAGCAGACACACGCGTCTATATGCCATTCTGTGAACGATAATAAACGCGGCAGTTGGATAAGCGAGTTTAGCAGCTAGAGAGTCTTAATGTCTGCTCATGCCTGGCCTTTGCCATTAGATTTGCCATATTTGGTCAGTGTCTGTAGGGCTCCGTACCTACAAACCCTTTCAGGCCAGCGTCTAGTCCTGGAGCGCAATCAGGCTTCATGAACAAGTGGCAATATTTTACGCCGTCAGTGCCGCCATTTCCTTTGCGCTCAAAGTCAAACTCCCAAAATCAAACTTTGCGCCACCGTACACGCACAGGTCTGGCTCTGTCTGCATCACGCTAGCCTAGCACATGCGGCCCGTATCGTTGTCAAAAACCAGGTGTCTCACAACGGCTATGCTGGGCACATCGGGGAAATTGACACCCACAGTGCTTTCCAGATGCAGCGGCTACCCGTGAGGCATTGTACGACAAGTGACTGACCGATGTTCGGCCGCCCGACCCTTAGCAACTGCTTTCACTGCATTCCATTACTACCGCTCGCTCGCATCCACCAGACTATCAAATCTGTGAGTCGGGGTCACCACTGGCGTAAAGTTAAAGCTCAGAAGGCTTGTACAACAAAGACGTACAGCTCAGAGCTGCAGCCTCGCTTCCAGCTCCTTCTCGGCCTCCTCTTTGCAAGCCCGCGTCTCATCCTCAAAGTACTCCTCTTCCCCCCATGCCCAAAATAAAATCTACCCAAGGGTTCACTACCCGCAGCTCCAAGACGGGCTCCTGCATCTCTCCCCATCCCGCCCAAAATAACTGTCCTACACACATACCCCAAACGTCACAACCATTCATCTCAATTCCCTCCCCGACGTAGCTCCATCCATGGTTAACCCCCCTGTCCCCTCCCCACTCCCCACACCCACCTCACCACCATAGCTTCACGGAAAATTCTTCCTCTCCAATCACTCCGTCGATCAACATCCTCGTCCACCAGGATCCTCTAACTGACCGCCTCAAGCGAGCGGGCTCGAAGCGCTGCGTTCCAACGGCTGCCAGGTATCTTTCGTGCATGTCATTTGCATCATACGGAATCTCCCAGGGTGCAAAAGGCTCACTTAGACATGTTTATTTCCAGTGTTAGCGGGTGGAACACGAGTCCCGGTGGCCCACTCAACTATTCTTCCTTGTGAGGCGTTGTGGTGGTGGCTTGTCCCACGGTGTGCGAGAATTTATGACTTAACTACCTTTTTCTGCTTGCTTTCGGGGCGGGCGCGTCTTTGGTTGGGGTCGTACGGCGTCTTTTAGGGGAGATGGGAATGTGGGATTGGCGGGGGATGCGAGCGAGATCGTGAGTGAGTGGCTGGTGGTGAGAATTACGCGCGTATGTCGATAGGGAGGTATCGACTTGTGTATGGCAGCTGTTTTTCTTTTTTCTTGTTGCATCATGGCGGGTTTGTGGGTTGCCATGCACGTTGGTAGCTGCAGACGCAGAAGTACACGCAGATGCAGATGCGGATTAAAGACCACGGGAAGCGAGGTTTGTACCTATGGTGTAGCAAATTTGACAGCGTTGTTCGACGGAGATGGCTCGAACACATAAAAATGTTGATTATCGGGGAATACCAGAGACATAGACATACATATGCAGAAACTCCATGTACTGTAACACTATGTGCTTGCTGGTGCACTACTCACTGCCTTGACCTAACTCAGATAATCCACTCTATCATTCATGGCTCAATCGAGAAATAGACAGTGTCTATTATTCCTTCTGCAAGACCGAAGTGTCTACGTCGGAAACTCTCCACATATACCACATAAACAGCGACCTAGAAATCACGAAAACAAACATCTTATTAGCGTTCCGCACACACATACATAAGCCTCATGCATGAAGCGGCCCGAAGACTAACATGAGAAGGGGAAGAGGTTATGCACGAGTAAGGCAAAGCAAGGCAAAGCAAGGCAAATCAAGACAAAGCAAAGACTAAGACGCACCGATAAGGCGAGAACTGCGAGGCGATGTCAAGCATCTCCTTCTCGGTCATGTACTTCCACTTTCCACCTTTGTTTTTGAGTTTACTGACGTCCCGGCCCATGTATGCTGCCATACCTCTTCTATTGGAGGTACGTCACTTGTTAGCTGGGGTACGACGTTGGTATGCAGAGGATACATGACTTCATGCAAAGGTGGCATTGGGCGACCGATTATCTCCCCGCATCAGACTCCATGATAGGAACCCAACGAAGCAAGATGAGCGCATCCAAGGGTGGAATATGGAAAGGGATAGGTTGGTGATAGGATCTGGCCAGAGCATCACAAAACTTACTGCACACCCAAATCTCCGGTGCTAAAGACGTCCATTCGCTTCAATCCAAAGCAAGCGAACATTTCAACACTCCACCTTCCAAGGCCTCGTACCGCTACCAGCTTCTCGATGAGATCCTCGTCGCTAGCACTAACAAGCATTTGGGCGCTTAGCTCGCCTGAGTCAAATTTCTCCGCTAGACCATGGATGTATTCTGCTTTGCGCTGAGACAGACCTGCTGTGCGCAGGGTGGGCAGGTCTTTGGTAATGACTTGCGCGGGAGAGGGGAACGAAGGGTGGGTCTCTTCGAAGAGAGCGGTGAATTTCTTGCGGATGGAGGCTGCCGCTTGGCCGGAAACCTGGACACAACCTCATCAGCGCTCGCCTCACCTGGTCTCGTACAGCAGAGCAGTTGTATAGCTTTTGACTTTGCCGCCGGAAGCAGCCGTGAGGCTCGCAGGCACTTTCTCTCCCGCAACCGCTGGGCTGGGGAGAGGCTTCTCACACGTGACATATTTGATAGCAAATTAATGACAATGTACACACCACAGGCTATTGATTGAGAATGAAACAAGGAAAATTGTTTCGTACCTGTTGCCCGATGATCCCGCTAGCCAAAGCAGTAAATGGATCTACTACTTCTCGTAGCCCCTCTGGGCTAAACATCTTACAGTGATGCTGTTCAATCACTGGCTTTAATTTCGGGTCTATTTTGATCAGGTGCGCACATGCGTCCTCCAACAAAGTGTCGATAGTCGATGTTGGTGGCCTTAATCCACCAACATCTGGAGGCACAATCTCTTTCGCCTTGCGCTTCTTCGTTGGTGATACATTCTCTTCTTGGGATGCGGTAACATCCGAGGGTTTGATTGGGGACGACGTGTACGCTACGACGCGCGAACCGCCCGGTGTGGATAGAGGCGCGTTGGTAGCGTGGGGCTCTGCAGGGCGTGGTCTGTCTGCGAGGTCGTCGAGCATGTGGTCGGATGCTTTGGAAGCTAATGCGAGGAGACCGACACCAGAAGGCGTAGGTGTAAACGGTGGTGGTTTGATTGGAGATTCTTCTGTTACCGCTTTCCGTTTCTTTGGAAGTGGTGTCTTGATTACTTCAGGGACTGCGAAATCAGTTTTCAGGGCCTTTGTGGCCGATGCAACTTCTGTTTCGGTTGATGCTTTTGAAGTAGAACTTCGACTTTTGCGCTTCTTGGTCTCTGTCGATACCTTTTTTGCATTTGTGTTCGCCGTGCCATTTGTTTCTTTAGCCGCAGGAAACTCAATGGCAATATTAGTTGAGAGACGAGCAGAACGTCTGACAGTCATGTTGGGCGGCTTTGGTGCTGTCGCAGAGAAACTCCAGGGTATCTAACGTCACTCAGTATACGCAGAAATGCAAACTGAATATTCCTGCCGAATATCTGGCACTCACTGTGTGCTTCTGAAGGAGTGGAAATGACCTTTGGATAATGCGCATGTGGTGCGTTTGAGGGATGACGGAATCAGACGCGGTTCGAGGGGTAGCTTCCAAGGTTGGAAAGCTGCTGACGCGAAGTCATGTGCGTCCGCGCTCTTGCTGACGAATTAACCGTCGCATTCATCGTATTCGGCACCCAAGCCGTCATAATAGTGAAAAACCATAATGGAGGCTCAAGTTCCTTATATCAACACTTTCTAATCCTCCTTTGAGTGTTGTATCTCAGTAGGTTGTTTAGAAACGTTGCAGTACGCAAGCTTGCCTCCATAACCCCAACATCACTAAATCAGTACTTATAGTTTAGCAAGCGAGTTCTACTCTAGTCTGGATAACTATTAGACTGCAACCCACAGCGTGGTAGTCAATTCATTTGCTACAACGATTTTATTTGCCGTCTCTTATTCTAGGCAAGAAGAGTAATGTGATGAGAGTCGGTGGCAAAATTAGTTCCAGAGAAAACGTGATGTAAGCGTCATCTACAATGAAATAGTTTAAAAATTCCAAACGACTTTACGATTTCAGTAGTTTCAGGTGGGGAAGAATTGGCAGCTTGTCTATCTCCTAGAAACCTGAATGTCTCCACATTCCCGAACAAAAAGTGTGTTGGCTTCAACTAGACTTTTCGGCCTCGTCCTATGTTTGAGGTGTGAGTGTTTAATATAGTCAGGTCTTCCAGATGCAGACGGTCGCAATATGAGGAACCACAAAAGCGCAAAGTTGTTTGTGGGATTGAACTTCTTGTTTGTATGCTGTGCCATATTATGGTTTGCACCGTTCTGTTTGCCAAAGACTCCAGGATTCAGTGGCCTATATTAATAGGAACCCATACTTCCCAAAGATGCATGAAACCCTATCCCGGGACATTGGCAATAATATATTACGCAGGAATCTTGCACACCTCTCATCATCATTGCTTCTATAGAAAAGACAGTAAGTCCTCACGCCCACCGTGCCTCACACAAATGGTTTCTGTGATTGGAGAGGAAGATCGATACGAAAAGGTCTTTGTGATATACACTCTAATGCACAGCCCATTCCGTCCTAGCTTGGGCGTTCTAAGTCCCGAACCCTGATGTACACATGATTTAAGAGCTTGCGTTTCGCGCCCTCTTCTGCACGACCATGGATTCCAAATCCTCACGCTCCTTAATCTCAGCCTCGACCTCGGTAATGATATTGGAAAGGTAAGGAGTGTCCTAAACGCGAAATCAATCTCTGGATCACTCTTAAGAGCGGGACCTAGCTTACCTCTTCGGGCTTCGTCCACTCGTTCTTGGGCAATAGCTGGTGGGATACGGAGCACTGTGGCAAATCTTAGCTGGTATATCTAACACACTTGGGGGTTCTTTGTACCTGGAAAGCACGGCGGAGACGGTAGACACGGTCGTAGGCCTCCTTGGGGGGCAGCCGCTTGAGGGCAAGGAGGACGGTGTTGTTCTCTTCGGGGATCAGATCATCGGCCCTACGGAACAACGGATTGTCAGTTCATCGATCCGCAACCTCCAAACGATAGCCATAGCTTCTTCCAACACATGCGCCACGAATTGGCTCAGCCAAGGGAGTGTCCGTACCTCAATCCCAACTGCCTGTAACCTGCAGCATTGCCGTACCAGCTGGCGAGTGGCTGGAGCGCCTTCTGGAGCCACGGGCGCTTTAGAATGAATGGAGCTAGAGAAGGAGCAGACATTATGCCGGTCGAATTGGAGGGTGCCTCGAGTAGAGCGGAGCGGACGGGATTGGGGGGCGATTGACGATTTTGTGTGTCGACGGTCGATGTTTCTGCTGATGAAGTTGCAAAGCCTTGAAGCGAATTGGCTCACCCGGGTGCCAAGCCAAAAGGCCCGAGCTCTCCCTTGAGAAGCAAGGATTTCCCCCACCGACCAACGTCCGACATTTCCCTCGTGCTCAGCAAGACTGTGACGTCTCGCTCACCTCCTCTGCACTGCTGCACTGCTGCACCACCACCCGCAACGCCACGCAGCAATCAGCATTGCGGTGCCTCTACTCTGTCTCCGCTCATCTTCCCCAAATCCACCTTCCTCTCTGTGTCAGACTGTCAATGGCGCCGCTCAATCGCTAGCTATCGTGTCTCCCAGTTGCTGCGGGGCTTCCGCACACTGAGGCCCTGCAAAGGGGACGACGGCCTGTAGGGAACCCTCTTTCTAGGCCTTGTGCGGGCTCTCCTCCTCACTGCATGCATGTAGCATCTCCAAATGTCCACCCACGACTCCGAGCCGCCGTCCCCAAGTACTCCCATTTCGGACCGGTATGCGCCACCGGCTTCTCCAACAACACCCTCCCGTACCATGGCGACCCAGCACCCGAGCTGGGGATCGCCTCTCTCTACTCTAGCTGTCAAGGCGGCTAGTCTACCAAATTCCACCGTCAATGCCTTTTGTGGATCTGCTGCCGGTATCGCCTCAGGCATCGTAACATGTCCCCTCGATGTGATCAAAACTCGTCTTCAAGCCCAGGGCTCCTTCCGCCCCCGAAACCTCGCACGGCCTGTGCGCGTCGTATATAATGGTCTTTTTGGTACTGCTCGAGTGATTTGGGTTGAAGATGGCATCAAAGGCATGTATCGAGGGCTCGGGCCGATGCTACTCGGTTATATACCTACCTGGGCCGTTTATATGACTACGTATGATTTGGCAAAGGAGCAACTATACGACAAAATGGGTTGGTATTCCTTCCGAAAGGGTACCGATGAGTAACTGACTGGTATTTTACAGAGAATAAATGGCTCGCGCGCATATTTGCATCAATTGCAGCAGGTGGTTCTTCAACTTTAGTCACAAACCCCATATGGGTCGTCAAGACCCGACTTATGTCCCAAGTAAGCTCGCGTGCTTTGGAAGAGCACCGCCCACCATGGCATTATAGAAACACCTTCGACGCCTTCAGGAAGATGTACGCCAGCGAAGGCATTGGATCGTTTTACTCGGGCCTTGCTCCGGCGCTGCTCGGACTTTCCCACGTCGCCATCCAATTTCCGCTTTATGAATTCCTCAAAATGAAGTTTACGGGCTTAGAAATGGGCCAATCAAGCGCTAAGGATGAGGACGTACATTGGTTAGGCATATTGAGCGCGACTGTTTTAAGCAAAATTTGCGCCACATCAGCAACCTACCCCCATGAGGTTCTCCGTACACGACTACAGACACAGCAGCGTGCTTTGCCATCACACTCCCATGAGGACATATCATTCCGAGGTGGGCAGCACGGCCTTGGTCATCAAACTCGCCCTCCAGGTACATCGTCTTCAGACGGTATGATCAACATACCTAGATACCGCGGAGTGGTCAAGACATGTACCACCATTTTGAAAGAAGAAGGCGTCAGAGCGTTTTATAATGGAATGGGTACTAACATGGTTCGTGCCGTCCCTGCGGCTGTAACAACTATGTTGACTTTTGAGTCATTAAAGATGGTACACCAAAGGCTCAAGACGGAGGGAGAGCGGATCAAAGAAGACGGGTCGGAGTTATAAGTAACTTCACCCGCGTTCGTGAAAGAACCAGTCATCTGTCTTTCAGGGCGTTAATGTTTCAGGAGCGCGATATCCCAGTGAGCATCCCTGTTTTCGTTGTTTCCCATACATCTGTACATACCCAGCATTACCTTGGTACGGAATCTTGGACCAGCATCGGGGCTTTGGGCGTTTTATGGTTATACCGAACTTTTCGGGAGCGGTTTGATGGCTGTCTGTCGCTCTCTTCTTTCCCGGATCACGCATTATTTTCAAGTATCGTAACGCTCTTGCATCGAGATAAGCAATATATACAGTTTTGAACAGCTTTGATTGAAATGGCTTCAGTTAGACCGTTGGTGGGTCTACTGAGTGAATTCCGTAGATGGCAAACGCAAACACAAATTTGGAAGAGTAGCAGCCACTGAAGTAGCTGACAAACACGTGAAATGCTGTAGTGAAGCCGCATTTTACCATTCACACAATGGCGGTCAAACGCCATTGCGAATTACTTCCAGTTCGGCCTTCACCTGCGATTTCAAGCATTGCCATCTGTTAAATCCCCCGGTCTCTATACTTATTTTCCTCCCAGCCTTTCGAACTTATTTCTCGATCTATCGTTAACTCTCATCATTATCGGCGGCGCGAGAGCCCTCAGCCGCCTATCTAATGTTCCAATACTCGCCACCCTCATCCCCTCCCCCATCTCGTCCTCTCCCAGAGATACCCCGATCCGCCTCTCTCATCAAATCCAAGCATCGTACCTTCCAGGGCGAATTCACTGACCACGCCGTTGTCCCCTCCTCACCTAGTTCTCATCATATCTTCTGCGAGATTGATCGCGAGTTGAAAGTCACACATGACGACCTGCTCGGCTCACTGTACGACGGAGATGGAAATGAAGACGCTCAAACTTCACCCGGGAGAATCAAGCTCAGCAGAAGCACAGAGAGTGGCCTGGCTTCGCAGAGAGTCGATACCGGAGAAGATGAGATAGAGCAGAGCAAGAAGGACGATATGCTGAATTTAAGAGGCGGTGATCATGACAGGGGTGATGCGAGCCCCGATTGGGTTTCTGAGAGAACAATTGCAAGCTATGACAGAGGGGGTATCGAAGAGCAGAATGATAACGAAGAGAATAATGTCAGGGACAGAATGGACGCGGCCGATTCGATTGCGGAGCTACCTTCACGCACATCGAGTGATATCTTGGCTCAAGGGGATCTCAGCGACGACAACAGACAAATCAGAGATTCGAAAGAGGACGACTACGACATCTTTTCCAGACCGAGTAACGGAAATTATTATCAAAAGAAATCCACTGGTATTGCCGGCGGCAGTACCACTTCAAGAAACGGTCGTTCGTATACCCTATTTCCCTCAACGCCCACGAGTCCTCCGAAAAATGAGAAAAAAACCAAACTCTTCGAAATCGAGTTTTCCGATGACGAGGAAGACGATATACCGTCTGGAATACATCCAGGTCGACGTCTAGTGCTTCCGCCTTCACCGACAATTCCTACGCGTCGAGGTCGCCGTGGTGTTGATGCCAACATCGCCACTACTACTTCGCCCCACAACGATCTGAGTAATTTGAACATAACTTCATATCAGGTCCTCCCCCAGATACGAGACAGCTCTAAGATAGGACAATATATAAACAAGCCCAATGGAGGTAATATTTCTGATGGCTGGGGTGACTCCTTCGACGAGCCTATGTATCCTCCGCCCAAAAACCCATTGAGACAGCGCCGATTCCAACCTTCTCTGCCAGAAAAATACAACCAAAGCATTGGAGACAATGAGTATCACATGTATATCAGGAACTCAGCCATTGACTTGCAAGATGTCGGCAATTTAACGGCCCAGCCTGAAAAGTTGGACCCCGAGTTGCTGCCCTCCAACAGTGCGCTCTTACAACCTCCTAAAAGCAAGGCTACGGATAAGGCGCCAACCAACCAGCTAGAACCAGACTCTCTTTTTCAGAATCCACGTCCGGCACCTCACCCCTCTTCTTTGGGTGCAGGGTGTGGGGCCCATTCATGGCCAGCCCGGGGCGAGCCGCAGCAGGCAAGGGAGGAGCGCAGTTTACGAAAACCACCGAAAATGGCGGAATGGAGAAGATTTACCGCTACCAGGGACGCGGAGCCTCAAGGCAATACTAGACCGTACCAATATGTCCAGAATTTGCCACCGCCCAGTCAAATGGCGGATCCTGAGACCCCAGTTACGCTCAGAGATGACATGAGTATTGTGGAGAGTGCCGATTTCAGTACCGATGCTGCGACCGATGTATTGGCAATAAGTGTTATCGCACGGCGACAGCCGTCGCGGGGTAGACGAAGGAGTTGGAGGGCGAGTGGAATGGAGACGGTCCCCGAAGAGGAGAATACGGATGAAAGGATCAAGGTGAATTTCAGGAGGGAGGCGGGAGAAATGTGGCGGGCGTATTTGAGGAGGAAGGCAGCGATTGATGCTGATGATGGTCTTACGGATGTGGAGAAGGTAGAACGAAAGGCTCACGAGGATGCTATTTTTGCGAGGAGGTTGAAGCAGGCGGTGGATGAGACGGGGTATAGTGTGAGTGTGTCTTCTACATACTGATTCGGATATCAAGTCACGGTAAATATGTGAGCCTATTTAGCTAACATAACCTAGTTGTTTAAAAACGAACGTCTCAAAAATGCAAATGGTACCTCCGATGCTAGCTTTCTCCAGGCCTTTGCAGAGTACATGGGCCTCGCGGAATCCTCGGCGGCGGCGGCAGCATCCAGCCATCCCAACGCACCAGCAGCATCAAAAGCAGCGGGAGCCCTCATAACCACCGCCCCAGTTCGAACTTCCTCTCTCAAATCACGGATGCGAGCCGTCGCTCGAGGAATGCGTTGGTTTATCGCTGTACCCGACAACCCGGAGCTAAAGTCGTACTCACAGCGCGCTCCTCCCAAACCTAAACGCCAGCCCATCGCCGTAAATCTAAGCGTTGGCTTCGGTGCAGCATTTTCACCACTCGGCGGCATGACGGGGCGAGTATCAGATGTACCACCGCCTGCTCCTCGAAGAAATTGTGCGCGTGTTTCTACCAAAAGCAATGGCGGACAGCGGAGTAGCAGCATTTTCACTGATACTAGCTCAAGTAGTTTTTCAAGCTGGAAAAAGAGCAAGGGAAAGAAGAAAGCGGTCACTATGGATAATACTGGAGTATCTGGGCCTGGAGAGACGTCCGGATTTTCAGGCACAACGCTTCGGGTTTCGAATGCGGAGACGCGGGGGAGGGCAAGGGGTGGAATTGTTAAGGCGCTTACCGAGGAGCCTGGGCCTGAGCAGGGCGACGATGCAATGATGAGTGGTGGTGCGACTGGATTGAGTTCGGCTCAGACTGGAAGTGCGGGGACTGGGTGGCCTACACAATCTCGGGTTTACGAGGGTTGCTGAAATGTAACTGGGATATGGTTTACGTTTACGAGGGACGGGGAAGGTAGAGGTTGACCTTTGGCTTGGAGCAAGTGTAGTATCTGTTCTTTTCAGTTTAATCTCTGAAACGTTCCTAGGGCTAGGAGGGTGAACGTCTGGAGATGCGATATATCGGTACTGAGTCGGGTTAGGCCTTTATGATTGGTTGTTTCGGCGGTTGACCGTATACTGCCAAGGTTGAATTGCAGTGGACTGGATTTAGGAGCATACCTACCTACATATTTTTTTTTCTTTGTACATATCTACTACATAGTTAGTAATCGAGGGCATCTTTCAGCTATTTACTAATCACCAATCTCACCCCAAATTACCTCAAGTTCCCACCAAACTCTATCCACCTGCCTACTTATCCAAAAATCGGCACCCATTCCGCCCGCCCATCACCATGGGGGTCACGTTGACTCGACTCGCGTGAAAGCAAACCCTGAAACCTGAAACATGGCCTTCCCGACTGTGGCTCAGACGGTGGCTTTCTTCCCACGACGGTAGGCACAGCATGCTGGCGCAAAACTTAGAATTGCGACCGGGTGATGATGATGCTGCAGCTGCAGCGGCGGCGGCAGCGGGAAGTATGGCTGGCGTCGGCGTCGGCGTTGGCGTTGGCGTCGGGGCATGCACAGGCACAGGTACAGGCACAGGACGTCGGAATTTCAATGTCAAGGCAAAGTCGATAATTCAAGCAAGTCTTCGACTCAAGACAAGCAAGTCAAGTCCAAGTCCAGAAGCACAGCACAGCACGTTGAGACATGGACCAAGCGGAAACCACCCACCAAATCGGCAATCCCTCCCACTAAACCCCCCCCAAAAATCTCCGAGATTGAATCCAAGAAGCGTCTGCACATGAGTCTTGCACCTGCACCTGCACCCCGCCCGCACTCGTCCGCGCAATCACAATCCCTCACACCCCTTTCATCAAACTCCAAAATGAATTCTCATATACTGATACTAGTATTTTTCTCTTATTTATTTTTCGCCGACGTATAGCTGTTTGCAGTAGGACGGCAGAGGAGAGGCGAGGCTGTGAGACTGGGTTCGAGAACGAGAAGGAGAAGGAGAAGGGGGGGATGGAAGCAAGACAAGTTTCGTCATGGAACTATTCTTGGAGGCGAACTTGCCTTTCTCGTGTGCATCCTATTTGTGAATGTAGAACAACTTTGTGTTGCATTGGAATTCAGCTTGCAATAATAATAGCAGAGGTCAGACATGACAATGGCGAGGTGTCGATACGAGCAAGTGGTCATTATTGGTACGACATTGGTAGAACATCTTTCCAATTTCCAGAAAGAAAAGGCACGGTTTGGGAAGGAAAATATGTGTTTATTTTAGGTGCTGGATGCCTTGCACAGGGAGGGAGGCAAAGCGAAGGAGCAATAAATGTCCCGATTAGGCCCGCTGCTTGGCCGCGGGTAATTTTTGAGTGTTTCGTGACGGCTCTGACATGCGCGGGTGGTGTTCTGTTGTCGGTGAGGCTGCTGTCGGGCGTGTTCTTGTGGGTGTACAGATGTACAACCCCGATGTGCCCAAAATAGTAAGAGCGGCAGTGGCAGCCTCGTTCCTGAACGTGGAAGGCAGAGAGAACAGAGACAATCACAACGTAACACACTCACACATGATGAAGCACTGAAAATAAACTGGCAAAATACCGCTTGAAGATAAACTGTCCAATTGTCAGCACCAGAGGCCTGGTGCAGCGCCACCCAGGGGAAAGGAGCGCACACGGTGACATCAGTAATAAAAGATTCATATGGGCGAGAGCGCGCAGAGGCTGACGAGAGTGGAGTGGTTTTCAGGAGGACACAGGACGGGAGGTTGCACAAATGGGCACAGAGAGGAAATTGTGAAGGCAGCACTAAGCTGTAGCGGGCCATGGTAATATAAGCCAGAGCGTGGTGAGATAACGGTGCGGTACTGGGCCAGCCGTTGTGCAGGCCCATCTCACGCTGTACTTTGACCAAAGCGGAAGCCCATCTCCGTCGTGCGCAAGGCCAGCAACCAGTTGGCACTGGGGCGAGGCTGAGTTCCGGCAGACGCGTGTTTGATGGTATCTGCTGGAGGGAAAAGTTGGGAAATGAGGCTCCTCAGTGCGGGCCGGGCGCGGGTGTCTGGACCGCACTATGGGCCCAAGGGAAGAGGGCGAGAGAAAGAAAGCAAGAAAGAAAGAGAGAAAGGGGAAGCGGTGGTGGATATGGGAAGAGTAGCGAGGCTTGCGGGTTTGTAAGTATTTGTGTGGATGGTTGTGTTTGCAGAATGGGGCAGAAGGACGAGAGAAAGGGGCTGAGCTCAGCTGAGGAGATTCATCACTTGATTGCCGACGCTCGTCGATGAACTGTTACCAAAAACCAGGCGGTAGATTGTTGGCCATGGTCAAGGTCCAAGGTCGACGAGGTTGAAGATGGGTAATCTTATTGGCGTATATTCAGGGGTGCCTGAGGATTCAGCGTGTGAAGCTGGCGAGGTGTCGCTGCCGTGTGGTTCAGACGGACAGGCCGGGGCTCCTTGCAGGCAATCTGGTGTTTGTGCTCGCCCTGCCAATCAGACGGCCCGAGCGAAGTGTTCCTGCAGTAGCGACCCCCCAAAGCAGGCAGGCGCCCACCCGCATGGAGTTTGGATCGACGTTGTGTCTATCCATCCGAAATAAACGGTGCGCAGGCCAAGAGCGAGGAAGAAGACTTGCTTCTCCTGAAGCTTGCACGATTCGGATAGCGCATATCGATGTGTATCGGGTGGATATCGATTGATTGCTGGCTGGGAAGGGGCAGCGGGGAGGTGGGTGCCAGGGAAGAGGGCGAGGGGGAGTGGGCGGCGAGATAGGAAGAATGCACTGCGAATATTGCGTCGAAACATGGAGAAGACATCATCTTGTTATTATTGACTTGCATTTGCATGAATGGTCCCTGGAGCCGCTTTCGCTCTTACCAGAAAAGAGAAGGCACGACTGCGCCGCACCTGCCTGCTTCCAACTGGTGTGGACGATGAGGCTGGAATGCATCAAAAGATCCGTCATGAAAGGCCCGCCTGCACAAACATCAAACACCGTGGCGGTCGTCTGCCCAAATCTAAAAAGCCAAAAAACCAAAAAGCCAAAAATCAAGTGCAAAGCTTCCCAGTCAATCAGCTCCCCCTGTCGCCAGTCGCTGCGCGCGGGTGCAACAACCTTCGCGCGTCCAAGTTGCTCGCTGCACAGACGGGAGAGCCGTGCTCTACGCCCGCCAGCCAATCAGCAGCCCGCCCCAGTCACACCCCGGCCTCGACGCTGGTCACCACCCGGCTGGCGCCTCTTTCTCTTCCTCCTCGCGCCCGGCCTCTTCCTCCTCTTCACCTCACTCTTGTCGTGAGAGCCTCTCTTTAGTAATTCTGCACTCTTTCGCGAGGTCCGTAGTCCGCATCTTACCCCAGTCATTCTTTTTGGGCCCGAGAAAGAGCATTTGAGTTTTGTTGTTCGCAATACGGTTTGTTTTTGTCGACCACTGCTCCCTACAGTCGTTTATCACCAAAAAACCCCCGAAATCCAAATCCGTTTACACAGTACATACAACCACATACTATTACTACTACAACTATTACAACCACCATAGTCCAAGCCGGGTTTTAACGACCACCTTACGACTTTCACGCTGTTAATTTTTAAGCCCAAGCCCTTTGCAATCCCTCGTTTTCTCCAACTGGCAGCCACTCAGCACCGCCCCCGAGCTACACCACCGACCTTCGGCACCAACCCGACTACACAGCCAGTCACATCGGACACCGATCGGATGCCAAACGGGCTCTAGCATCATGGCCCATCATATACATCATCATGGCCACATGCTTCGTCATGCGAAGAGGGAAGATCAACACATCAACAGTGGAGCTTCACGACCTAAACCCATCATGCTGGAAGAGAGGGCCACTCGCGTGCACCTGGTCCCTCGTGCTAGCTGCACCAACGACACAGACTCTGGCTGTGTCAAGCCTACTCAAGTCCCCACCCTGCCTATCATTCTAGGTGTTGTGTATGTAATGATTGTTGCTCCCCACTTGCAATTGCTAACGTCTTGAATAGTATTCCTGTCGTCGGCCTCGCAATTGTTCTATTCATTCTGCACCGAAGAAACCGAAGAAAGCTGAGGGAGGAAGATGCAAACGACAAGTACAAGTCGCTCGACTTTGGATTAGGATCCGGCCAGCATGGTGCCAAAGGAGGAAAGAAGGGTGGACCAGAAATGTCATATGCTGACGCTGAGAAGTCGATAAGAGGAGCAGGCCCTGGAGAACCACAGCATGCCAGAGGAATCTCGATGGATGTTCTAGGAAGCCCCTATATTCTACCCGCTGCTGTCCACGGTTCACACGACTCACTTCACTCGCTGTCACGATCCCAGCAGGATCCTCACGACCCCTATCGCCCTGTTACCTTCATCAAGGAGACTGGTAGCATCCGCAGTGCCCGAAGTCGCCCATACCAACACGACAATGGTTCAGTATACACGAGCTCGACTGGCGATGGCGAAAGCCACAGGATGGGCGACAGCTTGATCAAGAACGCTCAGAGAATGTCGCAGTCGGTTCCTCCTCGCGGAGAGTCGTTGTCCCCCCAGGAAACCAAGATGCCCGAGATCAAGTTCCCTGAACCAACAGCTTCTCGGTCTGTAAGCCCACGGTACGAGAACGCAGTCCTGCCACCACCTCCACCACCCCCAGTTGCTCAACCAGAGGCTCCTGCTTTGCCTTCGGTCTCAGTCCAGGCATCATCACCTGACCCCAACGTCCCTCCGGTTCGAGACGCAAGATCGCCCATCCCGAACTCTCCTAGTCCGCCTCTCTACCCCCGAGTTCAGTCCCAGGAAGCTGTCGTCCATGCAAACACCGCGAGCATTGTCAGCACTTCGAGCTACGGTGATGGTGTTCAGGTCACTCCTGCATCGCCTCCCCGGAAAAGCGCGTCTCCTGTCCACGAACAAGAACCTATTGCCCCAGTGCCCACGCGTCGTCCTGTTCCCAACAACAATGGCCTGGGCGTTGAAGGCTTCAATGCCAATCGCTTGTCTATGAGCCTGCGACCTCTTCCCCCGGATGATCCAAATGACAACCCCGAACAGCGCGCGAACCGTATCCGCTCCTTCTACAAGGAGTATTTCGATGACTCTAAGCCGGAACCTGTTGGCGGTCATACTTACACAGACTACTACGAGGATTATGGATCTGAATTCCAGGATGGCGCCGTTTTCGATCCTCACTCTGGCACCTTCGTCCTCTCCCATAGTGGAGCTCCATTTGCTGAGCCTGTTACTCGTCGTGCTATGACACCCCCGCCACGAGCACCGCCACGATTCCGCAGTGGAAGCAACCCTACTGGTCCTCGCGGTCCACACATGTCCAATAGCTCTATGGCTTCATCTCGATACCAAATTCCACCCCGAGGCATGTCATCCATGAGCGGACGCTTGCCGCAACCCAGGAAGCCAATGCCGCCTCCTTCTACCCTCAGCTCGCTCCCTACCCCTGCTAAGCTCACCGAAGACTCTATGGTCTTCAATCCTATTGACTTCGCTCCGCCGGTATCATTCCGAGAGAGGCAGAATGGTATGAGGCCAGACAGCCCCTTGGGCACCCCAAGGCCGTATAGCCCGGCTGTCAGGCCGCACACCCCATTGGCGAGCTCTTTTGACGACTTGGCTGTCATACCCAGTCCCCACATGTTACGCAAATCGGGTACCTACACATCGCTTGACTTTGCCCCTCCACCACGTTTCCGTGACCCGGGATCCAATGCCTCGGATGCTGGCTCTATTCGCTCCAACCGCTCTGGCCTCTCTGCCGCCGGCAGAATGGCTGTGCGCAACGGTGCGTACCGTGTCAGCAGGATACCGAGGGAGATGGTCGGCACACAGGATGACATGATGACCAGCCTGAAGCCGAAACTCAACATGGTTGCACCTGCGTAAATAAGCTCATCTTTTCTTCGATTGCGCCCATGACGGATCCATCTTCATGCGCTCCTTTACGACAAGTTTTCAGCATCTTCCACCTTCCGCTCACAGGCTGAGCTTTCACTTCGAGTTCGTTTCAGCAGACCCGATCCGAAAGCTCACAACGTTGAATTGCTCCTTTTCTTTTCTGCGGATATAACGACTTTGAATCCAATGGCATAGACAGCGCGCACGTGGCTCTCATTTTTGTAAGGAACTCATCAGCAACATTCGAGTTTTCTCTGATGGTCAATCGTCATCCACTTCGGTACAAACATCTTTTCCTTTCTTCTCATGTTTTGCGGTCTTCTGTAGTGTACAATATGACCGACAGATCTCTCATACCTAGGGACTCATACAGCGGGTTAGCGGCGACAGGGTGCAGGCGTTTCCACACATTTGTGCTTGTTCTTCTGTGTAATTTATATTGTTTCAGACACAAACAACCCTTTTGCGGGGAGTTGCGATAAAAAGTTTCACTGGTGTTGGCGTGTCGGCCATCCAGTGTAAACTGGGATTTTGTGGATAGGAGGCAGTGGGGGTGAAAGTAGGGATTGTATATGCAAAGAGATTTAGGGATGTTGCTGTTGATAGAACTGGTAGAAAAGAAGAAACATATTTTCAACTGAACCAATCTTGTTTTCTTGTCTCAATTGGTGAAGTGTGCTTGTGGCAGGCTTGGATTTGTGAATGAGGCAGTCTCAGGGAGGAGTAGATAGCTATCTGTATGCTCAGTGACATTGACCCCAGCAAAGGGCATTGGACTTTGAAAACAACGTATGAACCAAATTCCAAGTGCCGGCTCCTCTCACAATCCACCAATCTCGCCCGATAATTCAGTGCCTCCGCTAATGTTCCATCGTCAACATTACCACCTACTCACACTCCTCTCCTCCAATCCTATATCCCGCCCCGCCCAAAATTCCCACAAGAAAGTCCCCATCATCTTGATACGTTGTCTTAAAAAGGGGTCCCCATTTGTTCCTTCCGACCTCTTCCTGAAACGCAAGTTCCCCCTTCTCAACAGCAACCTCCATTTTCAACCCCTTCGTAGCCGGCAACTTCACATCAACAACATGCACTCCCTCAATCATTTCCTCGTTCGAGAAGCTGAGTGTCTTTGTACGTGGTTTAGTGCGGCGCGAGTCAAGGGGAAGAGTTGTGAGGGTTATATTGCAGGCGCGCGGGGAGGGAGCCATTAAGGCGCCATGGAGAGCGCAGCCGAGGGTTAAGTTGAGAACTTTTAGGCAAGGAAAAAGGGTTGTTATGATGCCTGTTTCATTGGCGCGGAGGAGGGCGACACTGGAGGTCGAGTCGGGCGTGGTGTAGGACCAGGGTTGAGTTGAAGAGCCGGGGACGAGGTGGAAGTTTTGGTATATGGCACCGTTGGGGCTGGTGATATTTGAGCTAGTGCTGCTGGTGGAATTGGAGTTGGTGAATTCGTAGCTTCTGGTGAACTATGGGGGTTGTGTTAGTTAGACGGAGGAGAGGAGGGTTGAGTTTTGTTGTGACGATGTTCTCAGGGGATGAGGTCTTACATTGTCTATCGCTGTTCTATCTGTAGCCTGCCCTCCAGACACTGCAGTCAAGGCAGTAGCAAATATAGGAGTGAATCTCATATCGAAGAGTACGGAAAGTAGTCTCCCAATATCTCGTCAAAATAAGGTAATTGGAGATTCTTCAAGGCAGAAACCGATGTGTGTCGATGCTCGATAATCGCCACTCAACTCACGCGTGTGTGGGGAACAATCTCTGCTTTTAGTAACTAATGCTCCATGATGTGCTGCTACTTTCCACTTTCTGCCTGGCTCCGCTAGCTGATAAGAGAGGTCTCATTTCGCAAGATTAAAGCTGGCTCCCTTGGGGTCGCGCGCCTCGGAATGGACTACAGAAATAGTGGGTGGTTGAGAAATTACGCAGATTGCACGGTACGGGGTTCACGAAGGAAAGGTAAAAGAGACATGACAGGGTATCATGACTTATTTGATATGCGGTTCTGTCTGCTTTCTATTGGTGGTGTCTGGCTGCTTGTCGGAGATTCTGTTATGAGTGGATGAGTTTCCCTTATCAGGACACTGGGACTAACGGATACTTTTTCGATGTTAGTAGGTGACGAGTTAGCAGGGCACTTTGCCTGGCTAGCACGAAGTTGTTTACGAGTGAAGCCTGTCTTATACAGTCTACACCTGCTACACCATATACCTATGGTATATATCCTATAACGACCATCCCGCTTAAATGCACTAGACGCTAGAAGATAAAAGATAGTATAGAACTAATGATTCCTCTATCTAGCTTAACTATAGGCAAATCTGTTGATCACACTGCAGTGACCCACTTACCCTCAGCCGCAGACAAAAAGCTCCTTTGCCGTCGGCTGGGTACAAGACCGAACATGTGTTTTTATTTTCCTCCGAGCGTCCAGAGCTGCAGGAGGCTCAATTGGTGACACCAGGCGAAACGTCATCGATAGTCTTCCAATAGACAGTTGTGGTGGGGTTGACGCGTCCAAGACGGCGCCTTGACAGCAGCGCTCAGCAACCTCAACAACCTCAGCAACGGGGTCCCAAGCTACCGTAGTACAATGCGAGAAGATGAATTCCGGGCCAATTGTGGCTTGTAAAGGGGGTGTGGGTACTTTTTGGCACACTGTTAGTGGCTTGAATGCAGCTGCCCGCGTTGAGAGCCGGCGGCTTCCCGGAACGTAGTTGGCCAGATTCGGAATACGTCATAGTCAATGACCATCCCCATAAAAACTTCGACCACCGTTACAGCCGTGCGTAACGAGGCCCTGAGACACCAGGCTCAGGTCCAAAACATCTTTCTCTTCCACTCTTTCCCACTGGTCGTTTGTTTTCTCTTGCGAAGCTCCTTTGAACTGAACTGATTCACCTCTTGGATCCAATCCAATTCAATCCCCAACGTCCCTATGCGCATCTTCAACCGAGGTCGGACCTCGAGTCCAGCGACCTCATCCAATTCTCCCAAGGTAGCTCCAGACCTCACAAAGCCTCAACTGAAGCGCGCAACCCGTACTCGCAAAATCTTTTCCCTATTGACCTCTTTCTTCCTATTTATCACCGTCATCTTCCTCATTCTCGTCGAAATCGGCAGCACCTATAATCGCCGTATTATCCGCAACTGGTACTTCATAAAGATCGACCTAAGCCACATCATTCCTGCCTCCGTGCCGAACTATGCTCTGATCAATACTATTGCCCAGACGCTGGGTTTGCATGATTTCTATCAAGTTGGGTTGTGGGGCTTTTGTGAAGGCTACCAAGGAGAGGGAGTTACCTTCTGTTCAGAGCCACAGACTTTGTATTGGTTTAATCCAGTGGAAATCTTGAAGAATGAATTGTTGGCTGGAGCATCAAGTATATTCTTCTTCTCTCCAATGCGTTGTCTTGTGTCTGTGGCTAACTTTTGCGGCTAGTTAATCTCCCTGCTGATATCAATGATATTCTTGACTTGATCAAGTTTGCCTCTCATGTCATGTTTGGCCTCTTCCTCACTAGCGCTTGTCTTTCTTTTGTCCTCATGTTTGCCATGCCTTTGTCAATCTTCTCCCGCTGGTGGACCTTCCCAATCGCCATCCTCACCTTTCTGAACGCCCTCTTCTGCGTTGCAGGCTCCGTTATTGCTACTGTCATGTTCGTCATTTTCCGCAACGTCATTAGCAGCGTGGACGAGCTCAACATTAGCGCCGAAATTGGCAACTACTTATTCGGTTTCATGTGGACTGCCAGTGCTTTCGCTCTCTTCGCCTGGTTGTTCCAGACAGGTTTGTGCTGCTGCTGCGCCAGTAGGAGAGACGTCCGCACCGGACGGAAGAGAGGGAGCGAAAAGGCGTATAGTACGAGTGGATCTGATGGGGTTGTTTTCAGAAGCGAAGCCAACACAACGCAAGAGAAGCCTAACTGGAGACGAAGGATGCGTTTTGGGAAGCGTAGTGTCTAATGGAGGATGCTATCGCTGTTTAGAAGGTATTCTTATTGAACTCTTCGGGAAGATTCATGGGCGAACATTCAAAAGTACATACGAAGGGACATATATGGCGTTGGCATTCGGACATTGGTGAAGATTGGCTTTGGGAGCTCAATGCCCTCTTTCGATCATTAGAACGGGTTGGGATCAAAAAGGGTTTGATAAATCTACACGGCGACTATTGCATACCTAGGAAGTTGACCTCGAAGTAATGATAAACGTTATTTTTCCTCGACCGATTGGGATTGCTTTTTGACTTCAACATCATCTGACACTCACCTCATTACTCCTTCACCTCAAGACCACTCATTTGTTTTTTCATCTTTAACGAGGTGAACAGCGTCTTTATATCCATTGACCTTTAGCTTGGGGATTGCTCCATTAGATCTGCGACGGGTTTGCGACTTCTCGACACCTCTATGACCTTCCTTCCGTTTATGGAATACCACGCGCGCCATGCCACCCACAATCAACAAACCAATTTACTCTCACCGTGATCAATCACCGCCGTTCACCTCCACACCAACATCGCCCTCAAAGAATACCACTATCATCACATCTACTCACAGAGAAACGTCCTTATCCACTACGTCTGACACTAATACCGATGCCGATATGACGGATCGTCCAAAGCGTAAGAGGGCTCAGCCTAGTTATGCAGAGCTTGAAGACAGCGGCGATGATTCACCTGTTGGAATCGAGACACCAAAGAAGAAGCACAAGAAAGATGATGGGGCAGAAAAGATGAGCGATATCGGCACTCAGAAGGCCCCCGATGTCTTGGATGAAGGCCCAAAGAAGGGTGTCGTACGAGGAAAGAAACGCGCGAATAAGACCAGAGAGCCAAAGCGTGACCAGGACGAAGATGAGATCCAAGACAAGAAGTACGCCCCCATTGGATTTCCTTTATCGTACCTCACACAAGAATGTGCAGTAGCAGTGCAGGGTAACTAACGATCAAAATAGAGCAAAGAAGCAGGCCAGATTCTCAGCTTCCATGGAGTGCGCTCTCACGCAGCCAATCTACTTCGTCGACCGCTACCGATGTGATGATGGCAATGCACCACAGGAGACATTCACGATCTTGGGTAACAGTGAAAAGAAATATGTCGTCGAGATCAAGCGATTCTCAAGCTGTACATGCCCAGACTACAAGTTCCGCAAAAGCTTCTGCAAACACATCCTCTACACGCTGATTAAGGTGTTGAAGGTGGATGAAGATTCGCCTCTTCTTAGCAAGCGACAACTCACTCATGGTGAGGTTCGCCAGATATTCGACAATGCGCCGCCAGTTCCCATAGACATCGTGGCTGATGACAATGAGGCAAGCGATCTAAACCGGAAGTCTGTGGAAGGCGACTGTCCAATTTGCTTCATGGAACTTGAGCGCAATGGTGAAAAGATCGCGTATTGCAAGGCTCATTGCGGGAACAACGTCCATCACCGCTGTATGCGGACTTGGTTGAAGTCCCAGCAAAAAACCTACAGCAAGAGGACCTGCCCGTATGTACTAACTAAAGCGTTCGTGCCATACGTTGTCTTACTGACTACTTGATAGCTACTGCCGCAAGGATTGGGTCGACTAATGTTCACTGCCTGCGGAGTACGAAGCGGGTCGTCAGTGTAGTTGTGTCAATGTCGTTTTTCTTTCCGAAAGATAGTCTGTCTAGCCTCTCGTCACTCGGACGTCAACAACGCTCCGTCGAGGCGTCATATTCGAATGACACTATCAAATTTTGGTTGGCGGCTTCAGTCACAAGAGTACGAAGCTGAGTTTACTGAGAGTACACGTGCGTCATACTCAGTGGAAAGTGTGGACGGGAGGGTGAGCATGCACACCAAATCTAGGGCGTGCTCAATACTTTGGGACTGAGAGGACTATAAACTTTCCATGTGAATCATGGGAGTTGTCGAGGGGCCCGTCGTGCAACTATAGCTGATGCTATCAGCCGTAACACCGCGGAAGCATCCTCACAATATTGCCCCAGCACAAAAAAATACTTTATGCTACTGAAAATATGATAATGCAAACTATAATCATTTACAAATTCATTACTACTATACTTTTGACCATCTATATGTGAAGCCGTCAAAGGAGGATAATCCGTACCAATCCTACGCCGGAAAAGAGCGCAACCGCTATGCGTAACGTTATTCCAAACCTAACCAAACGGAACGCCTCCCATAATTACATTCCTCTCGTGGCTGCCTGCCCATCGTATAGTATAACACACAAATCAACCAACCCAATTGCCATTGGCTTATCCGAAGCGACTACGACTACGACTACGATAAGACTACCGCCGCCACTGCAACAACCAGACCCAGGAACGTAGCAGTCTGTGGCTTAGCCAGCGATCCTGCCAGGTTTTCTGTGCCGCAGCATTTGCGTGAGTATGTAACGTCGTTTGCCTGGGCGGCAACTTCGAAAACGGAGCCGTTGGGATTGCCGTGGTTGTAATAATCCACAAGGAGGAAATTTGGAGGGCGGGACCATAGTTCTGGGGCAAGTGTTAGCTCTCCTGAATCGCGGTTCCTTTTTCCTGATTCTGGAAGTTTGGGGGATGGATGCAGCGCAGTGTAGAGTAATCAAAGTTGATCCAAACTTACCAGTACACTCCTCAGACATAAGGCCTAAACTCCCAGTGCCATTAACGCCATTAGTTTGGTTGAGCGTCGCGACATTCGGAACCAACAGACTGATACCCAGCGCCGGAATGCTGACTTCAGTATTGAGATTATGGTTCGCCATGTACATCATATCCCTGGCCCTCTCATCGTTAATGCCACTCGGCCGATCGACATTACACGGAAAACTAATATTTGTGGGCGAAAACGGGGTTTCCCAGACATTGTAAAACTGCCAAAGCATCCACGGCACCGCATTCGTGTCAGAATTGTAGTCAATGAATGTGATCACGCGTTTCCCGCTGATGATCATTTCGCCGAGGGTGGGCCAGTCGTTAAGTGTCATTGCGGTGTTGGGCGGTTGGTATATGTATCGTTTGAGTCCCGAGTTTTCAATCGGTGCAACGTAATCTTTAGCCGTGACTTTTGAGGAGCCGTCTTCGTTCTTCTCCTGCCAGTTGTAGTTTCCGAAGATGATGGTGATGACGTCGAAGGGGTGGGCTTCGACCCATTTGGTCACGGTGCTGAGGTAGTCTTCCACTGTCCCGGCGTTCAAGAGGTCGCAGGATGTATGGCAGTAGTAGAGTGTTCCATTGACCATGTGAGCTTGGCCTTGCAGGACGCGGATCCCGTCATTTAGTTGAGTGGTTACGTCGAACTGCTGGTTTGAGCCTGCATTTCGGGGCCGCACAAAGGGGGAGTTGTGGGCGCATACTTCGGTAATGTTGGAGTAGCGGCGGGTGCAGAATTCGGGGTAGTTGTTGCAGGGCTGGGTGTTTGATGGGCGGGGCGGTGCGTTTGTTGTCGTGGTTGCGTTTTCATTGCCGCCGAGGCGTGTCAGTGGGTCTTCGGAGGCGGTGGTGAGGATGAGGGAGGCGGTGGCATTGGGTTGGAGAGTTCCTGAGGAGAGGGAGGCCGAGATGCTGGCGGTTGCGATGAGGCTGCCATCGAAGTCAGAGGGGACGGTTATGGAAGCGATCCCTTCGTCGCTTAAGTGTCTGTCTGAGCCGGTCAGAGTAATGACGGAGTGTTCAGAGCTGCTCTGGGCGGCTGCAAGGCCTCCAAGCCAGAGGATCGATAGTATAGATCCTTTCATGGTTGTGAAGTTTTAAGGATGATGCTTTGTCTTGTTTGCTGTGGAAAGGGTTTGGCCGCTGCGGCAAGAATATGGCGGTAGTTTTGTATGGATGTTTGTTTATAGATTATAAAATTTTTGGGGGGATCTTGTCAGAGATGCAAATGAAGAGTGGTCAAGAGTATCTGAGTCGTTGTGTTCTTGCTCAGATGGTCCTCTCCCGTGTCGTACAGTGGTACAGCAGAAGGAAAGGGCTGCAGCTGGTTTCCCTCCCCAAGAAACACGCAACTTCTAAGTTGTAGAGAGAAGAATACCGATAGGACCGCAGACCGAACGCAACACAAAAAAAAAGGTTGAGATGAAACATAACGCGGTGACGGTGTTTCCTTAAGCGTGCACCATTGCACATTTCCCTTCTTGGGGCCTGGTTGACGTCAAGAGCCCCACCGCTCAGGGATTGACGAGAGCTCTAGCTTTTAGCCCTGGGGCTTCCGGCCAACGATCTTCGACACTCCCCGTGCCGGTTTCCTTTGGCAAGCTGGCCGCGCATTGGCGACCACGTAATGCGTGCATGTCTCCTCGGCCAGGCCCAGGGGCTTGCATTGGCGGCCGAGTTGGTAGCGTGGTGGGTGCGGAGGTGCGGAGGTGTAGCTGCGTTCACATGGCTGCGTTTCTCGAGTTTGTTCGTTTACCCAAGGCATGTCCATTCCAAAAGGTTTCCCTTTTTGTGGTATATACATGATGATTACGCATCTCATCTGATATTCATTCGCAAACGAAAACAACGCCGATTGAAACACAGGCATCCCGTATCGCCATCTACCTAATCAAACACAGACTCGACCTTGCTCTTGCGCTCCATCACCTGCAACTCTCGCTTCAGCACATCGATTCGGTAATTCCTAAAAGCCTTCTCAATCCTTTCCCTCGACTCTGGGTCTTTGATGATCGTCCGTGATGCAGATGAGGTACCTGTGAAGAATCCGAGCTCTCCGCCCAGGAACAGGCCGCCCATGGAGAAGAAAAAGTACGTCGCAGCGTCACTCCATGCCGAGGGTGCCAGTTTGTCTGTAATGTCGGGGATGGGCTCTGTCAAAAGTATAAGCGCTGGGTGTTTGATGCTTCCAGTATAGGCTTCTTTGCTCACCTGTTCGGCCATTTGCAAACCTGACCTCCACTGGCTTCTCCATTGCTCTGAACGCGTTGAAATAGGCTAGTCGCATGGATCGTAGACGAAAGGCGCAGTACATGCCAAATCCGAGTCCAAGCAGCGACCCAACCTTTGCATGCGTGGACATTTTGTTACCTGCGCTCCTCAGTACATCGCGATCCGACTGTGTCAAACTACAAATGATCAGCTAAGGCTCAAAACTGTGGTTGTGTCGACTTAGCATACTCATGCTGTAAGTGCTCCTCTGCAAGCTTCCGCAGCTCCGCACTCCTCCCGTCGCGAAACGCAGCCAATGACTCGGCCATGGTGATTTTTGATTCGTATAAGCGGCGTCGCTGTATCCAATTGATCGGCCCAAGTGCCAATTGATAGTTTTGTTGATCGATAGAACGAGTACTGTTTGGATGGGCTCGGGAGCTCGCGGCTTTTATCAGATGAGGTTCCCAATACTTTTGGAACTTTCTAGCCTCATCACGAGTAACAACGACGTCACAACCGTCGTTCTCGTTCCTGAGCTTTCCGCCGCGCCTAACCGGAAACAAATGGGCTGACACAAAGTAATAATTGTGTGGATTCTCAGACCACCGAATGCACAATGGCTTCTGACTCTTTGCTCTAACTACCTGTGTTACTCGTACATTATTATGGTTGGTGGGTGTATGTCGTGACTAATCCGCCATGCATATGATGATCCATAGATGTTCCTGGGTCTTCAATCAACGTGCATTAAGAGAATCCCATCTAATCGTTTTGATATAGTGCAAAGACATCAATAAGTACCTACTCCAGAGCAAAAGATGCGACCTTGATAATGAAGAATGCGGCTCTTACCAATGCTGGTTCGCATGGGTCGGTTTAAGTGTATCCGTGAATTATCGGCTTCAATTTCAGAAAATATGGTAAGCAAGTGTTCCGCACGCGGCCTACACAGTCTTTACATCCTCCATACTAATACCTATACAGCCTTTTCTTGAACTGTAACATTGGTCCCGCACGTACAGTGATGTACGCATCCGAAATTTGGAATTGATTCTTGTCCCTTCTCCCCCAGCCCAAATTTGGATGGCCGGCACTGAGATCCTCACCAGGAACTGATTGCAAGTCAAGACGAGCCAAGGTCCTTGCAATGATCAGAGCCATCTCTGTCATCGCGATGTTCTTTCCAGCGCAATTTGTAGGCCCAATCAAGAACGGTTGATAATACGACTTGATGTGGCTGACCTCTTCCGCCGTGACCCCCGTGGCTTCTGAAGGGATGTATCGTTCGGGGCAGAAGCGATTTGCATCGCCAAAGATCTGCTCGTTGTGACCCATTGCCCAGGTAGCGCATCCCACAATGACACCCTCCGGGAAGTATTCTCCATCAATCGTTGTGCCTCCCGGGAGAACCTCCCGAGGAAACTCGCTAGGCCCAGATGGCGAAATACGCAACGATTCATCAATGCAAGAATATAGGTAAACACAGGACGCCAATTTAGGCCCGCTTACAATCTCATCGGAGAATTTGAATGTAGTGCGGATCTCGTTGGTCAGGCGCTTGTAAGCTGACTCGTTGCGCGAAATGTAAAACCAGAATCCGGCAAGAATGCTGGATGTGCTGTCAGATCTTGCCACGATAAGCATACCCGCTTCACCCTGAAGCTGATTCTCAGAATAAGGCTCGCCGGTTTCAGCGTCTCTGGCAGCGCACAGGAAGTGGAACATGTCTAGCTTGGACTTCTCCTTTTCCTCGCTTTCTTTTTCCACCTTCATTCTTTCCGTTACACTGTCATTGATGAACTTGTAATATTGCTTTATCTCTTCAGGGGCAATCATGTTGGAGAGGGCGTCAAGACCTCTCGGCTTCGCCCAGACAACGAAGCTCATGAGGGGGAATTGGAGAATCTGAAATAAATTAGTGGAATGTGTAGCTGCAGAGGAGGGACCTTACAGGATAGAAAAACTGGACACGATTGATGACAAGGTCTGGAACTGCCCGAATAAGATTTGGTGCGGGCTCTTTGATTTCAAACAATTTGCCGAAGCACATATCTCCCAAGATATCAAATATCAGCCAATCGTTCCAGGTCGACATATTTCGTGTCTTAGACCATCCATTGGAATCGATGTCCTTTTGGTCTATGAGAAGATCAATCCACCTTTCCGTGTGTTGAGTTACGAAAGAAGCTGAATGTTTAAGCGATTTGTCCGTGAATGCCTGATTCAAGGTCTTCCTCTTTCGTGCGTGGGCCGCTGGGTCAATGGTCAAGATGGTATTGGCCTCCTTCACGGTTTTTCCAGCCCTCATAGGATTTCGTTCGCCTCACATTGGCCTTGGACCCGTAGATATCTCGATGCGCTTGAGCGGCGAGGAAAAGGACCTCATTGGGCTGAATTCGAACCTTATCACCTAATATGGATCAGTCAAAATCATCTAGCAAAGGTTCTGGCGCCAATCTTGCCTACCATATATCAGATGATTCTGCCAGCATGATAGAAATTTGGCAGCTGAGAAAATTTCGCGCAAAAGGGACTAGGACAGTTTGCTGAGGAATGGAAGAATATGTCGTAAATGGCGCGTGTAATGAGCTGCGTTGAAATGTATCTTAGTCCTTGAAATGAAAGTGCAAGAGCTTGAAAAGCAACTTACGTAGTAAAGGAAAACGGAAAAAATCAATGCCAACCTAACGGGCCAGGAATCACCGCTGCTTTGATCAAAGAAACGAAGAGTATGTACTCGGGTGCAATGTCCCTGCCTATATACTTCTCGAGGGGTGCATACAACCACAACCAGCAGTGAGGCCGAGAGCAATGAAGTTCAGGTACATACGCTAAGGAGTACACAAGCTATGCGTCAGACAAATGCTCAGATCGTGGCTGGCAGCATACTTCGAACATTAAATTCAAAGACATGGGGAGGGGTTGGAGGAGGGGAGTGAAGTTTCGTTTATGTAAGGAGTATGGTCTGAATTATGCGGCGAGGCGGCGCAGCGTGCATCGTGTCTTCAGGGTTAATCAACCTCGCAAGTCAGCAATTGGTACCTGTGGTGGTTAAGCTGACTGAAAACGTCGTCTTACATTACTTGATGAACAATGAAATTTGACTTGAATGTATAGTGCACGGAAATCTGTCCAGTGGACGCTTTCAGTGACGAGAAGGTCAAAAAGGAATTATGGATTTGAAGAACTTCCACAGTAACTTGACAATAATGAAGTTAGCTACCCGCGGAGCGAAGAAAATGCAGGTCATGGACTCTGGACCGACCAACAGCTCTCCCCGAGTACCAGATCTTGAATCTTGAATCTTGAATCTTTTACTTCGAATTCAATCTGACTCAGACTGAAGTACCTAGATACCCTTCACATAATCAGGAGTGCTCGGTGTGCCATGGATTATAGTCCGGGCCTGCTCAACGGCGATCCATGATCCAACTCAAATCCGCTTAAGACTAAAAATCCGCTGATATGGTATACTGTTCGTGTACCTGTAGAATCCAGTGCGACTTACCATATTGAAATATCAACACATAAAGGCTGAAACCCTTCCCGTTAGCATGTTCTTGTACTCATTTTCTGTAGGACCATAAAGTTAGTAGCAAAGGGGCTGGAATTACACCCCGTTTCTCGCCTACCTTTTTCAGGTAGCCCAGCATACTGTGCCTCCATATGCATACGCCCCATGGCCTGGTCGATTTATGTTGTTTTCTGACATGCCGAGGTAAAAGAACCAGTGGTGTCCAGTTGCTAGGGTGGCCCATTTGTGACGCACGCCTTCTCAGACGAACTGTACTTATGGTTGGTAGATATCCATCGATGATGAACGGCGTGTGATGAATAAGGGCTCACGTAAACTGGATTCGATGCTAGGCTGTATTTCATAATAGCTAGATACCTATTTATCGCAAGGAGGGGGGGCCGACTGTGAGAGTAGGTGGTACTTTTTGATACCAGGAGGCTCCGTGCTTCAATATTCCCGAAGACATGCTGAATGAGTAGGACATCATATGATCATCAATTCAATGTCTTTCTCTTCTTCATTGCGGCGTAGTTCTCCAAACAAACAAACCCCCTGTAGTATCCTTCCGCCAACATGGACATTATCAAGCAAAATTTGGATGTCCTTTGCCCACAGATCGACCAAATCCTCCAAATCAGCGGTTCGCCTGGCCTTTCCCTAGGCGTTCTGTACAAGGGCGCTATCATCTAGACAGCTCATTTCGGATGTCGAAACGCAGCTGAATCAACGCCATCGAACGATGACACAATCCATACAATCGCTTCTCTAACTAAACCCATCACGGCTGCGGCCATCGCAATACTTGTCCACGAAGGCAATGTTTCCTGGGATGTGCCGATTAGGGAATACCTACCGGTCTTTGGCATTCGGAAAGATGGGCTGGGAATGAAGGCTACCTTGAGGGACCTGCTGTCCCTTCGCACTGGGATTGCGCCAGCAAATACTTTATTGGGATTCCAGAATAATGAACCTATTCTCAACAAGAGCGAGAACACCTTCACGGCCACGTACATTGGTGCGGCCAAACCTTTTGGTCAGTTCGTATACTCTCAATGGGATTATTCGCTGGTGGGCGACATTGTTAGGAAAGTGACAGGCATGTCCATCGAAGACGTCATTGAGCAGCGCAACTTTCAGCCTCTGAACATGACGCGCAGCTCGTTTACTAGTTTGCAAGAATCAGAGGGGAATATTGCTTACACGCATTGCACTCATGGCGATGGCTCCGCCTCGCGTAAACCGGATGCCACATCCACTATAGTTGAGTCCGGTTTTAGCGCAGCTGGAGGTGCTCGTAGCTCTTTGAAGGATTACATGATATTCTTGCAGGCTCTGCTCCGCGCATACAAGAACCAACTCGATGATGGCCTTGATACTACACCAGGCTCAGTCTTCTCGCTCATGAGGGCTATTTTTACGCCTCACGTCGGCTTCGGCCCTCCCAAGAAACTCTGTTGCATATTATATGGGTATGTATCGTACAAAACTCCCTGGCCATCTAAGCCTGGCAAGTCCAAACTTCTCCTACACATTGGGCAAAAAAGGACTTCCCCCTTACGTTATGAGTCTTGCTGGCACTGAGGTATTTCACCAATCAGGCACCTCACTGGGCCATCTTGGGGCTTTGTACATGGTGCCCTCTATAGAGAGTGCTGTTGTTGCCTTCACAAACTCACAGCCATTAATCGACCCTACCGATTTCGTGGCTCAGCTTGCGCTTTTCACATTGGTAGGAGAGGTGTCCTCTGTGGACTTCGTCAAAAAGGCTGAGATTGCACGATCCATCACTTTTAAGAACTACCAGATTCAGGAAAAAGCTGTTGCCAAAGACAAAACAGATGTGTCGCCAACAAAGCCTCTTTCCGCGTACGAAGGCGACTATTACAATGCCATCCATAACGTTGTGCTGTCTGTCGCTGTTGTCGGTAACACCTTGAAGTTATAGATACAGCGACGAAACACGGGCTTCACGCTATCTCCTTACGACGGTGATACGTTTTATTGGCCAGTGAGCCGAGAGGAAGAAATGTATACGAAGGGCATGTAGGGTTTCATGTACAAGGACCGGCATTTATTCCGATTCGAGGTTAACGCTAACGGTGAGGTGGAAAAGTTGTATTGGAGGCGTGATCCATACGTTGCAAGCCCGGAGGTTTTCACAAAAGTGCCCAGTTCACAAGTGTATGCCAGGCTATAAAGCTACGATGGTACTCATAGAACCATTCGCGTTGAAAATAACTTCATCAAAGGCATGGATTTTTGCAAATTTTGGCAACAGCATTCAAGAGACCATATTACTTCCTAGCTTGTCAAGACTATCGACCCTGATTGTGAATTCAAAGCTTTCCATTCTGGCTCGTTTATGGAAACACATTATTGATAGACCCCGCAAGCCTAGCACCAGTATTTGTTTCAAATGCCAAAAGGTATATGGCAAGATGAAAATGGTTTAGGTTAAACAGGTTTAGCTATTTAAAATTTAAAGTATCAGGGTTGTTGTTACTTTCTATTCATGTTGTATGCTAAATAATATGCTATTTGCTTGGTATGGGAGCGTCTATGCCCCAAATTCTATCAACCACGACACAAGCACGAAATGAGAAGGTTCGATCTTACTTCACAAAGGAGGCATGAAATAGTATAAATCTAAAGACGAATTCCAAATCGCGGTTGTTTTGCTTGCGCAGGTTTGCCTATATTGATTTATGACCCTATAGAAATTGGTTCAGCCCTTTGTGCGAATATGGAGTCTATAGATTACACTTTTGGAGGTATCATCATGAAGATGTAATAAATACTCGGCCATTGACGACAAGCTATGCCATATCATAGACTTCGGAAGTTGCTCTATTCAGAGTTTATTCTTTTTTCTCGTAAATTTTCACCTTTTGGAAAACAGCCGCCTCAATCTCCTTCGCATCGCTCATACATTTCTTGGTCCAATCCGACATCGGATCTAAAGGTTGCACCTCAGTGCCGATACGATGGCCATCTCCAAACTCATGGATCGCTAAAGAGGACAGGCCCCCTGGTTGCTTATCATCGTTGCGTTGCTGAGAAACAAGGGACCATCGCGTGGTTCGTATCCAACCCGGCTGCTCGGACATTTGTTGATTATGCTCTTCTCGGTACCATTTATCCAAATCTTCTGCGCCTTCCGGGGTGGGCTGCATGGCGGCGTATATGATTGTCGTTGTGGAATCTATCGTTTATCAGAACAACCGAAGCCAACATTTTGCATTTTACTATCTTAATGAGGGGTTTCAAAACCTGTAAGAGTGGAGTATGAAGAAACGTACCTTGAGGTTTCTCCGAGATCTCGTATCTCTGCACAAATGAGTAGATCCTTGATTCCATTTCAATGAAGTCGTCAACGGGTCTATCATTTGGAAATAGCTTGCTAGTTCTTTTTATGCCCCTCAACTTGCCAAATGCTTGAGCTAAATCAGTCACTTTGTAGAAAACGACATTCTGTCTTCTGTAGGTTGGACTGGCAGCCCTTAAACGCCAGGCGTATTCGATGATCCCCGTCGCGAGTAGTGCAGGCACGTATTCTTCGTTGAACCATTTCTCTATTATTTCTTCTGTGAGCTCCGACGATTCAGGAAGTTCGATGACGCTCTCAATGAGTCCGGACGCAGACGAGGACTTCGTTGTGGTGCTTGCGTCTGACATGGCGGCTAAACCGGAAGGCGAGATATCAACACTTGGAGGTTGTACTAGGTAGTCAATGTAGGAGCAAAATGACGTTCCCTGTATGTTCTTAGAAATCAGCGTTAAGAGTTCGCGTGACCAAGAACCCCAAGTTTTAGTTACTCCGCACTTCCCGGAATAGCTTAGCCTGTCTTGTACCGTACACTAAAAGACGATTCTTCTCGCTAAGTGGCATACCACAAGCTTCGAGTGGTAACATCTAAAGCCCATTGTTTGCACTAACGTAAAGGAAGCAGTTCAGCTGAAGGCAGGCGCACCTGCTGAATATTCATAGAGCGGCCCAGGAACTCTTCACAGCAAATTCCAATATATGAACCTATAAGCTTCTCGGGCTTGGCTGACCAATCAGGCTGATGCGCCTGTTTCTCACTTCTTCCGTTATGGACGGACTCAAGAGAAGGAGAATAAAAGGAGTCAATAGAATGAGGTATGACTGCGGCAATAATGGCACTATGTAAGAAGTCGAGAGACTCACCTTTGCTCATTGTTCTGTTAAACACAAGCTTGGAATTGGATGTAGCTTCTGCTGCGACATTCAATCGAGAATTTTACACGAAGACAGGCAAATGTTATGTGGAAGCTGTCGCTGTTATGATATGCTTGACTATGAACATGAAGCAGCTCAGGGCAAGAGCGTATGCTATCATTACCATACATGAAAATGTTCCAAACTTGGAACAAATAAGACTAGGTAGGGAGAATGAATGATGATAACAATGAGTGGACTTTTCCGTATTCGGAAACATGCTGATTTTCATGAAAGCCGTAATGGAAAATAAAGATACGTGTACTGTGTGTGTGTGTGTGTGTGTGTGCAAGAATAGGTACATCACGAGACATAGCATCAGCATCATAAAGAAGATAGATAAGTCTGCACATCAACGATATAAGAGAGTACCAAGGAAGCAGAACTCCGTCTGACCCATGTTTGCTTTGAGCATCTCAG
Source organism: Acrocalymma vagum (assembly GCA_028476805.1). NCBI lineage: Eukaryota > Fungi > Ascomycota > Dothideomycetes > Pleosporales > Acrocalymmaceae > Acrocalymma > Acrocalymma vagum. The sequence goes on from JAQGEP010000028.1 coordinate 41,327, forward strand.
CAAAGATATCCGCGTGTAGTCTATTCTACAATGTACTGAACGCCTAAAATAGTGGAAAATGTACAGACCAATTGAGTCCCCATTTCCGTTGGAAGATCCAAATAGTATTGTTAGCTCTAGAGTGCTCTTTTGAATAAGCCAATGATTGCGTACTCCACGGGGGACTGCAACCGAAGACACTTAATAGGATCCTCACAAGCAATCATCAGGAGTTAATCAAGTTCGTGTTCAGCTGCCACAATTTTTGAGATTTTTTTGCTGGGGGGAAATGTCAGCTAACAAGCCAGGGGATGATGAGGTGATGTAATCGGGGTGAGTGTAGGGTGGGATACACAAGATACTCTATTTCAAGCTCCAATAGGTGTAAAGTAATCCTGGCCCACCAATACTAAGTAAGCTCAATAACTTCGGAATTAAACATATTTTTGGGAAGCGATTTGTTGCAAGCATGTGAGAAAGTCAAGCGCCCTTAGGAGAACCCTCCGAATTATTTGCCAAGTGACTATCCATTGTCACAAACTACTTTAGTGTATACTCCCCAGTCTTAGATTTACGTGAGCCACTCAATCGAGGGCAGTTAAGAATGTCATGCACAAAAGAAAAAACCCAGTTTAGCCTTGCGTATAAACCCTACCACCCCATGTATAACGAAAAAACGTTGAAGTATCTCTGCTGTCGATCAACTATAGGAGAAGCTGGAAAATTTCAGGGGAATTATACCTGGCTTACTTAAACAGCTGCTCCGGACTTTTGCAGATCAGTGTGAGGCAGACAGACTGGGTGTGATAAAGTCGCAGGGAGCGACCACGCACAAGAATGCGGGGCCCAAGGCTGGTATTGCAAAGCCTACTTGATCGAGATATCGGCGCAAAGTACGATCGTTCAAAATGCTTCTCCGGCTTCTCCATCACCAATCGGTGCTTATTCGAAAAGTGAAAACCCTGTTGTAAGCATTCTTCGTGCTACCACGCAATGCCACAGGAACACAAGGGACTTGACAACGCCACAGGAGGTACGCAAGGCTGAGAGAATCGATAAAGATGAAAACCTTATCCTTAGTTTCGGGCAACATTGCAAAGTGTTGCACGATTGGAGGACTCCCGATGCAACGGGCCACTCTCTGCTCTCCAACCATTCAAGAGACTGGTACAGGAGGACCTCTCTATCCTCGAAAGGCACACTACAAGAGGGAAAGATAATCTCCGAATCATGATCCAACTCCGTTGACTTTCAGGCGCGCCGCCATGAGAGTAAATTAAGCAGCCGAGCCCTATTTTCCTTCACACATACGAGAAAGCCGCGCCTATTGCGTCAAGCCTCGTCATTCTCGTCGTGGGGTTCCGCACTCTTGCATTTCAGCTTTGTCAATTAATCAACACGTGAAGACAAGACCCCAAAAGCACCCACATCAAGTAAAAGAAGAAAAAGAACAGACTCTCTGACAACCCAAAGCAGTTGTGCAGTAGCGGGGGCTTATTATAGCAGGCAGGATTCCCTCGGCGCCAATCATTTCCTCCACACCCCCATGGATGCATGTCAACATTCCAGAAACGTAATCAAATGTCCTATTCCGTAAATGTAGGGTAGGGCTGCCAGCGCAAACGATTCGCTACAGGATAAATTAATTTTTTATGGCCGTCAACGTCGCCTAACGTGTTTTGGCCGTCAGCCCTACAGAAAGGACAAAAGATCACCTTATCTGGTACTTGAGGCCCTACGCCCGATAACGTAGAGATTGGTGAGAAAGAAGGTCGAGCCTCTCGTTCGGCGTCAAGCACCGACCAGTGATGAGTGTACGTCTTATCCTTAAGCTGAAGCTATTTGCGGAGAGCGGAGAGCATACGCGAGTGTAGCGAGACGGCAACGGCACGGTTCGACGGTTCCATCCCGCCGCCATACGGCGTCCTCCACATCGTTGATCGAGGCGTTCTTGTTGTCATTTACTTGTGATACAATAACAGCCATTCTGACTGGGCTTTCTCTGATATTGCGCTATGGCACCGAGTCACCCAACAGACTTCAACTGTGCCCCACCTCCACCATATTCCTCCTCTTCCTCCTCTTCCTCCCCATAATCATAATCACCTTCAAAGTGTTCCTCTTATGCAAGATATTTTCCGAACTGTCCATACTCACACTTCAATCCCACCCAATGCCACGGCTCTCCACGCCGCTGAACCGCGCGGACGGCGATCATCACCCACATCAAGAGAGCCAGGTGAGCAGTGCAGCAAAGGTGCAGAACCCTCGGTCATCCGCTCTCTTAGTTTTGTGACACCTACTAGGTAGTTTACAGGCTGACAGCCTGCATATGTTTCGTGGCGGCAATGATTGGACCACAACGTGCAGATGTTTCGACCGGCGCTTGTAGCCTCGCGGCCATGCCCGTTGGAGCCTCGCAGCCTTGTAGTTTCCCACGTTGCAGCCCTGCTCGCTGTTCGTTGCTCGAGTCGAATTTAGGTACTTTGTATGCTGTGTCACGGTCAGCTTGACGAGCTTTACGCGGCACTTGATGCTGGATGTGGCGATTCCTCAGGCCCGACCATCATGCTTACTCTTTGTTCAACGCAGTTCGCGGGGCAGACGGGGCCAGGAAGGCCGAACGACAAAGCACTTTAAGATGAGGAGCCCCTTCTACACGTTCTCATTACACAGTCCTTTGTGAAGGCCAACTTCTCAATGTTTTAAAGTATTATCATCTTTTCTCGTCTTTTCAGCTCTGAGGAGTTTTGTTGTATCATACGTCCTTTATGTGATTATTCTCTTCGCCGCCCCACCTTAGGGTACCACCCAAATATATTAATATCATCCTCACTCATTCGCGTGGGCGTGAGAAATCAAAGCTCACGGTGTCGTGAATATGTATGATCTCAGGACTTCGATTATCTGGCTCAATGCCGTCCTCATCATTCTCACATCTGCGGCATTGTGCTCACGAGTTGGACGAAGAGTATTTGTAGTTGGCACGTTCACATGGAACGATGGTAAGTTCTCTTCAATTCCTTGCCCGCTTACGCTAATAAAGCCACAGCACTCATATCACTGGCTGCTGCTTGCTCAGCAATCTTCTCAGTATTCCAGATGGTTGGCACGAAATATGGACTTGGACTCAACCAGGTTGATGTCCCTGACCCAGAATCCAACATGCCAAAACTACTCAAGGTAAGACCAGCGGGATGATAAGTCACTGATTAAATCAAAGTCCTCAATCTAACATCCACTATAGATGCTGCTAGCGTCCAACGTCTTCTACTTCGGCTGCAACTGGGCCGTTAAACACGCCCTATTACTCTTCTACACCGAAATCACTATGGACCGCTGGCACCGCATCAGCATCTATACTATGCACTTTGTTGCCTTTGGATTCGGCCTCTCCTCCATCTTAGTCGATATTTTTCAATGCACGCCCATCAAGAAGGCCTGGGAAGCCAACACTCCTGGAACCTGCGTCAACCTTGTCCATTTCTACTACTTTAATTCAGCTTTTATGCTAGCGACAGATTTGGTTTTATACATTATGCCCCTAATTTTCACAAGGAAACTTCAACTGAGGAGGATGCAAAGGATTGGACTAAATTGTCTGTTTGCTCTCGGAGGACTGTACGTTTTGCTTTCCGGTTCCCCTTGATTCGCGCAGAACATCACTGCTAACGAAATTCCAGTGTTCTAGCTGCAAGCGCCGTCCGCGTCTGGGCTGTCTACATGTTCGCTATACACAGCAACTTCACAAGGCGATTCGCAGAAGCAATGATCTGCAGCGTGATCGAGAACCATCTCGCTGTAGTCGTTGCCTGTGCCCCGAGCATGAAAGTCGTCGCGCTGGTGTTATTCCCACGCCTGACCTCTTCTCTCAACAGTATCGTGTCAAAAGTAACGCGTTCTAGCAGCCGCTCGATGCGTTCGCGCTCTAGGATTTCAGCAACACTGGACTTGGAGAGCGGGTCTCGGCAGAGCGATAAGCTCAGATCTACGCCCTCATCCACACCATTGCCGTCTCCAGTGTACACTGGGGAGAGAGAACGTAGCCGAGCAAGCCAAAATTTTGCCAAGTGGTTTAAAATGCCCATCAGTCCTATAACCGGCCCAGGAGAGAGAGATAGCATGGATAGGGGCCTTGTTTTGGAGGAAAGACAATTGGAGGACATTCGAGTAGAACATACGATTAGTGTAACACGAGAGTAGGGCAGTACAGTAATGTCAATGTATTATGACAACATGCAATCCATCGGACCAATGTGTGAGACACAACGCCTCGAATTACCTATTATTATGCTTTTGATTGTAGCAGCCAGCTCCTGTGGCCTAAAATAGCACGACCGCATAGACTCAGAAGATGATGTCGTAAACACCCACCACTGGGCTGCTGACTTTCGTGTGACCCAGCCACGGCTCCTAAGCCGAATGAACCGCGGCTAGCAGTCTGACTTGAAAATGGCTTGAAAATCGGCTTCATGATGATTCACATACATAGATCCAAGATTCAATGCAAGTACATACGAACGTAAACTTGCTACAGGTATTAAGAGCTAAGTGACTAAACATATCCATTTCCAGTCTTCGTAAACTCGTTCCTCCTCATGTGACCAACCATCAATCGAAACATGAACTTGATCCAAACGCCATGCAAAACCAAGCAAGAGCCAAAGGAGAGAAATACAAGGCAGTTGCCTGCCTCATCTACATCTAACATCTACCTATACAGTCGAATGGTTAATCGTACGAATGTCTGCGTCTAACCACTGCACATGAGACAAGCCTCCTTGTTCTCTATTGAGCAAGCAAGCACAGCATCCGCATAGATGTCGCCATCTCGAGCCGCACTCTCGTCATTACTGTCTTCCTCCTGCTTGTTCTTGGACAGAGCCTCTTCTTCTTCAGGCTTCCCCTCAGGGTCCGAGGCAAGCACTTTAGGGCTGTCACCCTCTGCAACATCTGCCTTGAAAGGTTTATTCGCGATAGCACTTTCCTTTGGAGCACCGTTGGTCTGCTTGACTTCGACGTTAGGTGGTGGAGTAGCAGACGGGGTAGGTACACCATTGGGAGAAACTGCATTGGCGCCATTAGGAGCTTTCGTGGCACGTGTAGTATTTGGAGCAGGTGAGCTTGGGAAGCTGCCAGTGCTGAAACCAGGTCCCTTTCGCTTTCCAGGGAGAGCACGGGCGACAGCCGTGTCTTGAACCTGAAGGGCTTCCTGATCGACAGTGAACTGAATAGGAGCACTAGCAGCCATTGTACGGAGATAGTACATGCCAGTTTTGAGACCAAGCTTCCAGCCAGCAAAGTGCATGGAAGTAATCTTGCCCATGGTAGGCTCCTTCATATGGATGTTCAATGACTGAGATTGATCAATGAAGGCACCACGGTCAGCGGCCATCTGGACGATGGTTCGCTGGGAAATTTCCCAAACGGTCTTGTAGAGCGCTTTAATTTCATCGGGAATGTTAGGAATCCTCTGTATGGAACCACCCTCCGCGATAATACGGTTCTTCATGTTCTCAGACCACAGACCCATGTCGACAAGGTCCTTCAGCAACCAAGGGTTCACAACCTGGAACTCACCAGCCAAGACACGGCGGGAGTAGATATTGGAAGTGTAAGGCTCGAAACATTCGTTGTAACCAAGGATCTGAGAGGTGGAAGCAGTGGGCATGGGAGCAACGAGAAGAGAGTTGCGGACACCATGCTGAGCGATCTTCTCCTTGAGGCTAGCCCAATCCCAGAGCTCAGTGGGAGTGACATTCCACATGTCGTACTGGAGGATACCCTGAGAGACAGGAGAGCCTTCGTACGTAGCATATGGTCCAAGCTCCTTGGCAAGGTCGCAAGAGGCAGTGAGAGCAGCGTGATAGATTGTCTCGAAAACTTGAATGTTCAGCTTCTTAGCCTCGGGCGAGTCGAAAGGCAAGCGCAGAGCAAGGAATGCATCAGCAAGGCCTTGTACACCAAGACCAATAGGCCTGTGACGGAAGTTGCTGCGGCGAGCTTCCTCGACTGGGTAATGGTTGACTTCAATGATCTTGTTGAGATTACGGGTGACAGTTTGAGTGACTTCGTGGAGCTTCTGGAAGTCAAACTCTCCGTGCTTGTAGTCAATGAAGGCTGGGAGAGCAAGAGAGGCAAGGTTGCACACAGCGACCTCATCAGGAGCAGTGTACTCGATAATCTCGGTGCAGAGGTTGGAGCTGCGGATGGTTCCCAGGTTCTTCTGATTGCTCTTCCTGTTGCAAGCGTCCTTGTAGAGCATGTATGGATTGCCAGTCTCGGTCTGGGCCTCGAGAATCGCATACCAAAGCTTCTGAGCACGAACTGTCTCGCGACCACGACCTTCAGCCTCATAGCTATGAACATTAGTATATTGACAGTCAAGTAGTGGGAAGATATTAACTTACCGGTGATACAGCTCCTCGAACTCTTCGCCGTAGACATCGGCAAGACCGGGTGCCTCGTTGGGGCAGAAAAGGGTCCACTCGCCATTCTCTTGGACACGCTTCATGAAGAGATCGGGGATCCATAGAGCATAGAACAAGTCCCGGGCACGGACCTCTTCCTTGCCGTGGTTCTTGCGGAGATCAAGGAAGCCGAAAACGTCAGCGTGCCATGGCTCCAGGTAGATGGCAAAAGCGCCAGGGCGCTTGTTACCACCCTGGTCAACGTATCGAGCAGTGTTGTTGTAGACACGGAGCATAGGGATAAGACCATTCGATGTGCCGTTAGTACCACCAATGTATGAACCAGTAGCACGAATGCGGTGCACGTTCAGTCCAATACCGCCAGCGGTCTTGGAAATCATAGCACATGTCTTGAGGGTGTCGTATATGCCCTCAATGCTGTCCTCTTTAACGTCGATGAGGAAGCACGAAGACATCTGTGGAGATGGGGTGCCCGCGTTAAAGAGCGTCGGCGACGCGTGTGTGAAGTATTTTTGGGACATGTAGTTGTAGGTCTCGATTGCCTTCTCAATGTCTTCTCCGTGAATACCGACAGACACACGCATTAGCATGTGCTGTGGACGCTCTGCCACCTTGCCATTGATGCGGAGCAGGTATGAACGTTCTAGGGTCTTGAAGCCAAAGAACTGATAGTTGAAGTCCCGGTCGTAGACGATGGCTGAGTTGAGCTCATCGGCGTGCTTTTGAACAATGTCGTGGACCGCCTTTGAGATCATGGGCTGGTGCTTCTTGTTCTTAGGATTCACGTAGCTGTAGAGATCTGATACTACGGATGAAAATTGCTTCTTTGTCTGTTTGTGGAGGTTGGAAACGGCGATACGAGCAGCGAGGACAGCGTAGTCGGGATGAGTAACGGTCATGTATGCAGCAGTCTCCGCAGCCTTTTGTTGCATTAGCTTTTGGTCTTTGATGGAGGGGTGTGGTGTGGATGAAGAATCGTGAAGAGTCGTACCAAGTTATCCAGCTCAACCGTGGTGACGCCCTGGTACACACCAGAAATGACCTTCATGGTGATGGCAGCAGGGTCGACGTGCTCTGGATCGAGGCCGTAACATAGCCTCGATACACGAGCTGTGATCTTGTCGAACTGAACGCGTTCTTTGCGTCCATCTGTAGAGCGTTGTGTTAGCACAAGCTTTGCCCAGCAACGACATGCAGCAGCCGGCAACCGACACAGAAAAGAATTGTGAGTGGAAAATGGGTGTTCACATACCGCGCTTGTAGACAAACATGTTGAATCAGGTAGTAGATGAGAGGGTATCGGGGTATATGCTCATCAACTGTGGAGTGTGGGAGAGGAAGTAGGTGGAGGGGCTGGACAGAGAACAGAGAACAGAGAACAGAGAACTTAAATGGAGACGCGTCGAACAAAACACGCTCGGGCGCGTTCAGAAGGAGCCTTGGTGGCCCCTGCCCCATTTGTCAGACGGTAGCGTATTAGCGCGTCCTAGAGCTAAAGTGGTTTCTTGGCGACGGCCAAAAGCCAAGGATCAAAGGACCAATGTTTCGCCGACGCTCCGAACTTTTCACGAATGTACTGACAGCTGCAGCAGAGCATCTACTATCGACTACCTATCTGCGCGGAGCTCATGTCGTAATCAACCTTCATTGACACCCCTCTCCCATCCCAATTGCCCTCTAACAGCGCCAATTCCCGCCCATCATGGCCGGCGGGCACATGAAATACCGCCATCTCTCCCGCTCCTCGTCGCATCGCCAGGCACTTCTGCGAAATCTCGTCACATCGCTCTTCAAGCACGAGTCGATAGCAACAACATGGCATAAGGCCAAGGAAGCACAGCGGCTTGCTGAAAAACTGGTGACCCTGGGCAAGAAGAACACAGAAGCTTCGCGGCGGAGAGCGCACCAGATATTCTACGTAAGACACTCTTGATTCCATTGCGCCAATTGAAATCCTGACAACAGCTATCAGGAGCCCAACCAGCTCGTTCCAAAGCTGTTCGGTCCTATTCGAGAACGATACGCTAGCCGGCCGGGCGGCTACACCCGTGTTCTCCGCATTGAGCCCATGAAGGAAGACCAGGCCGAATCAGCTATCCTCGAACTCGTCGACGGACCCAAAGACATGCGATTTGCCATGACTGCAAAGACCCTCTCACGGTTACCGAAGAACCGCAAGATGAACGATATCACAGCAAAGAATGTAAAGAAAGTCACTCAGTTCAGGAAAGAAGGCATGACTGAGCTACGCGACATGATCGAGCAGATGCGCCTGGAGAATGAGGATGGGTGGGATGACAGAGTACTTCCTGCGCCAAGGCCCGTTTATCCTGAAGAGAGGACGAGACGTCAAATGCGTCTGCCAGAGGAAGTAGAGCATTTTAAGCTACCGAATAAGTTGTCCAAACGACTGAACAACAAGAATACCGAAAAGGAGGTGGAGCAAACGGGGGAGAGTAAATAGAAGGGGTGGAACCTGGAGCTGTAGGGAAGCAGCTTTCGAGAAAGCGGCATGTGTGATATCTGTACCATACCAATGTTCAAATACGAAAGACCTTGTGGCCTGCCAAACTGTTCAAAGCGAGCAGGTTTGCTGTATACATTCGACTGCGTAGCATCTAGATTACCAGCTAATGGACGAGTATCTGAGGCCAACCACGCATCGTATGACACTTGAGCGAATTGTCACCTGTACAACGAGTCTGCAGACAAGGCTCAGATTGCAAGCAGCTGTTTAGAGCTACAGCGGCCTGGCCTCGCCGGCCTATTGGCAATTCGATGAGATGATCCACCCCGCGTGGAACAGTGCTTTTTCCACCGGAACATCTCCACAGTCATGTGCGGACACATGCTGCGTGGGATGCAGGATGCGTGGGCAAGTAAAAAGCAATGACTGTTCGGCGGTCCCCCAAGGCGCCATTTTTCTCTATTTCACGTGTCTGACGCGAGATCATGCAGTCCACTGACCCATGCGGGTCTTCCAACTTGCCTCATGTGCCTGAATTCGAAAGGGGAAAAGAGCAATAACCAAAATCAAAGCCATGATCTCGCAAAGAATATACCTACATCAGAATCATACAGGTCTCTGAGATTTCCCTTCTGCCCAGCATTAAGCCCACGCCTCAAGATGGCACAAAATTTCTTCCATGTATCGCAGCATACCTCTTTAAGCTTTAATAAAACATTCTAGTCGGATCTAGTCGATACTCCTCCCGTCAATAAAAGAAAACTAGACGCTTTCCAACCCGACTCATTCCCGGAAAACAATCACCTCGGCCCTGTTTCGACCGACCGTCAACCAAACCATCAAAACGTCAGGCCCATTGGCCCGTGCCAACCCCAGCTCCAAGCCCTCCCAAGCGCTCCCCGCTCATCATCCATCTCCGCAAATCCCCAAGAAATCTATTCTACCTATGCTCTCTCCCTTATTATGGCCTTTTCATTCTTATAACGTGAACTTTTTCGTTTTGCTCTATGTTTCGCGAACATGTCTAATTCTCTTGGCCCCGCTATGAGACTTGCCTCGCGAGGCGTCTTGCGTAGATGTTCTCGGTGCAGTGGACTGAGGCATGATGACGGTGCAGTCAGAGGACGAAGATGGATGAGCAGCACACAAGATCCGCCCTTAAAAAGGCCCAAAACTGCTATTTTCTTTCCCGGTACATGGCCTCTCCATCTCCTTCCCAGCATCAATCAATGCTAAGACAATAAACCACAGGCCAAGGCGTGCAAAGAGTCGGCATGTGCACCCCATGGCTCGAAGCCTTTCCTCGCACCGCAAAGCCCATCCTCGAAGAAATCGACGATACCCTCCAGGTGCCCCTCACTAAAATCATAGAAAGTGGCACCAATGCCCAACTCACCGTCACCGAGAACGCGCAGCCGGCTATCATGGCTACCTCGATCCTCATACTTCGAGTCATGGAGCAGGAATTCGGATTCAATCTGCCCTCAAGGGTAGATATAACGCTTGGGCATTCTTTGGGCGAGTTCGCGGCGCTGGTAGCTGGTGGTTATCTTACTTTCCATGACGCGCTCATCATGGTCCGCAAGCGCGCGGAAGTAATGGCTAGATGTAGTAAAGAAGCTGTGGAAGAAGAGGGCGGAGAATTTGGCATGGTAGCGCTCGTTTGCGAGTCTGAGAAACATCTCAGAGCGCTACTAGCCGGAGCCCGCGAGTTCCTTGAGCTTTCATCATCCGGCTCTAAGTCAGACTCCGCAGTTGACGTCCCTGCAGTTCAACAAGTCCTAATCGCGAACATCAACTCGAAGAATCAAATCGTTCTGAGTGGCAGCATCGCGCGAATCAATACTCTCCTCGCGAATTTAAGGCAATTCGGTGGCCACGACCCCAGACACGTCCGGTTGAAGAGCGACTCGCCCTTCCACAGCCCATTGATGAAGCCAGCGGAGGAAACTATGAAAAGAATACTATACAAGGAAAACCCGGATGGAAGCGACATTATAACTTGGCCCGGAATCATGCCATGTGTGTCCAACGTCACCGGTGAGCCATTCAAGAGCAAAGCGAACTTGAAAGACCTCTTGTCGCGAAGCTGCGTTGAAACCGTACAGTGGTGGCGAAGTATTCGTTATTTGCATGAAGAGGAGAAGGTCAAGAGATACATTGGTATTGGCCCTGGTAAAGTCGGGCGAAACCTTGTCGGCAAAGAGGTAGGCATGAAGGGTGCGGTGAAAGGAGGTGGGGTGTGGGGCATCACAAGTCCAAAGGAAATGGAGGAGGTCATCAAGGCTTTGGATGACACCGAGAATGCAGTTGATGACTGAAGGGAAGGCGGATACTGCAATGGCATAGCCCTCCTCGGCGAGGAATGTTGGATGGACATCATGCGGGCGGACACGTCGAACCAAGAACATACGTCAGAAAAGGAATCACAAAAAAGATCAACTCTATCGATCTGCTCTATGACTCTACCGATTCATTTCGATCATCGTAGGTTTCCCGCCCTCAAGACAAAGGAGCCTGAAGACCACCACATATCGATCAACCACAAGACCATTCTAGTACCGGCCAGCTAGCCCATCTTCGCAGACCACCCGACATTCAATTGCCCTGAATATTCAACCCCGCATCAACCTGCACCTTCATCCCTGACATACTCGTGTTCTTCGCCAACATCACGAACGCATCCGCACAGTCCTGAAGGAACGTCTCATGCTTGAGGGCAGCCTTGTCCTTCGTCATAGCAATGATTTCAGGCGAGTACTTGAGTCCCCATTCGGTCAATAACAGACCGGGCAACACGGTATTGACACGGATTTTCGGGCCCTGGGTGCTTGCAAGACACTTTACGAGTTGGATTTGTGCGGCTTTGGTCACGGCGTAGGCCATGCTGGAGCCGCCTTGTGAATTTCCCTGGATATGTGTGTAAGGTATTTGGATTCTGGGATTTGGGCTGATTTGAAAAGGGAAGAGGGTTTTGGGATTGGGGTTGGATTGGGTAGGGAGGAAGATATAAAAGTTAACGTACTGCGATAGAACCTGTTGTAATGAGGTGCCCACCTTCAGGGTTATTGTTGAACGTATCTTTCGCAGCTTTGAGGAGAGCATGCGGGACCTTGACATTAGCAGACCAGCACTAATTGTTGTAACCGAATTAGAACTTCCCATTACCATTTATATAAGCATCAAAGAAAGAAGACTTACACGATCCCATTCCGACTCCTCCATCGCATCGAGATCCCCAAACTGCGTGAATTTTGTCCAGCCCTTGAATTGTTAGCATAAGTAGGAAGATGGGGAGCAATGTACAATACCCACCGCATTAGAAATCACAATATCCAAGCCGCCCAACAATTTCGTCGCTTCTTCAACTGCTCTCTTCGCATCTGCCGTGGATGTCATATCCTATTTCACACCACCATGTCAATTAGTCACAACGTGCCACACAAAAAGTATGAAAATTGAGCATCTTGGCCATGTGATGACCAAGAAAGGGAAAAGAACGTACAGCCTTCAACGTAACAGCCTTGACACCAAACGCTTCACACGCCTTCTGCACTTTTTCTGCGGGCTCGATGCGGTTGAAGTAGTTGACGGCAATGTTGCAGCCTTCTTTGGCGAAAGTCTGGCATATTACTTCACCGAGGCCGCTGTGAGGGAGACGTTAGCAGGACGTCGGACGTAGTGGACGGGGAAGAATGGAGATAGGTGACGGGCGTGTGTAGAGCGGTGTCATGTAATGTGAGGCGTGGGTCGGTGTGAGCAGCTAGATCGATAGAAATAGAGATAGTGAAGGGGGGAGAGATGCGTACGCTGAGCCTCCTGTCACGAGAACATTTCTTCCTTTGAGATCGTAAGGCATTGTGACTCAGGTAGTTTGCTGCCCGGTTGTAGTCGTTCGTTCACGCTTGCTGGTGATGAGGCTAGGTTGTCAGATAAAACAATCGATGAAAAAGCTTTGAACCGATCAAGAAAAAAAAACAGGACGTCTGCTAGAATCGAAGTCGAAGAGATTTCAGAAACCCTAGGGCCTCTACGCCTTGCTGACTGTGTGTTTGTTGATGTGGGGCAACGGCAACGTAACGCAAAGGGTACGACGGCGGCGGGGTGGGTGGATGGATCGTATAAAATGGGCAACCCCGCCATCTACATATTACCCTTTTCGGTGCCGTTCCTGAACCTCGGTATTGCACCGTTTTGAACGCCCATGCATATTAATCATGTTTGTAAGTTTTATCTATAGATAGAGGTGATATCAATTAATGGTACGTTGCAGTGTTCTAAAGTATCTCTCTCACGTCCCACTGAAGAAATTATTCATACAACACTATGCCATCAGATCAAGCGGCAAACTTCGACGAGCATCGTAGACTAAACGTGAGGGTTTTTTCTCCTTATGCTTGCCGCTTTTGATATCCTTAGGCTTGTTATTCACATATTGTCAAAGTCCAAGCCCCAGGCATCATCGTCATCGCCAAGGCCCATGCCCATATCCATGTCTCCCATCCCACCCATATCCAGATCCAGGTCAGGCAAGCTGCCCAAATCTGGCCCATTGCCGGCTCCGGTTCCGCTAAGATCTATGCCAGTCAGATCCAGGCCCGAATCTGCGCCAGACAGGCCTAATTGTTCGTCAATTGTGCGTTGTAGGGCTTGCTTCTCCATGTCTGCCAAATCTCCACTTGCAGCAGCTATGCTGGCTGCTGCTGCGTCGTTCATCGCCTTGTTGATATCATTCTGGAGATTCTGTGTCTCCACGTCGACACCCACCATATTAACATTGGGAAGATCAATTGGTGCAGTGGGGATTCCGGACTGCGCAATGAGAGCGAGTTGCGCCTCCACGCGACGATGCAGGCGCACGATGGTTTCAGCAGCGAGAGGATCGGTAGCCACAAGGGTCGCCGCATTATCAAACTCATGCTTGAGCATTTCCCGTAGGTTCATCCGTGTGCGCGGAGGTGTTGGGGCAGGAATGGTGCTGCCTACCCAGTCGACTGGTATGACACTATCCTCAACTGTTGGAGCGCAGATTATGGATACGCCAACATCAAGCGCAGCCGAACCATTGCCGGTATCTGTTTGCGTCTTGATTTCATCAACTATCGTGCGTATTGTCCTTGAAGCACCAAGAATCTTGACAAAAGCGTAAATTTGGCGATGAGTGTAGCTGGGAGGGTTAGGTTGCATTGACGCCGTAGGCGCCCACTGAGAGAGTTGCTGCACTGTGTGGCGTAGTGACGTGGATAGTGTGTTATTTGGAGCGTTTGTCCACTGTTCAAGTTCGGTCATAGACGGATAAACCGACCGCTCGTAGTTGAGGTTTCCTTTGATCGCCTGCAGAAGCGGCTCAATGTCTGTGCGGCTCGGGTGGCGCCGTTTCAGGGTCCGGAAGCATTTCTCCAGGTGTCTGGACACCACGGAAAGAATGGTCGAATGCATGGCCTGTGCATCACCCGACGTGGGGGCAGATACGATCAGCTTGTGGAAGATGGGTAGAAGCACAGCCAAGTCTTGGTGGGTCTGTGTAAGGGCATGAGACGCCATCCATATCAAGCCACTGATCAAAGATGGCAAAAGGAAAGTTTCATGAAGGTCTAGAATCCAATTAGCTTACAATACATGACGTTACAGGTGCTGCACTTACATTCTAAACCGCCTTTCACAGAATCCAAAGAAAGGACATCCGCAGAGCATGCGATAATCGTTTGTTGGAAGAGTGTCGGTACTATGAGGTAAAAATCTTGTGGCCGACACGACGCAAACACGTCATTGCTGAGCCCTTCTTTGTCTGCGTCGTAGAGGCCTTTTAGCCAGTTACCAAGATGCCTGCCCTGCTCTTCTGTCAACTGATCTGGCGCTATGCTGTGATGACCGCGCTCCATAAGTTGCGCAACAAATGAATCATGGTTTATTCCAAGATCATGATAGGTAAGATCATAACGATGAACAAAAGCCATGATCAGTACTAGGATCGCTCCAAACTCATCATACACTGGTTGGCATTCACCTGAAGTTATCAGCATTGGGTATTTCTTATTATGAAACACAGGAGCTACCTTGATCACTGTCATACCGCCACTCATCCAGAAACTGGCAAAGCGGCCGAAGAATACTAGCAGGTGAGGTAAATTGTAGCAGGACGTCCAACGCCTGGGGCTTTTTCGAAAGCGAGTTGCTTATCTGTTTGAGATACATGGTCATCTGAGTCTCGCAAAGATGCGCTATAAACTACTCTGAAATTAGCACGTTTGAGCACAGATTGGGCAACATTCTTACTTCTGTGACTGCGCCAGCAATAGCACCAGCATTTCCGTCCAGGTTTTCTAGTTCATCTATGAACATATTGACCCTCTCAAAATTGTTTTTACATTGACTGAGTAGATCCTTCTTATCATACTTGGTCTCCGGCGGACCTTGCATAGGTGTCTCGCCAAGTAAGCGCTCAATGGTGTTTGTAGGAATGAGACCATGAAGTGCACAAGCATTCAAGAAGTCCTGTCTCACGTCGGAGAGCGAATTAGTATTCCCCATGATGTCGTCGAACCCCTGAGAAAAGGCCGGGAAAGCATTTGGATCCACATGGCTGAGGGCTTGAGTGATACATAATTCAGGGGTCATTGGAAAGATCGATGCAGTAAGTTGGGAAAGAATGATGGGAATTTTGTTCACCAAAAAAGACTTGAGGCTGAACATAGTTTGGGTGGGCTCGCTCCGGTACATTGCATTGGCCAGGATATCAAATGCAGCCGTAACCAAATCCGTAGCCATGTTTTGAGCATCAATTTTGAAGCGAGAATGCAGATAGTTGATAATTGTGAAGTCATCTGTTAGTGGTCGTGCAACAAGCTGCTGAGGTCAGAAGAATGCACAATATTTGGTCTTTGACTGCCTACCAGTGAGTTGAGAAAAATGTAAAGACCTGCTCTTGTGTTTAGAAGTGGGAGGTCCATGACTGCTTCAAGCTGGAGTACGGCAACCTCCAGTCCTGTACTTTCAGTAGCTTCGCCATTTACCGTCACAGACTTATCATAGAAGTCATGCTGCTTCTGGGATATCTCTAGTCGGCTCGCAATCTGTAATGAAGATTGTGATCCTAGCGAGGATTGAGATAGAAATGGGATGAATGTGGACAATCCCTGAGCGAAGCTCTTCCGCACATCTGTCACACGTGAGCATGTCTGCAGATTCAATAGCATCCACGCATGTGAGAATGAGGGTGTTCGGTAGATAAAGAGGCTGAAATGTATAAAGTAATGAACATACCTTTCAATTCATCCCTGTTGAGAAGATGCAATATTCGGGGATTCTCTATCAGACCCACTACGAGCATGCCGAGCGCTTCGCGGACATTGATGGACTGCTGCTGTGGTTGGTGTTGAATCCCTGCCATGGCTTGAATCATGGAGTCGCTAGTATGCGAGGTCACCATCGCCGACATCCATCTGGAGACGACGATCAGAGTTCGTATTCCCTCGGCATTTGATAGGGGCCGCTCCTCGGACGCAAATGCCTTGTGAAGGCGATGGAAGATTATTTCTTCCAGCTCGGGCGGATTCTGCCATCGTGACTCCTTGGAGATCCCATCGTCGCCTTCCACTTTGAGGGGGCAATCCTTGGAAAACTGGAAAGCTGAGGCCAAGACATCAGACGCGTCGACCTTCTTCAAGGCTAGGAGACGCTCGACATAGATGATGACACGCGGGTCAAGGCTGCTGAAGACTGCAGAGCGGGGTCGTAAGAGAAGCGCTGCGAGCTTCCTTCCAGGGAGAGGAGAGCGGCTGTATAGCTGTGCAGCTGCAGCGTCGAAGAGCTCTGAACGGATCCGGGTCTCAAGGCATCGGTTAAGGAAAAGGGCCCACTCTTTGATCAGAGAATCCATGTCCCATCAGAAATATGACGGCTCGGGGCACCGAGCGGGTAATGGGTGGTTAGAGCAATATTGAGGCGTGAATGGGTGAGTAGAAATAAGGATGGGCTATGGCTTCGTTAGAGAGGAAAGGTCGCAGGCTGTCGATCGTGCCGGGGGCGGGCAGGCTTGGCAGAGCAACAATGAGGCTGGGGAACACGAACTGCACTTGGGCATGGGGACTTCGGCCGATACGAGATAGCTGCCTTTTCCTCCCGGAACTAGGTATCATTGTAGGGTCATGTCCGCTGCGCGTAGCCAGGGCACAGACTGTGGATTGTGGCTAGTGAAGTAAGTGGTAACTTTAGAGTGGTCGTACAGGTCGGTCACGGTTGGAAGGGCGGAAGGAAAGGCCCAAGGGTCAAACTTGCTCGCTCGCTCCTGCCCTTTGATCATGACATGATTCGGCCCGCTTGCTTTTTCTGACTTCTTCACGTTTTTGCGCTCGCTTCACCATCTGTCTACATGCATAAAACCCCTGCCATCATAATAATTATGTATCATTACGACATGACCACTGAATAGGATCCGAAATTCAATATCAACACACGGGTGATCTCCGTGAAGATCTACCTCGAGGGAACGCCCCATGCTAAAATCCAACGCCATGCTGTTCCTGTAACCCTATGCATGCTTTCTTCCGCTGCCTTGACAAGGCCCTGATGATAACTGACAGCCGTAGCCCGACGCCATTTCGCAAAGCCTGATCCTGCTACGCCTCACGCCGACTGGCGTCCGGCACTTGATCGTCCACGTCAGGCGCCCGTGGTCCCACCATCCAGTCCTCCATAGCCAGCCATTGACTCCACGTCTTTTCAGCGCCCTCGATTTCGGCCAATTGCACATCTTGGAGTGGCTTGAGGAAGGGGACCGATTCGTGCGGAGACATGTCGTACTGGTATTTGACCTTTGCCCATCCAACGCTTTTGGCAGCAAAGAGATAGTTGCGGCGTTCACACTCATGGACAGGGCCTACGCCTTTCCTCCAGTCATCGCCGAAGAAGCCGTGCATGATCCCCTCTCTGTCCATTCCCGTGATGACAAGCCGTCGAATGTATGGCACCAAAGATACCCAGGCTGGCGCTGGCTGGCCCCTCGATGTGGTGACAGGACCGGTTCGTGGCCATGTTAGGTTATACGCCGCGGGACCAGACGAGTGGGGGAGTGGCCCTGTTGCGTTGACTAGGGGCGTGGGCGTCCATTGAAAGGGTAAGCAAATGTTGACGAGAGCGGCTACAGCTTGGACGCCATTGTCGTGTTGGGCGTGGTCGAGGAAGTACCGCTGGCAGCTCTGGTAGGCGGGATGCCACTCAAAAATGTCGAACTGAGGAGTGCCTGAGGCATTCTGGCCAGACCCAGACTCGCCTGACGATGAACTGGCAGCACCCGCACCAGCAAAGGGCCCTCCTCTTGTCTGAAATGTGGGGTAACCGGCGGGGAAGTTTGAAGTGAAGCCCGGAAGCGTTGACATGGCGGGCAGTGTTGCAGAGGACAGTGGACTAGTGCAGGGACGGGAAAATTAGCTCGTCTGGTTGGCTGGCGAGGGAAAATACCAGGCTATAAAGTGCTCTGCGTTGTTAGACTCACCTGTTATTTTGTGCCCAGGGGAAATAGGGCCTAGGACTGGACGAGAGGCCTTGGATGACGACAGGATGTAGAGCTAGGCGACAGTGAGTTGTTGGTGGGGTTTGTGTTGGTAGTCGGTCGGCGTTGAGTGGGATGAAACAGCAGCAGGTTGCGAGTATGGAGGTTTATATCTTGCCCGAGTTGGCCGCGATGATGATGAGCAAGACGGAAAGGGTCAAGGAGTGTGGCTTCGGCCGCGTCCTACCAATCCACCATCGATTGAGGTTCACTTTATTTTGGAATAATCCCTGGGAAAATCAAGTCGAGCCACTATCGGCTCAGGCTACGATCGCTACCAAAGAGACCGCTAAATGTTGGACCGGCGAGCCAATAAGGCGGGACACGAGAGCGCCGGACGGAGATACCGTGTGGCTTTGCGTTCGGTAGCAGTTCTTCGAGGGCCATGTTGGAGCATCGCAGCAGGGGCAATGGACTGGGCAAGGATAGGACTCATGGGAGTGTGGATGCATTCTAGGGCCTTGCTCGGTGGCATCGATGCGAAAGCGCTCTACAGCGCCAACGAGAGCAAGAGCAAGACCAGGGCCACTTCTGCCACTGATGCCACAGATTCATCGTCTCAACTTCTCCGGCGCATGCCAGTGGCCTTGGGGGCAGCCCTTACTCGCCAATACCATCCCTCTCGGGCTCCTCAGCTGTGCGCTGCCCCCCCATTCCCCCTGGTTTCCGCAACCTGCAAGAATTTTCGGCGTCGATGATGAGGCCCTGCATTACCCCAGCCCAAGGGCCAGGGACTGCCGGCAGCGGATCGGGCATTCCGTGATCTGGACTGCATCTCGACAATCCTGACAATCCTGACAATCCTGCCAGTCCTTTTCGATTCGACCAGCCGCGCAGCCTTCCTGTGCTTTTGTCGCGTTTGTCATCCTTTTGCTGCGCGTTTCCAAAGCTCGCTGGCCACACTGGAGCAGCAAAACGGGGCTCCATTTCGAGTGCGATTGCGAGCGCCTTTCCACTTACGACAGCGATTCGTCAAACGCGGCTAGTCGCGACAGCGCACACATCACATCCTACATCCATCCTCGGTGGACAGCATCCGCGGGGCCGGGGCGGTACCGCCCGCGCTGTCCTCTGCCATCTTCCTCGCAGCCGATGCAGTCCATCCTCATCCTAGACTAATTAGGTGACTAGGTGGTGGTGGTGGTGGTGGTGGTTGCCCTGGACTTTTGATGTAGAAACTACCTAACCCTAACTCTAGAGGCTCCTTCGCCTCCGGGTCCAGCGTAAGTGGTATGTACGCCCAGCAGGTACCGTCTCCACAGATGACCGCACACACACGCAAATTCATCCAGATTCAGAGCGCGAGTCTTGAAATGGATCCATCGTTGTGCACCCACAGGTGTTATTCCCTGCGCTCTCCTGCGAGTATTGCCAACGGCTCTGCTCTAGCGATCGGTTTGTCGCCGACCTAGCACTCCAATGCATACCCGTTTCGGGGGGAGGCAATACTCTGTGATAGCAGTTACAGGCCATTATAGGTTACGCCGCCACCTATAAGACTTTATTTTTCATGACTTGAAGCGCATGTTCCTGGTCTCCAGCTGGTTCGGCTGTGGCCCGTACTATCCCCAGCCTTGCACAGCCGACCAAAAAATAACGAGGGACCGCGAGTATGGAGGCGACTGGTTGCTGGTCACAATGGCTGCATATAGGCGGAGGCTGGGGTCCCTGTAGAGGGGTAGCGAGTGATGATGTAACTCGCAGGGCACAAAACCATCCGCCGAGCATGTGCGTATCTGCATCACATCTCTCTTGTCAATATCGTGGCTGCTCTACTGCCGCATCGGATCTCCATACCCTATTTCTGATCGCATCTTGCAGTTGACAAATCGCAAGACATGGCGCAAGCTTCGTTTTCATTGGCATCGCGGACCCAGGTAACTCGCAAGCTCTCGCGTCGCACAATGGCTACTCCGGTATTGACTACCCCCGCGTAGCTCCCCAATGGGCTGTCTATGCCCACTATCCAGCTGGGTGTTTACTTGACATCCGGAAAAGAAACATATCAGGCTGTCCGCTGGGCTTTGGAGGTGGGCTTTCCCTGTTCCTGACTTGTGATCTATAGGTGGCACTGATATTGACGCCAACAGGCTGGCTATCGAGCGTAAGTCTTGTTCTGATAATACCCTTTCCAGCCCTTGTATGACCATTGACGCTGCTGCGTATGTGCGCATGTGAGTGAACAGTGTCGATTCTGCCCAGATGTACCACAATGAGAAGGAATCAGGCCAGGCGATCCTCGACTATTTGTCAAGTGAAGCCAATTCTGAGGGCCTGACCCGTCAAGATATTCATTTCACATCCAAGCTAGCTTCCAACTCGTCGTACGACACAGCACGGAAGGCCATCAAACGATCGGTCAAGGAGTGTGGGCTCGGCTACATTGACTTGTTTCTCCTCCACTCTCCGTACGGCGGCAAAAAAGCTCGACTTGAGAGCTGGAGAGCGGTCGAGGATGCAATCGATGACGGCGAAGTCAGGATAGGCGGCGTATCAAACTACGGAGTCAAACACGTAAGTGTCCATCCCTAAAATTGCACTGGGCTTTGACATGCATGTCTCTGGAGGGGGTGGTGACGACCAGAATGGTTGATTCAGAGGATAAGTTGAGCCTCGGGTGCAACCGTTGCGCAGCCCACCAAGAAAAGCTAGGTGCACACCCGAAGGGCCAGTAATAAGTCCTTGGTGCAGTGGTATACGCCATTGTGCAGGCGCTACCTCCTACTCGCTACTCTACTCGAGGACCGTTTTCATTGACTATGAACTATGTCTAGCTGCAAGAGCTACTCGATTCCAAACCGAGAATCCACCCAGGTGTCAACCAAATCGAGACCCACCCATTCAATACTAGGACCGACATTACTTCCTACTGCGAAAAGCAAAACATTGTGGTGGAGGCCTATGCCCCACTGGTGCGAGCCCTCCGAATGAGGCATCCTACGATTGTGTCTTTATCCAAAAAGTATTCGTGCACGCCGGCGCAGCTTCTGGTTCGATGGAGCCTGCAACATGGCTACGTGCCTTTGCCAAAGAGCGTGAAGAACGAGAGGATCGCCGAGAACGCGGATATTGGGGGCTTCGTCATCGATGATGAGGACATGAAGACAATGGATGGCTTGGACGAGTATCTGGTCACCGGTGAGTGGTTTTTCTTCTGTTCAAGGATGAGCATGAGCATGAGCAACAGCCCACACTTCGACACTCGTCACCCTCACTGATAAGTGTGGGAGAGCGATTTCGGCTTGTGTAAACATTATGGGTTGGTATTTGGCAAAGCTCTGCTGACAGATGCTCTCAACTTCCAGATTGGGACCCGACAGGCTGTCCGTAGGTGGGCGCGTATGGGTGTGAGCAGGGAGAAGAGGAGGACAGAGTCGGGCGTGGGGGTGATTTCGTGTTCAGCGGTCGGAGGGGTAAGGGATTGACTGAGGGGGGGAGTGGGAGTGGAAGGGGAGGAAGAGAGGGTGGAGAGTCTAGATGGTCTGCGCTCGTAGGGCTGGGTGTGCAGGTAGCAGCGTGACAGCAATATCAGAAGGAAAATTTTACGGAAGCTGCATTGCGTGCATGAGAGGCTGAAGGTGGTGGTGGTTGTGTGCGCCGAAAGATGGAAAACCCATGCAATCCCGCGCGGACCGCCCTGGATTGTGGCGCTCTGCTTGCTTGGGCAGAGACGGGGGGGAGGGGGGCACGGATGTAGTAGGTACAGGGCAGGGCTTTTCCGACAGGCGACCGCAGGCGACTACAGGCGACCACAGGCGATCACAGGCGAGGAACCGCCCACCACAGTGACTGCTCGACTCATCCTCCCACATCTTCCCGTACACAGACCCTGAAAGTCGCACGTAACCGCGGCCGAAACCGGGTCGTGACTCTGTTCAATTACTATTCTTCCACTCTGCTTCCCACGCCGGGTCACGTGTGTGCTCTGCTGTGCTCTGCCCTGCTCTGCCCGCCGCCCGCTGCCTGTCTCTGTCCTCATTGGCTCCAAAGTCCTTATCAGTGCAATGTACACCATAGTTTGCATACCAGATATCTCAACCAGCCCTGGCTGCTCCAGACGGACCACTAGCAGTCCAATTCCGCCCTTGAGCGTCGGTGCCGATGACGTTGGCATGGGCCTTTTGTTTTTTTGCCTTTCACTGTGCCTGCTCTAGAGCTGCGACGTCGCTCCGGTCAAGTGAAGCCAAAGCTCCTCCACCACGTCTATATAACTCCTATTGCTCCCCTCTGTGTCGTGCCTTCCCCCCAAGACCTCCTCTTCAGCTACTCCAACTCTTGCCTCAGCTTGACTTCAACTCTTCTTACCCACCAGCCCTTCACCAAAACACACTACTTTCCCGCCCATAACCACTACCGCAATGGCCGAGCCTGAGTTTGAGCAAGCCCGCAAGGGTAAGTGAATGACCTCCCATCACCACCACCATAATCGATGCATGTAGAGTTACCTCTTTGAGCGTAATTGGCCTAACGGGATCCCCTTGGCCAGCCAATCTCAAAGTGGCGATTCTTGGACACAGCTCCTCCTTCCTCAATGCCAAAACTATCCATTCACTAACTCGACATTCAGAGCTCGTCTCTACCCTCGAAGGATCCACTCTCTTCGAGAAGAACCCCGAGTACAAGAAGGCCCTCGAGGTTGTCTCCGTCCCCGAGCGCATCATCCAGTTCCGTGTTGTCTGGGAGAACGACAAGGGCGAATGCCAGGTCAACAAAGGCTATCGTGTCCAGTTCAACTCCGCACTTGGTCCCTACAAGGGTGGTCTCCGATTCCATCCCACTGTCAATCTATCCATTCTCAAGTTCTTGGGCTTCGAGCAGATCTTCAAGAATGCTCTTACCGGCCGTGAGTGCATTCACCCGCTGGTCCCCTGGCCTCAGCTCTGAATGGGAATACTAACCGCCAGATAGTCAACATGGGCGGTGGCAAAGGCGGTGCCGACTTCGACCCGAAGGGCAAATCAGACAATGAGATTCGCAAGTTCTGCGTTGCATTTATGAGCGAGCTTAGCAAGCACATCGGTAAGTAGAGACCTATCCGCCTCCCGTCGACCGTTTTCTTGGGTAGCGGCAACCATACTACATTGAAGGGTCCTCTACGGATGTCGGCCCATTAGATTGAACGGAATCAACATGACCGCATTCTTTCTGTCAACTTAGATAGCTGCCCTACCGGAGATGGACGGTCGTACGAAGTATTCACCCAATCGAACATTTTGCTTACGTAAATTTAGGTGAGAACACAGACGTTCCTGCTGGCGACATCGGCGTGTCGGGTCGTGAGATCGGGTACTTGTTTGGACAATACCGTAGAATTAGGAATCAGTGGGAGGGTGTATTGACTGGAAAGGGTGGTTCATGGGGTGGAAGCTTGATCCGCCCTGAAGCCACTGGATATGGTCTCGTATACTACGTCGAGCACATGGTACGCTATCCCTACCACAAACCCAGCGCCTTGGGTCGAAAGATGGCTATATGCAAATATGTGGGGATGTCTCGCATTTGCATGTATTCATCGATTTGACACATGCGTTGTGGTCACTACCCCTTCACCCCGAAGAAACCGTTGCTAACTTAGTGCGTTCGATTGTAGATCAACTATGCCACTGGAGGCAAAGAGTCTTTTGCTGAAAAGAAGGTTGCCATCTCCGGCTCTGGCAACGTTGCCCAGTATGCTGCCCTTAAGGTCATCGAGCTCGGCGCCACTGTCGTCTCTCTCTCTGACAGCAAGGGTTCCTTGATTGCTACCGACGACAAGGGTTTCTCTCCCGAGGATATCAACAAGATTGCTGCCCTCAAGGTTCAACGCAAGGCTCTCACTGCGCTCGAGAACCACAACTTCCGCTATGTTGATGGTGCCCGCCCCTGGAAGGAGGTGGGCAAGGTCGATGTTGTCCTTCCTTCTGCCACGCAGAACGAAGTCTCCGGCGACGAAGCTCAGGCTTTGATTGATGCTGGTGCCAAATTCATTGCTGAGGGTTCCAACATGGGCTGCACCCAGGAGGCCATCGATGTCTTCGAGGCCCACCGTAAGTCGAGCAAGGGCGAGGCCATCTGGTACGCTCCTGGCAAGGCTGCCAACGCTGGTGGTGTTGCTGTCTCTGGTCTCGAGATGGCACAGAACTCCCAGCGCCTATCCTGGACTTCCGAGGAAGTTGACCAGAAGCTCAAGGGCATCATGAAGGACTGCTTCGAGAATTGCTTGGAGACTGCCAAGGAGTACATCACCCCTGGTGAGGGTGAGTTCCCGTCTCTCGTCGCTGGTGCCAATGTCGCTGGTTTCCGCAAGGTCGCTGCTGCTATGCACGACCAGGGCGACTGGTGGTGAGCGACACGCCATTGGGCCTTCTTTCGCATACTCTAGATGAGTATGTAACCTTCTTCTATGATACCTTTTTTGGGGCGGGTGGAATGCACGGAGTCAAGGAGCATTTCTTTTCATTCTAAACAGTCTGAAGCCACTGGGCACGACAGTAACGCTGTCAAAATATGTAAATAGCATCATCATATACCTATAACGAATGTCATGGATTATGACCGCCATTACTGTTTGCCTTCTAAAGCTTTTGCATTATGCATCTGAATAATTGCTGATCCATTCAGCATCACAAAGATACAGTAGCCAAAGCAAAAGTATAACCGCATATCTCCACACGTTTCGTCATAAAAACACAAAGCAAATATAGGATACATACTCAGTCATGCGCAAAAAGCAATTCACTCGCCATCGCGATCCCCACTACCCCTCACTTTGCCCCCTCCACCCACCTAAAAAGCAACAACAACTACATGTTCATTCTATGGCCTACGTGTTGCATTGACGCAAGCAGTCGCATACAGACAGGCACACATACACGTCCATGCACACATACCCACGTTCACAGAGATTACCAAATGCCAGGACTCATACGCCGGGCAGCCCTAGCTAATCCATGAGCGACCCTGCATACCCAAAAAATTGGCCGCCGCTAAGAAAAGTGGAGGGTGGATCTGATGATGTGTAGGAATCGAGTAACAGGTTCATTCATGATATGGACGACCCAGGAGATTGGAGATCTACTATTATCCAGTAGGGTTTTGGATTCAAGATTTCGGTGGATGTGGGTCCCTGTTGTCCGTTCATCGGAGGAGCGAGGGCGAAGTCCTAATACCCGGTTTGACCCGGTTACAGCCATGTCCAGCCCGCTTTACTCATCCACCTGGGCGTTTCTAGCTGTTGGTGTTGTCGCAAAGACTTTTTATCAGATCAAAAATAGTGGGGATATTTTTCGGGCGGGATCGGAGGTGAGTAATTCCACCTGGGGCGTCGGGGAGTTTGCATCTGATAAGGAAGATGGAGCTAGGACCGGGATAGTGAAGTTTTGTGGTATAATTTTCTGGACATGGGGATATTTTGGTGGTTGTGCCGAAGGTGCGTAGTAGGTGGATGGGATGGAGGTATGTTTGTAGTTTTGATGACCACAGCACCTGAGTACTTACTGGCCGATGGCTGAGGTTTTAATAGCACTGGTACCTTTTATTTCAGGCCATGATTGTGGTCCAGTCGCGGAGGAGAGCGTCGACTTCATTTTCTCCTTCGCTTTGCCCGCGGATGGGTTCTTGTTTCGAGGGTTCCGATTTCATGGTGTTTTCTCTCCTACCCTTCTTCCCCTTCTTTTTCTGCTTGCCCCAACCCCCCCAATCGTCTTCGTCATTATTGGAGTTCCAAGTGCGACTATCACCCCAAGAGCCCCAAAAATCAGACGTATTAGAGTCATCCCACCAGTCGGTCTGTTTTCGGTGGCCACTATCTAAGGTACCTTGACGCAGGGTGTTCTTTGGGGTTTTGGATTCTGTGGTGGATTGAGTGCTAGGTGTGTCCTTTTCTTTCTGGGGGAGACCGGTTCCATAGCTCCGATCAGGAATCCCAACACCGGGGCCAAACGATTCGCCGCTGGGGATGTAGGTAGCGGAAGTCAGAGGCGTCTGTGCTTGCTCCCCTGTAGTAGGTGGGGCTGGAGGAGGGGGAGGAAGGAGACTATAGGCCCGATACAAATCTGCGTCACAGCTTTTGGGACTAGATCTGTACTGCTGGTGAGGAGCCCCGGCGCCATAGACGTTGTTAGGCCTTGGGGGTGGTGGAGGAGAGAGAGATATGTTCTGATAACTCCTTGGAGCGGCCGAGATAATTGGCGGTCGCTCTATTTGCTGGTGATGACTTGGAGATTCTTCCAATCTCGCAGCAGTGGCAGGATCAATGTGTTCGTCATCGTCTCCTTTATTTTTCATTTTTTTCTTCTTTTGGTGCTGCTGCTGCTCTTCTCTGCTGTGCTCCTTGCCCCATTTATACTCTTCTTCTATCTGTCTCTGCTTTTCTTTCTCAAATTCATAGGCTAACTTTGCCTCCAGTGCCTTTCTTTTTGCATGTTCTAAGAGCATTGCTTCTTCCACTACTCGGACCATTTTTTCGTTGTGCCTCCTGTCTTTGGAAGCTTGCCTCTCTTCCCTCCTTGATCGCTCTTCGTCCTCAGTGAAGTTACGTGATCTGCCTCTACGATAGTCCCTGTACTCCGCTGGTTGCTGCTGCTCTTTCCGACGTGTTGCCAGCTCGTCTCTCTCCCGAATCGATGCTTCAAGCCTCTGCTTTTGTTCCTTCCTCTCCGATTCCTCTCTGATCTTCTCTAATAGTCGACGGACTTTTTCTTCTTCATCTCTCTGTTTTTGGCCTTTACTCTCAAATTCCATCTTCTTCTCCATGAGTCGACGCGCTTCTTCTTCCTCCCTAATCTTCTCTATGAGTCGGTGGACTTTTTCTTCATCATCATTTCTCTGCTGTCGCTCTCTCTTCTCAGCCTCTTCTCTCTTCCTCTCTATGAGTCGACGTGCTTCTTCTTCCTCTCTCCGTTTTAGCTCTCTCTGCTCAGCCTCCTCTCTCATCTTCTCTAGTAATCGACGTTCTTCTTCTATTCTGTCTTGTTCGGCCTTGGCCTTAGCACGCTGGAGTTTCTCAATTTCAAGTTCTGCCCTTTTGATAGCCTCTGCCCTTTCTTCTCGATGGATCTTGGCTACCGCCTCCTCTACCGCCGCATTGAATTCAGCCTCAGAGTACGAACGTCCAAAGGTACTGCGTACGGTGGAACCCGTCAACGTTTTAGTGATACTAATATCAGTGTCTCTTGGTGATGCTTGATTGATCTGCTGTGGAGTACCGGTATTTGAAGCTGGTGGTTTACCACCCTTTGTGCTACCGAAGAGCACACTATCAAGGTGACCTCGAGCACGGAAGTAGGACCCAATAAGGCTTTGTTCATGCTCAGAATGATCATCAGCTTGAGTATCGATTGCTTTCTGCAGTTTTTCGAGGTCTTCAAGTAGATTTTGTATATGTTGCACGCATATTGCCAGATTTGTGGTGGTAATGCTGGAGCTGCTGGATGAAGCAGCCATTGTTATAGTGCTACCTGACAGCGTCTTCATGATTCCTTTATCTGGCTCTTCGTCGTCTGAAACAGTAATGTCGTCGCTCATGCTATAATTTCTCAGCGATTCTTCGTATCGCTCTGTCGATTTCTTCTTGTTGTCCAAGAGTGTCCTGATTTGCTCCCGCTGCTTCGCTTCTGCTTCTCGATCTAGTTTATGTGCTGCGATCTGATAGGCATGCGCTAAAACCTGCATGAGCAACTGCAACGTGCTCTTTAACTTATCGATGTGGCTTCTCAAAAGCTCGATCTTTGAATCACGGAAAGGTAGCATCAATCGGCCCAATGTGTTCTTCTTGGACTTCTTGAGCGCCACTTCGAGCTCCGCAAAAACTGAGGAGCATTCTTGTACTGTTTCGTCTGCTGTTTTCAGGGCATTTTTGGAGAGTAGGGTGGATGTTTCGTCCTGTTTGAAGACGGTTCCGAGCTCGTCGATCACGAAACTAGTAAGTTGAATCTCTTTGGCGATGTCCTTGACTTTAAGGGCAGAATAGTTAGTTGAAGTACGTGAAATGAGACCCATAACACTTAACAACCGTCGGATCAGGTACCAGACAGAGACACATGCGGGACTCTAGATGTTCTGGTTGTAGGAGGTGTTCTTATGGGGTAAATGGAACTCCTGCTTACTACGACGAGGTCAGCATAAATTCGGACAGTATATTTGCATACACTAGTACCTTCTACGGTCAGCGGTCGCAACCCCATCTGCATACTGATAGAGGGTTTGGGACAATTTCAGTCCTGCCCCTGCCACCTGGATGACGCTGGCCACCAAGCCTACTACTTCAGCCATCACTATCTACCAAACTGGGGAGTCAAGAACTCAAATTTGGAACTATGGAGGCACGATATTCACAGTCGAAACGAAGCTTAGGCAGCATCGTCTACACGTACGAGAGCCCTCAATTTATGGATTGGGGGCACAAGCGGGGCAGTGCGGCTGAATTTGCAGGGGTGTTTGCCATCCCTTGTGCGCAGCTCAGAGATCGGAGATCAGAGATCGTATTGGAAAATAGCTTCTTGGTATTCTAATTTGCAAATAACAATCAATAATAGAGTAATCTGTGTGGACTGGAGAACGTGTGAAGCTACTGGAGGTACCAAGTAGGCGTCGGAAATCAAACCCCTGTCGTGAGTCCCGAATAGGCAAGGTCGTGATCTTCAGTTCTGTTGCCATTTGGACTGGTTCACATCTCACCTCGCCAATCCTCATCCTGCAACTCAAATTAAAGCGTTGGAGACCCCGGTTTTCCGGTTGAAGTTCATCTGACCGTTCATGATTGGCGAGACTTTTCAGTCTATTGGTCCACGACGCGGTGTAGAAACGCCACAGCCATCATGCGCCACACACTCCGCTATGATATCATGGGCGGGAGTGGAGTCCTGTTTCTCAACACGCATCCTCTCCTTACTTCTTCATCAGCAATTGCAGTTGTCTTTCGTCATATATGGCTCTGTACTTTGAGTTTTCGTAATACTTGATACCTCAGTACTTTAATACTGTCGAAAATTTCAACGCTCACAATTCCTTGCCCACCAGAACGATAGCAACACCGGTTGAAGCTTCACGTGTCAGCTATGCAAGATCCTCCTCAACGGGGCCCGTCGCCTCGACAGGGCAAAAAGCTCGTCAAACGAAAGAGTCGAGAAAGACGAGACTCAGTAAACGCCGTGCCCTCTGCGAACAGTCAATCAGCCGATCCCATTCCAGCCGACGCGGGAGAACCCTCTACCAATACAACATCTGCAGAAAAGGACAAGAAATCAAAATGGCGTCTTTCCAATCCATTCCATTCAAAGGGAAAGGAGAAGAAAGATGAGTCCGCGGCGAACGGGGACTCAACATATGGTAGCAGTGAGCCAAGTTCAGAAGTCAATACCAGTGTCAATCCTAGCTTTGCAAGCAACCAGCGTCCAATATCTGGCGAACAACAGCGCCCATATTCTACCAATCTTCAAGCACCCACAACTAACTTAACTCCGCCTACACCTCCCGCGAACCTGAACAACTTAACAACGCCTTCAATGATACACCGTCCAACAAGCCAGGAGGATGTTCAGAGAGAGACATACCAGGACAATAAAACGGGCAACGTAGTGACAACCACGACAACTACGACAACAACTACGACCACTACCACTGGCCCAGGAGGTTCCACCACAGTAGAGCAGCCTACTGGCGCTAATACAAACAATAGTGCGCCTTCTCCAGACAACATTACAAACACTTCTGGGCCTAGTCCTCCAGCTCCAGCCCCACCACATCCTGTAAGCCCCCAGCAACCCATAGAGGCTACTCAGGCACCGAGCCAGCCAAGCCACTCCCCACCAATACCGAATAAAAGCAATATCAGGCACAGGGTAGAATTGGACTCGGTTTCTCCGGGCATTGAACAACCCAATCCTCTTTCTGTTTCTCCCATTAGCCCAAGGAGCTCTAACGGAGCGAACTTCTCATACCCAAGTCGAGCGCCTCCATCAGGAAATCCACGGCAGGTGCCTTCACAGCACGTCGCTCAGCAGCATCAGCCAACGGAACACTTGCAACAACATTCAGCCCATCATCAAGTGGGATATGGAGAACCAAGCCATCCTGCACCGCTCAGACCTGGTTTTGTACCACAGCAACCACAAAGTGAAGCGCAACCATCGACTATGCAGAACTTGAAGACTGCCGCTGCCGGGATTCATGTAGGTCGACGCTACTCTCATTCATGCGATTGCTAGAGCTAACTCCCAAATCTTAGGGCGCTGGAGAGGCTTTACGAGGTACATTCAACAAATCTATCGATAAACGCTTTGTGAACCCAAACTCTGCCGTTCATGCAAAGAACCAAGCAACCATAGACGCAGGTCGCTCCGAAGTTGAAACTGGCCACTTGTTGCCACACCCGCCTCCTACCACTGCCAATGTTCCAAATGTACCAAATCAGCCTTCGCATCCGGTTCCCTATGGAGTTCCATCTTCATCGAACTCGCAGCAGCAGCCGGAAGGCAGACAAGGTGGCAAGCTGAACACCTTTATGAAGAAAATGAGAGAAGGGCCTCTCGCATCGGACAGGGGGCAGGGCAGATCAGAAATGAGGGATTAGATGCGGGCGCAATGTGTGCAGTGCCTAATTATTGTTTGTGAATAGTATGGGAGTCAACATATGATGCAATATAATGACAGTTACGCATTACATGACAAGTTTAGAAATCCCATTAAAGGGCAAGAACATGCAGGCATCCAGACCAACAAAAAAAAAAAAAAAGGAAGAAAGTATTACTCAATGCGTTTCCAGCTGATTCTTGGTTGTGGCGCATACAAGGCGTGCGGGAAACGAAAGCTAGTACTACATAAGTACTTCTCATTGTGATGATTGTCGTTTGCAGCTCCTTGACGGTCGACTACCAAATTGGTTGTTGTAAGCGCGGCGCCGATATCGTCATTCCAAGCACGTAATCGGCACCCCCACCCTCCCTTCCAAAAGAAAAAAGCCCTCAACAACTCACATAGAAACAAAACCCTCCCAATGCAATAAAACGAAACCTTAAGGAGATATCCAGAACAATGACTGTCCCAGAATCTGAAATGCGCCCTCAAGAACTCCTCATAGACGTGCGCTCCGCCGGCGAATTCGCTACGGGCTTTCTCTCCAACGACGAAATTTACGCGGGCGGCACAGTGAACATTGAATACCCACTGATCGACCAGCTGCCGGCAATATACTCTGCCCGCGGCATCACCGTTGCTAAAAATGATAATATCACTCTTTACTGTCGGTCAGGCCGAAGATCAAATATCGCATTGGAGACGCTGAGAGGATTGGGATACAACAATGTGCGGGATATTGGAGGCCTGGAGGAGGCCAGGGCCATTTTGAAAAAGGAACGCTTGGAGAAGATGTTAGAACTGGATGATATGGTCAAGAAGAAAGAGGGTACTGAGGTCGATGTCGCACTGCAGAAAGAGGAAGGAGAGAAAAAGCATGCAAGGACACAGTCATTCGGAGCACTGTTGAGCGGCTTGAAAGCTCTAGAAGATTAATGAGGAAAGGGAGTGCATTTGAAAGACGCATGAAGCTATATACAGGTAATTTTGCAAACCCCTCCACCTTTCCCTTCTTTCCTCGACCCAATATGTACCAAAAAATTTGCTTATGTACCAAAATCAAGAATAAGAAAAACCTTTGTGTTTGTTATAATGTATGTGTGCAAGCTAACGAATGTAAATCAGACCAAAGAAATAAAGAAACAAACGCCTAGAAATGCCTTCTAAAGAGTCCTTCGACTTGATAGATTGACCTGCTACATCGTTCTTTTCAGATCAGCAAGGTGCCCTGTGTCTCTTATAGAGCTCGCCGCTTAGAACTGGCCGTTGCGAGCAGGAGGCTGTTGAGGAGCCTTGTTCTGCTTGCTAGGTCCAGACTGCTGCTGGTTCTGGCCAGGTTGCTGCTGGCCTGGGGCACCAGACGGGCGAGCACCAGATGGACGGGCACCAGATGGACGGGCACCAGATGGGCGGATGCCGGATGGGCGGCCAGCACCGTTGGAAGAGATAGCGGTGGACAAGCTGCTGGAGACGGCGGTGCTAGTCTCAGCGGCGGCAGTGGTTGCGGCGGCCTCAGTTGGGGCTGCACCGGAGGGGATCGCGCCAGTTGGGACACCGGAAGGAGGAGCACCAGAAGCGCCGGAAGGAGGGCCTCCACCCATACCAGCACCAGCGTTCTCGTTCTCAACACCACCATCCTCAGTCCAGTATGCGGCAGCCGTGATGTTGTAAGAGGAAGTGCTGTCCTGTCCGAAGGCAATCCAAGCAAAAATACCGTCAGAAACATCGTCGCCAAGGAGAACGTACTCGACGACTGGGTCGTAGCCATCAGATTCACCCTCAAAGATGCTGTCTTCTGCGTTGGTAGTCAACTCCTGTGTGTTGCTAGCATAGGGCTCGGTGGCTTCGACAAGCGTAACAAGATCCTGGTCGAAGAACATCTGGCCGACGTGGGTAATAGCTCCGCCAGTCACAGTGTTGTTCTCAAGGACGCTGGAGTCGACGTGGGACATGACGTGAATGTGGTTCTATTATGTGTTAGTCGGGACTTTTGAGATATAGTCACGAACACAAGACTTACAGTACGGCCAGTGTAATGACCAGGCACCAAGGTGTTGAAGGTGACAACACCGTTCTCGTCACTCTCCTGAATACCACGCATGAACGTGTTGTCAATGTTGGTCTCATCATTGATGTTTCCATTGCCCGAGGCAACGACACCGCTGTAGACACCAGTGGAGTTGCAGTGCCAGATCTCGAGGAACGCCTGGGGCACAGGCTCGCAGGTGTTGACATCGATGATCTGGATGTCAAGGGTAAGGGGAACACCCTCCTGACCCTCGTCAATGTCCTGGCGGACGAGCTCACCAGAGACCCAGTAGGGGCCCTGAGTAGTCTCGGGGGTCAGGATGCAAGAGTTGTTTCCAGCAAAGATGACTGAGGGATCGACATCAGGGGTAATACCAGTCAAGTTGGACTGGTGGTTGGTGTTGAGAACCTCTTCAGCATCACGGGCCTTGAGATAGGGCTTCTCTGTTAAATGTATTAGCCTACCGTCTATTCCAAGAAGCACAATAGGTAAGTCTTTAGCGTA
Organism: Acrocalymma vagum; assembly: GCA_028476805.1. Classification (NCBI taxonomy): domain Eukaryota; kingdom Fungi; phylum Ascomycota; class Dothideomycetes; order Pleosporales; family Acrocalymmaceae; genus Acrocalymma; species Acrocalymma vagum. The sequence continues at coordinate 74,839 of JAQGEP010000028.1, forward strand.
CCTTGGCTGATGCCACGCTTAGCACGCAACTTCTCAACCATTGCGCTGCGGCGCTGGTGCATGGCAATGTCATTTCCACGTGCCTTGAGCTTCTCAGCGCAGTGGGAGAGAGACCGCTTGTGAGTGTTCAAGTAAGCACTGCGCTCGGCAATCTCCTTAGCATGCTCAGCAGCACTCTGGCCCGGGTGGGCAAAAGCCTGCTGGGCCAGGAATGCAGTACCGGCGAGGGTGGAAAGGATGGCGGCCTTCATGGTGATAGATGATCAAAAAAAAAGAAGGAAACTGTGAAGAGCAGATACTGAAATGAAGGGACTTTGGAAGGCGAAGAGCGATTGAAGAAGTGAAGTGATTGTTGTGGACCGCTGGTGGTGATTCTCTGGATGGTCACTCTTAAGGCCTTATATACACACGATGCTTATCCCTTAGAACGACTGCGTTGCCACTTTTAGCCACTCACGAAACATTCTGATGGCGACTGCATAGCATGGAGCCCTCCAGCGGCCCCACATAAACACCCATTCACTGCTACGCCCATTCTACGCAATCAGTGTGTGCATACGCAACGCGCGCACCGACCACAAACGATGCCTTACCCGTTGGCCAGCAACAAGGGTACTCCCGCCTACTCGGCAGTCTCCGTGAATTTCTGAGTCTCTGGGAAATACATGCATCACGATCAAAGTTTTTTTCAACCAGCCGTGCAATCGCAAGCGTGCGGTATTCAACGTGCCATGCCATCACTTGTTGCTATTCATTGTATCTTCACTTCACAGTAGATGAGGCATCGAAATCTCTGTAGTGCCGCGATCCACCAGTACTACTACTCTACAGTACATACCCAGATTTCCGTGCTCAAGCCCAACATGTCGTTGTGTAGTTTCGTTTCAACCATCTAGTCCTCTCCACCCCTATTCAAAGAGGGCGAATAAACGCCGACGCATTGCAAAGCGTCCCGAAGCGCACGCCTCCAGGTTTCACATTCACAGCCAAGCCCAGCGGTCGACAAACGCCCATATGCTAAAAATCTCAAGCCTTCGATTCCCTTGTTACGCGTCTTGTTCGGCGCTCTGGCCCAACACAGGAGGCGTACGTATGTTGGCCTTGGCATGACTACCTGTTTTGGGGAAAGCGCTACCGATGCTTCTCCGCTGTCCCCAGCCATTGCCCAATCCCTTTTCTTCTTTTCTCACAATACTCTTTTCCGACGTCTACTTCTCATTTCCGACTCCCAGTCTCGAAAAGCTTGCGTAGTTGCTTAAAGGCGGCATACGAATGCCAAGAACAGCAAGCTCAACGCCGTGATTACCACCTGTGCTTGTCCTGGTTTTACCTCGCTCGTCATTGGGCAGCCTCATCTCGTTGTCGATCTGCGGTGTTGTTGACGGCGGCGCACAGTTGGGGGCTCCCCTGTGTGAAGGCTAGCTTTGTGATGGCGATGCAATGGGTGTTCTAGTGGCGACGTGTACGTACGTAGGGGCGGAGTGAATGGATCGTGCTGGTCGGTATGGCAGTGCCGATCTCAGCCTCATGGGTTCATGCTGGATGCCGGCCGAGGTGAAAACATTTAGTAGTTTGGCAGGTTTACCGCGTGCCTGACTCCAACGGATATACAAACTTTATCCAGAGTTGTGTGGACAATAGTTTACCCTATGCACAAAACACTTGGGTCGACGGCAACCACACACCAACAAACGTTCTTCGCCATAGTGAATAACATGACTGAAGTCTAGCAAAGGACAATATACTCCTAATTAGAATAATCGGATTCTACACAGACATGGTAATCTGTGCCTCAACATCTGTGAGTGGTCCACAAAGACTAGAACCTCCCGGTCATCATGACAGTCTACATCAACGTCACTGAGTACGCATCCAATCCCCTCATTGCTAATAGTCATAAAAGTGAGTTTGGGTGACGTACGTGGGTACACCCTTCATCATTTCGCATCCCCACTTCTGCAATCTCAGAATAGCAGCAAGCTTTCATATCATGTTTGATATGGCACCTACTGACTCAGTCGACAAAAGTGCGGTGCGTCCATTGTGTGATGAATGAGTGCAACAGTTCTCTTCTTTACCTCTGATCACAAGACCAACATTTGCATAGGTATTTCAAACAAGAGTGTGAGTCGTTTCACTGACATAATAAACACAGCTCTGTAGCGTCCTTGTTCCATTCCTCGTCGAAACTATCCAGACAGTAACGATGAAGACCAACCCGATACCCGTCCCAGACACTTCATTCCATGAGCACCTCCCAACGACGTTCAACGTACCTCTCATCCGCTATTCTTGTATGATCCATTCTTAAGTGATAGAGGTGCAGTTGTGTCAATTATCATCCTCGCCGCGTTCCTCAACATCTTCGACATCAGTAGCCACCCTCCGCAAGGCAAGGTGTGTTTGCCGAACATCCTCGCCGCATTCCTCACCATCTGCGACATGAGTAGTCGTCCCCTGCAGCGCGAGGTGTAGTTGTCGAACAGCGTACAGTGATACCACCTCCCAATAAAGCTTATGGATGTGCCACAGCAAAGCCGTCAGATACGGTGGCATACGAGAGCGTCTCGACCCCGGTAACCGATCCTTAATGCTGTTGAATATGTGCTGAACATTACAGTACCGGTGTCTCATCAAACTCCAAGGGAAGCGCTGAACATATCGATCGTGGTGTACGTGGTGGTAGTAAAAATTAAGATCACCTCGTAGGATGACCATTCTCGCAGCGAGGATGATACTGCAACCATCGACGAAGAGGTTTTCGTGGTTAGGGTGACGTTTAAGAGGCTTTTGTTCCATAGCGAACGTATCGAGGACGACGGATGAGAATAAAGTCGTGCAAATATTGTCGTAGACGGAGATAGCGGCAAAAGAATGTTTTAAGAGATGATGATTGGAGACTGAAAGCCAGAGAGCTCGAATTGACTCGGTGATGATGTTCTGGCAGCTCTTCCTAGGTGCAAGGTCTTAAGATCACCCAAACAGCACGGGTTGGTAATCAAGAGGAAGAGACGGTTGATTCTTTGTAGATCTTAGACGAATCGCCAACGCTTTCATCTGTCTAAGGGCAGATATTTATAGTGCTTTAGTAGCCATTTGGTCCTCAACAAGTAAAATATCAACCCTTAAGGATTCAACAACGGTTCCAAGTCCCTCAACGACCCATACGGGGCCATACTGATCCATATGAGGTCAATCTTCGACCTTGGTTCTCAAAGAAGGCGCACCGCAAAAGCAGAAAGTCCGCCCGTCATTGAAGTCAATCCGGCAGATGAGCCATGGTCTGTGGATTGAGAAGTGTCTTTGGTACTCGTCTCTGCACAGGATCGCAATTTCAGTGTTCATGAACATAGAAATATTGCCTCTGTTCCATGGATGTTCCCAAGGTAACAGCCACCAATTCAAGGTTGCAGTGATACATATTTGAGCATAATAGAAAACCAGAAAAGTCATGGAAATTTTGGCAGCATTTTCACTAATAGTTGTTCTCTCACTCCTATACTATCATCACATAATTTATTTCCCATAAGCACAGTGTCTGTACTTCGGTGCCTCACTAGTTACTCAAATGTAATCAATGGCTGATCACTGGCCCAACTGGAGGAGTGCCTCAATGATTATGGGGCAGTCGAAAGGGATGCGGCAACCAGTATTGTCAAAGGCAAGGCGATTCCATGTTCAGCAAGAGTCAGTTAGGAGGCTAGGGAGAACTCTCCCAAAAATAAGAGCAATTTGCCAAATACAATGACATTTACTGGTTCAAACTGGACAGCCAAGGACTGTAGTACGTCAGCCTTTCGATTTCACACTCGACTCGTGACGCGTTTACGCCAACACATGGTAGCCGAATGAAGCAAAGCCGACATCACACCCTCGAAGTCTGGTCCACGTAGAAGGCGTTAGAGAAAAACAAGCATTCCACATGCGATCCATGTGCCCATCTGCTTGAATACAGGCCCACACATGGCCTCCAGTAATCTTATTCAAACATGTGAATCCTAATTTGCCCATTGCCCGTGCAATCTCAGCAACGCAAACAGTTCCTGCCCGTCTCCGTCACATTCATTCCCGCGACAACCATGCCCCCGAGGAGAACGCCGCATAAGCAACATGGTCGTTGACTCAACTCACCGCCATGGACTGAGCTTTCTCCTATTCAATATCTCCTTTGCACATCCTCACCATGCCCAGCTACTTCGCGTTGCGGCGACATGTTCCAGACCCTGGCATACGACTCGCATTGCGTTCCCCGCACGGGACTTGGAAAGGAGGCTTTCTGGCCTCCTTTCTGCCCTCTCGCTCGCTGGTGTTCCACCTTACAGGCTATAAGCTTCACCGATCACAAACTGCTACGCTTAGCATCGGCGCACTGCCAAACGGTCAAGCTATAGGGCTGAATACGACCTCCAAAAGCAGCGTCAAAATCCTCGGTTCGAGACAGCATACTGTTATGCAGGGCCTTCTACACCTGCTTCTGCAGCTTATGTGAGTCGGAGGTTTGCGGCCTAGAATTGGGTTCGTATCCGGTGTTAGTTTTGTTGGACATGGAACTGATATGAAGAGATATCGGCGACGCGGGACAGGCAGCGATGGTGATGGCGATGGCATGCGCGGGATTGTTTTGCCTTCTTCGAACTATTACTCTGCAGGGCTGGACATTGTGGGTGGGTAAGTCAGTAAGATGTTCAGACGGAACTAAGAAAAAACCTAAACCTCACTGGCATCAAAGACAAGTTGAAGAAGTAAGAAACTTACCACAGCCAATCGCAGCCTGCGGTTCACCAAAGTCCATCAAGTACAGATCTGTATAGTAATCGCAAAACCACCACATCACGAAGCACGCCACAAAGAACCCACAAACCCGCCTTCTCCTCCGCCGACGAAACTCCTTTACGATAACAAAATACACCAAGCCCTTCCATCCTATCGCCCATCCCTCCCAAGCCCCGAAAATAGCAACAACCCATTCCCGCCTACCCAGAACATGGTGTCTTCATCAACCCTCACACGTTTTCCTCACCAGGACACACATATTACCACTACCGTTTACGGACTTGCCACAAGCCATTTAAATGAAAGAGCAGAAGAGATGGACATCAAGGAGAGGGAGAGAGAAAAGGGTCCATTGGCAAAGACTTGACAAGCCGATCGCCGCTTGGTGGATTTTTCTGGTAATATGGAAATTTTCCCCCAAATTACCCGCATGCTTGTATATAATTCGCAGGTAGACTAGCCAGGGTGGTGGAGGGGCTGACAGCCAACAGATAACCCGGCATGCTTCGATCGATCCGCGTACCGTACCAAGTAAATGCTTGTGGGCTTTGATTATTTTTGTGGAGGTCAGGTCAGCCAGCCTTGCGGCTCGCGGGTCGTCGTTCATGTGCTCTACCGTACTTATTTAGCAGACTGGCTGGAAAAGACGGTTGCATTCCCACATCCAGACACACCTGCATGTACTGAACCGAAACGAATCGTGAAAAATCGGAGGGTTGCACGCATTGCAATCTTCCGCTCGGTCCTCTACTTCCCCGCTTGCATTTGATCGTTCCTTGTTGGTCGTTGTGCAGATATTACATGCCGAGTCTGGCTACTCGCCCTTTGTGTGAGCTCAGAGTCGAGTTTTCGACGCGAACCACTCGCGCTGCATGCGCCGTGAGGTAGGTAAGGTCCGAAAACCCCGACCTGCTGCAGCGTGCAATATCCCCACGATAACGGGCACATCAACATATTAACTAGCACGAGCCGCGTCGGCGAATCTATATCTTGTCTTGGAAATAACCGACCCGATTTTAGGGGAGGCGCTTTCGATGTTGTCGAGGTTGGCCTTCACATGTAGAAACTACACATATGGTATCTAAACCTTGCTTGATATAAGAGTGGTCCTACTAAACACCTCGGTGTAACGATCCTCGCGACGAGGGCATATGTATAAGATCGCCGATCTATTAATCTGCGGCTCGACTTACGCTTTTATCTGATATCGAAATATGCAGTGCAAGAAACAGCGCTGGCAACCGCGAGGGCCAGGGGACAAATGATCTGAGTGCGCAGACCGCGATGTCGGAATGCGCGGCTGGGGGGAAATATTGAGTAGGCTTTGCGGAAACGATACGCTTGGTATACATATGTCTGTACTTTATGTTGTTTAATGCTGTTGTTCTACTGAGTGAGTTGGAGGGAAGAAACAATCGATCGCGATGAATGTGAACGGGTGCGTGTATATGCCCTCAAAATCATCAATCCAACGTCAAACACAACTGACCATCACGCTATCCACATCACTTCAGCCATCCCTCCTCGTGAGCATCATGACATGCATATCGACGCCTCAGAACTCCAGTGCAGTCCAATTCAATCCTCTCCATTCCCTTTCATACCCTCCATCCCTTCCCTCCAATTCCATTCCCCACCACCACCGATGATCCCCAACACCCATACCCACAACCATCCGATCATCCCGACCCACCCCAAGTCCGGGCCCTCCAAAACCGGTTTCCGCAGTACACACAATACTCTATCTTGCCGAAAAGAAGAGGGACAAAAAATGCATGAACAAGGATCAGGAACCAGGACCGGGGGCCCAGGCTAAGACCGCAACAACGGCAACCCAACCCAACCCGCTATCATCAGATTATCCATTTCTTCGTATGCATACTGCAGAAGGTTCCGAATCGGGTCCTAATTAACCCAAGCAAACAATTTTCGTAGACAACGTTGACGACGTCGCGGCAACAGCAAGAAAGATAGGGAGTAAATATGCTTTGTTATCCATACAAGCGAGACGAATAGAGGGAAGTGATCAGTGTATGCAACATAAGCACACTCTATCTAATCCCTCGTTCTCTCATATGCATTTCATTATGCTACATACGTACAGAGGTTGCCAAAAAAGCGCCTCTATAGGAACGGGTAAGTTTGACTGGGGTTGTTTCCTGCACTACCCGCAATAGCCAGCCTTATCCTTAACAAAACCACTGGAGTTGAGTAGAGTCCAAAAAGGAAAAAGAACATAGAGAACAGAGACCCTAGAACAGAAAACCATGGAAAGACTCCAGATATATATTAGAAAAAGGAAAAATAGGTACATAGATGTCACTAGTATAAAGGATGTATCAACAAAAAATGACAAATTGTGTGAAGAAAAAAGTAGTTATCCGTCCCACCGTCTATCATGCGTTTATATCCCCATACCATGCCCGGTTAGGGCAGGCCCTAAATCATGCTTGCTTCGTGCTACGTCGCATCCCTGCGTGTATCTCGCACCCAATGCCCTTTTCCCTCCTAGAAAAAAGAGAAGAGTAGGAATATGGAAACCTAGAAAGGGAAAATAAAAAATATACACATCATTCTTCCATAACTTCATCAGCCCTAAAAGAAGCAAACCGCATAGCGACTCTCCCATTCATGCAATAAAAAGAACCAGTTGAGAAAAACATGATTAAATAAGGTTGGATATGATGGAACGCCAGCCTTTTAATAACCTTCCATCAATGCAACCCAACTCAAAGGAAAGTAGAAAGAAAAATTCATTTTCATACGCCCCCTGCGCCTGATGGATATCTCAACGCCATTGCTTGCTAGAATATGTTGGTGACAATGGTAGAGCTATGTTGCTGTTTTGTACACGAAACTCCTAATGTATGCGAATCGACGCCGAGGTGGCAGCTAAGTGGCCAACTCAGATATCAAATGGTTGTGGAAGTAGGAAGCAGGTGGTAATATAGTCGTACATGTGAATCGTAAATGACTCCTTGATATCGTCGAGGTCGCAGGAGCTAGTGAACCACTGGCTCGGAGTTTTTCTCATCACCGTTGACTCCAGGTGGCGGAATCTTTTTGACAGTTCCCCCACTTCCGCTGCGGGCAGATCGTCGGCGACTGGTGAGTTCCTTCCGTATGCTAGAACGAGCCAGTTCACCATTGGCTATGGACTCACTTCGAGGTGCATCCGTAGGCCGCTTCTTTTTCCCCATGACGATGAAATCTTCCTCGTCAGACTCCTCGTCTTCTTCGCTTTCTATCGCATGGTCGCCGTCATAGCCAGCAGGGTCATCAATTGGAGCATCAAATTGGTTGAAGTGCATCGAGTCAGCTGATGCTGTGGATACGATCCCGACTGACTGTTTCATTTGCATGTAATCGTCGGGTGCTGAAGAATTGGCAGATGCGACAGAGGGAATAGATGGATTCGACGTTGATTGTGACATAGGAGTGAATTGATCCTCCGATGAACTCGAGGTAAGCACTCTTCTGGGCCCTGTCTGAATGTTGATTGGATGACTGACAGGGCTGGTATCAGAAGACGTTTGCTGGTGGTATAAGTAATCCTCAATTTTTTGGCGTCGGTAGAAGGCGTCATCGTCTGGACTGGGAGGACAGACCGCAGGGACCACGGCAGAAGATGGTCGCGAACGAGTCGCTGAAGGAATTCGTTCACGATTAAATGTCTCTTCTCTTACTCTTCGGCGAACGAATTCGTCCTTCGCTCGACTGAATCTGTCTTCTGACGTTTCTCGGCTAATCTTGGGTGGCATGTCCAATGTGGGACCCGTTTCAAGCTCATGTTGGGTTGCCCAAGTCCTATGTAAACGGGATGACATTGACGAGACAGACGATTGTCGCGAAGATGCTCGCTCCGTCGGATCGGAGGATTGAAGATCTTTATAACTGGGAGATACACCTCTTGCAACTGAAGGCGACAGGTTTTGGAGAACATTAGGTTGATCTACCTGTCCAGCGACAACGGTGGGGCTGATGGCAAGGCTTGGAGCACCGTGCGCGTCATCGTCTCCGCCAACGAGTCGGTCGATGGACTTGGTTCTAAGGTGGCTGTGCTCTTTGGAGGGTTTGAGTAGCTCCCGGCTCCTCATCTTGTTGACCACAGTCCGGGTCATACCTCCAAACAAGCCGCCCAGGTTGGACCCGCCTGGGGATTCCAGAGCAGTAGGCGTTCCTGGGAGTGCTGATGGTACGATAGGCGAAACGGCTCGGCCTCTACCTTGCATGTCCGTCTGTCGAACGGTTCTCACCGATGCTGCCGACGATATCGTGGAGTAGGATCGCTCTGGTGGCTGGGGTCGAAAGAGTGACGGTAGGGCGGTTGCTTGATCATGCCCTTCGACACTGTGTGCAGGCGATGTTGTGCGCGAGTTGGTCCTTTCGAGATATCTGAGTCGATCCTTTCCTTCGTGGTTTGCGGAGATACTCTGCGATAGAGGATGTTCAGACTCGCGAGATCGGCTTAGCGCTTCCAAAAGGGAGGCGCCTGGGGGAGCTAGGCTGCTTCGTCTCCCCTCTTGACTGATGGTACTACTCGATGAATGTGCACTGATACTAGCCTGTCCATCGAGATCGGTTGCCGAGCTTTGAGCACGTCGTCGCGAGGCTCCACGTGTGAGAGCTTTGGTAACAGTGTCATATGTTTTCTTGACACCGGAACGAACACGATCAATAAAATTAATAGGAATAACGGCCTTTTCAACATCATCTCTTGAGACCTCAATCTTTCTACCAAGTGCCGATCGGCCAGGGTCGGTTTCTTCGACCCAAGAATTGAAATTGTCAATGTCTTGGGCAAGCCATGGATGACGCTTGATTTCTTTGATTGAGATGCGTTGCTGAGGGTCCTTGGTGAGCAATCGTTGCAGCAAATCACGGAGATGCACATCAACCTCTTCAAAATCGAGATCGTGTGGAGCTCTTTTGGCGGTTGTCATTTGCTGATACGAACGACCGTGTGAGTTTGGGCGTGAAGTAGTGCGTTCTGCAACTGCCTTGAGTCGATACGTGGGAATGTATGGTTCAGTTTCACTGATCAACCTCATCAAAACGAAGGTGTTGTGATCATGAAAGGGCACGCGTCCGTAGATAAGACAGTAGAGTGTCACTCCTAGAGCCCACACATCAATCTTACCATCTATCCGCGGGGTATCAATGTCGGTCTCAGTGCGACAGAGCTCAGGGGCATAGAATGCCGGAGTACCGACGGTCTTGGCCAACTCCAGGGCTTCGTCAATATCCTGCATGTCTGATTCTGACTGCTCACCAGTGCTCTCGTTGGATGTCGGTCGACCTAAATAGGATACTCCAAAGTCGGAAATCTTGATGCGATGCTCTTTGGTTTGAAGCAAATTAGCAGGCTTGATGTCACGATGAATAACACCTTGATAATGGAGGTACTCAAGGCCAAGAACTGTGTCTCGGAAAGCCTCACGTGCGCCTTGGATCGTCATAAGCGGAACGTAACGGAAATGCTCCGGGACTTCTTCATCCCCGTCGGTGATGTGAGAAGAATTGCTACCTGTCACGCTTGGAGTCCGACCGCGGTAGAGTTCGGTATCGTAGGCGCCGTACATGGTCCCCTCAAGCTCAGTGATGATGTTCTGATCCTCATGCCGAGTATGAGTAGTCGGCGTTGCAGAACGAAAGGCGGTTTCCATATTGTCCTCATGGCCGCAGGTATCGGTTTGCTGCTCCACAAAATGAATATGACTAGAGGACCTCTCTTCGCCATGGACAGATGCTCGCGAGCTGCGGCCAGCCTCGGAATACTCATCCTCGGATTCGCCTCCATGCTCGAAGCTCCACGGTTCGTTCTCATTCGTAGTTGAGCGTTGTTGCTGAGCCTCTTTTGTTTTCCTGTGCTGACGCTCAAGCTTCTGGTGAGCCAGCTTAAGTATCTTCTCATCTTCTAACACCGCGCTCTCATTGTCGAAGATGCCTTCAGATTCTCGTTTAAAACGGCGCCACTCTACTAGGCATATCTCTTTGGCACCTTCCGTCCTCCATTTGACTTCACCTAGCTCCACGTGTTCAAGGACAATGTAGACTTTCTTCTTGGCTGGATCATCGATTACTTCAAGAAGGCTAACAATGTTGGGATGTCGAGCCTTTTTCAGAATAGCGATCTCGCGTTTGATCTTGTCCTCGTGACTGGTGTTCTTTCCTAATCGACGGCGTTTGGAATACCGATGGACTATTTTTATAGCGACGAAGTTGCCGTCTTTCAAGTTTCTTCCCAATTTTACTTTGCCATGTACCCCTCGTCCTAGCTCATCAATAAATTCGTACTGATTGACGAGTTTTCTTCCCGATACTGGGTCGACGTCGACATCAGCAATGTGGGTTTCCTTGGGAGCTTGTCTGTGGGTATGATGCAACCAGGGAGTGGAGTAAGTATGACTAAAGTCTATGGGCTGTTTTACTCTACGGGCTGCAGAGGCTGTCGGGTCGAAGAGGCCGGGGCTGCTAGCAGGAGAATTGCCAACGGTGCGAGAGCCAGATTCCATTATATCACGATGAAACGGAAAATCTGCATTGAAGCCAAAGGAAGAGAGTCCAGATATCGAGTGTCCTGAGAAGTGGGCGGGGTGAGAGCTTCGGGAGCGAAGTATAGGCGGCATGTGTACCGAAGGGTATTGCTGGTATTGCAAGGCGGCATAGGACTGGTTGGGATATACAGGCCCATCCCGTATTGACCTTGAGGGTGGGGTGTGCAGAATGGGGTCGACAGAATTGGCACGCACCGTCGCTACGCTGGCGGTGGACGCACTCGACAAATCTCGTGGAGGGAAAAGCGGACGATCCAGGTGGGCAGTTGCAGCAGACGACTGGCCTATCCTATTGTCTGTGGGCACCGACTCTGGCCGGTCAATTGAGGTCGTTGATGCATTCACGCTTATCGTTGGGGAGGGGTCGGTCGAAGCGGGAGTGGACTGCGCAATGTTGGACGAGTACAGCCGGAGGGGTTGGGGAGAAAAGTAGTCAGGTTCCGCATCCAGTCCTTGGGGTTGTTGTTGTAGGATGCTGGTCTTGTAGGTTGCCGGAAGCGATTGTAGTGATTGGACGGAGGGAACAGAGGGGACCTCTGAGCGTGGCGTACTATCACCCTCGGGGGATTCGAAATCATGATCTCCGGTCGATGAAGACTCGCAATCTCTGCTGGTGATGTTCTGGGCGGAATGTGGGTGCGCCTCGCTCATGTCTAGGTAGCACACGGCTGAGGCCGGCGAATTTCGTGCCGGTGAATCAAGCCTCGAATCTGATTCCACTGGGCGGTGGTCTGCATTGGAGTCGGCCATGTCGAGCGTATGGAGACCCCAAAGGCGGTCTCTGTGATGCAAACTTGGTCGTTCAGGCGGCGTTTGCACCAACGTCGCCATGCGCTTCAGCCGAATAGAACCACCATGTCAGGCGTGGGTTCGCAGAGGAGCGGGTTGTAGAAGTCGTTCAGTGGTGCGCGGCGAGGAAGGTGGGCAAGAAGGATATCATTGCTCAGGGATCGGGGAGACAAGGCGGAGGGAGGGTTGCGGGTGGGCGATGGGAGCAAAGACAATGGCGAGTGTTTGCAATCGAGAGACGGCGAGGGGACACAGTAGAGATGGTGGTAGAGAGTGGTGGCGCGTCGAGGGTGGTACGTTGGGGGTGGACGTCTTGAGGATCGAGGGCTTGGGCGAGGGTGGTGTACTGACTTTCAACGACCGATAACTTAATCGTTTGAGACAAGCGATCGACGCAGACCCAAGAGACTAAGGCTACAGCAAGTGGAGTCCAGGTGCTGGTTCGGGCAAGGATTGTCGCGACTCTGTATTTTTACCTTGGACTGGCGATGACGCTGAGCCGACTGAAGCGGGCCGGCACCGCATGTAATAAGAGCTGGTGGGGACAAGCGCCGGCGGGAGGAGGGGAGGGGGAGGGGGGAAAGAGGGTTCGAGGCTATTGCTATTGCTATTGCTACGGGTACGACTATGGCTTTGGCGGACAGAATGGATTAAGAATTAAGGACGGGGAAAGCAGGGACGGCAGGCAGAGAGAGGGAATTGAGAGGCCCAACAAAGTACAGATGTAGCATGGAGGAATATGTTGAGGGATGGTCGGTGGCCAGCTCTGCTCAGCAGCGTCAGAGAGAAAGAGAGAGACTGATGAGAAGTGGATGCAGTGGCCGCAGCGGCCGCAGGACTGAGCAGGACGGAGCAGGACTGTGATTGGCCAGCCTTCTGCTGGGTGGTCTGTGGTGGTCTGTGCAGCCTGGCAAAGCCAAAAAGGATGGCACTGATGGGAAAGGGTGGGAAAGGATGGTGGAGGTCTGTGCGTCCGGCAGCCGCTGCCATTGGCTGCAGTCGCGACCCGCTGCTTTTGCATGCAGGAAGGAGCCAGGGAGCCTGTGCTGGAACGGGCAAGATCGGGCGAATTGGCTGCGCAACCCTTGCCCTGCCTTCCCCAACAACTGCTGGTGGCGCTGCGACAAAGACCCAGAGAGGAGAGAGAGACCAAAGATTCAACCCTCTTTGCTCGAGAGAGAGAACCACTTCCAGCCGCATGTGAACGAAGGCGAGGTCCGTAAGAACACTTATCACGCCCTGGTGCCCCTATCTGTGCATTTGGATACTTACTGAGAGGTATCTCCACTCTCCGCCCCAGCACAGCAGCCCTCCCCGCTTTTTCTTTTTCTCTCTCTGTCTGTCTCTCTCGCTTCCTCACTCTGCGCTCGCGGGCCTGTCTACAGCAAACCTTAACAGCTGCTTTTCCGGCGCGCGTTATCATCATGGCCAGTGCTGCCCGCAGCCTACATAACACATACATACAGTGCTTCCCTACTCTGCGGCACCAACCCATGCCCATGATTTCTGCCAGCCGCGTTAAGAGAACAACCACACTATCTCACTGACCACACAAGCCCACCCCGGCCGCCCATCACATCAACCCTTCACCACCATCCTCCATCCTCATCCTAGCCAAGCCTCATTACATGCCAATTACAACATAACTGCATCTCCAGAAGTTTCGCCCAACGCCAGCTGCCTTGCCCCTCGCCCAGCAGGTCCCAACTGGTCCCGCCCGCACTTCCCCAGATTTTCCCTTTCTCGTCGCTGCCCTTGAATTTTCTTTTTCTTGTTTCGCCCGCTTTTGCTTCTTCGCTCCCGCAATTTCCCCCAAACCCAAACCCCCTCCGGCGCCAACACTCCACTTTTCTGGGTATCTAGACATGCGCTGGACGTAGTCTGTACTCGGTAATCACTTGTAGTCTCTGTACTCGCCCTCGTCGGTCCAGCCGACCATGACTTGAGCTGCTACTGCAGAGCGTCTTGACTCTTGACTCTTGACAGCCTCTTCTGGTCACGATGCACCGCAAGCTCGCTCTTTGCTCGGTGCGGGGCTTCGTAATCCACGGTCTGGCCAGCACGGCAGGAGCTGGCAAATTGCTAAACTATCGTGAAATGCCCAAAGCGGTATAGAAGTCGGCTTCACTTCTGCACCTGGGCCTGGCTCGAGCGCTGCAGGAGACCACGCCGTCTGCCCAAAACGACGCGGTGCATTGCTTTTGCCAGTCGACAGCGTCTCACGGCGCTGTGCTGTGCATCTCAACTGGCCTTGGCGCCCGTGTGTTCTTCGGCTACCCTCCTATCGCCATCGATGCCGGCGCTGGCCCTCGTCTGCTCTTGTCTACTCTTGTCTACTCTTGTCTGCTGCTGTTGTGTGTTGTTGTCTGGTCTTGTCTACTCCTATCTTTTCTCTCTTCTAGTCTGCGACGGTCCAGATTCTGTTGCATCCGCTGCGTGCGCCCTCTCCCTTGCCCTTTTCCCACTCCCGTGTCTATTCCCCCCCCCCCCCCATTCTCCAATTCTACCCAGCCTCATCTGGCTTCTCATGCATCTGCTGCCCGTTGATTGCTCCCATGCTCGTCAGTGACGCCACGCCCGGCGCCTTCGCGCTACTGCTTGCGTTTCGCATCGTGAATGCATTGACGCTGCGCACCTTCTTCCAACCCGACGAGTTCTTCCAGTCCCTCGAACCCGCATGGCAGCTCGCCTTCGGGCCGGCCAGCAATGCCTGGATCACATGGGTAATTACTGCTCCCCCAAAACTTTCGAATGGTGCTCTATGGCTTCGTGGGCTCGCGGGTGAGCTAGCAGCCAGCAAAAAAAGTCCCACTCATTCTCCCTACTGCCCTCATTTCCACGCTCCTTCCATAGGCCAGCACTGGGTCTGACGATGCACACAGGAGTGGAGAATGCAATTGCGGTCGTCCCTGCATCCCTATCTTTTTGCGGCAGTCTACCAGGTAGCGGCCAGACTGGCAGACCTCTGTGGCTTACGTTTGCCCGATAGAGCCGAAGTCCTCTTGGTTGCGCCGAAGGTTACTCAAGCCGTATTTGCTGCGCTGCTAGATCGCTACACCTGGAAATTGGCAGAAAAAGTTTATGGCCGTCGCAGTCGCACTGCGCTCATCACTGTACGTAGCTGTCCCTGCAACCCGTTCAGCAAAACACAAGAAGAGAAAAAATTTGACCCTATCCTGGTCCTGGCCCTTGTCCTGGTCGTCCCCCTCCTATCACCGTCTATTCCATTGACGTTCATCTAATTGTTTGGCCTGCATCTCTATAGCTCGTACTCTCGATATGCAGTCCGTGGCAATGGTTCTGTTCTACGCGGACCCTGTCCAATTGCATCGAGACAAGCATCACTGCAATCGCTGTCTACTACTGGCCTTGGCATTGGCATTGGCATTTGCCAGGTTCCTCAAGAGATAGGGAAGTTCGGCATCAGAAGCACAAAGACAATGCGGATCAAATCACCCTCGGCCCTCTCTATCAGTAAGTTGTGTACAACAATGGACCCCGCTGGGTGCTTGTGCTTGCCTTTTGTGTGGAACAATGGCCGCTGATTAGTTTCATCGTGGATTGCAGACTACGGTTGTCACTTCTCCTAGCAGCGTTTGCGTGCGTGATGCGACCCACCAATGCGCTTATCTGGCTATCCCTATCTGTCCCAGCTCTGGCGCAGGCGTCAACTCGCCTGCGGTATGTGTTGGTCCGCGAAATTTTGTTTTGCGGGTAAGTGCTATGTGTACATCCGCTGCACGACCCTGTCTTTTCCTAGTCTGTCACTGGCCCCCTCTGGCGCCTCTGGTTCCTCTGGTATCCTCTTTCATTGTCCACAAACAGCACTCTACCAGCACTGCAATAATGCATCGTCATCAACTGCCGGCCAATGTTGGACTGACAAAATTGCTAGCTCTGTGGTCCTCGCATGTTCAGCCCTCTCCGATAGGGCCTACTATGAGGTCTGGACCCTGCCGCCAATTCGGTTCTTGTACTTCAACATAGCGCAGTCGTTGGCAGTCTTTTACGGGAAAAACCGTCCAGACTATTACCTCACAGAAGGCCTACCACTCCTTCTCACAACGTGCCTGCCTTTTGCAGTCGTAGGGTTGTGGCACGCGCTCTCAGGACGCTCTGTGCTAGCTTCGTCGTCAGTCAGCAAAGAATCGCAACAGAGCGGCGCCGCATCCGCTTCGTCAACCTCTGACGACGGCATCCCTCACCGCATCCTGTGTCGTCTGTCGTGGACGACCGTTATCGTGACCTTGTCACTAAGTGTGATTTCCCACAAGGAAGTCCGTTTCCTATACCCTATCCTTCCCTTCCTTCATGTGTTGTCCGCCAGGCCCTTGTCGGCCTTCATTCCTCGCCAACCTCCATTTTCCCGAAAGGCTATACTCACGTTACTTCTCGCTCTTAACCTGCTCATTGCCGGGTACACGTCTCAAGTACATCAGCGCGGGGTAATTGACGTTCTGTCTTACATCAGGCACAAACATGAAGCAGCGAACAGCCTGTCATCGAGGCACTCCGGCAAAACCATGGACGGCAAGGCTATAGGAACCAACTTATCCAACACCACCGTCGGATTCCTGATGCCCTGCCACAGCACGCCCTGGCGTTCCCATCTCATCTACCCGGAGATCCACGCCTGGGCATTGACCTGTGAGCCACCCCTCGACGTGCCACTCGCCGATCGCGCGTCGTACGTCGACGAAGCAGACGACTTCTACCTTTCACCCGGCGGCCCAGCCGCCTGGCTCAAAGCCAATATGGAAGACCTGCGGACGGTGACGGCAAGTGGGTCCCGATCGGGCCAGCATTGGATGCGCCAGGATCCCAAATTCAAACGCAAGTATCGTCGTCAGTGGCCCCAGAATCTGGTGTTTTTCGAGCAGTTGGCTCCGATTGTCGGCCCATATCTCGAGGGGTCGAGGTATAAGGAGTGCTGGCGCGGGTTTAATTCGCATTTCCATGATGATTGGAGGAGGAAAGGTGATGTGGTGGTTTGGTGTTTGGATTGATTGATGAGGATGGGATATTGGAAGGTTAAGTTTTTAGATGAGGATTGTAGCGAGGTTGAGTGGGAGAGGAGACGAGGATCTTCTTTGATCCGATGGTGTCGGTTATGAGAGTACCAAATTGTACGTCGCCACGCCAATCTCCTCTTCCCCTCTTCTTGTGGGAGAACAGATGTTGGCGAGAGCTTCGGCGTGAACTGCGTTTTTTTTCTAAGGACAAACAAAAAAGCCACTTCATGGTCTGTGTACCATGAAATCCATGTTGTTGTTGTAAGATAGATAGTAGCTTCGTGTAAACAGAAAGTACTAGTTCTTCCTGTCCGTCAGTGTAGAACAGTATCCTCTTTTTTCAGACACGGTTATTCGTGCTCATGAAGATTTTTAATTTGATTTTTTTATTCCTAGAAACAACCCAAATTTTTATTTGATTTAAAGTATGCTTTAATAGTACTGTTGTGTCAGATTTCATTTTTATCTTTCTTCCTGCGTATGTTGTGAGGAAGGGACGTGGATAGAATTAAGTTTTCCAAGGGGACACAATAGTGAAATAGTGATACTGAGATACATACAAGAAGGAGTTCATATCTTGCTGTTTTTTTTTAATATATAAGGAATTTTGTTGTGGTTGGGGAATTTAGACCTTTTTTTGGGGGGGTCTTTCTTAATTTTATTCCTTTCCGGTTCGTGTTTATGGTTTTTGGTGCTTGTAATTTGGCGGAAGTAAGTGATTAGATAAAAAAAAAAAAAAAAGAAAGGAACAGCTGCGCTTTTAGAAGATGACAGCTAGCAGTTGGAGTAGAATTTTCTGTTATTTGTGATTTTGTTGATTAGTTTTTTGATTGCTTGTAGTTTCTTGTCCGAGTAGAAGTATCTCATATGTTTTTTTAAAAATTTTTTAAAAAAAATAAATTGTGAATTTGATTCCGTCTTTCTGTAGGTGGGGTGGATTTAGAGTGTGGAATTGTTTTTGTGCGCGTCTATCGATTTAGGGGAAAGAATGACGAGAGGTTTGGAACTATTACTTGGAGATAGTTGAAAAGTTCTTTTGTGGGGATAAGGAATGGAATGGGGTGCGGTGTAGATTAGAGATTCTGCGTTCGGCGTTAGGGGAGTGTTGTCGGTTGGGTTGGGTTGGTTGATTGCGGGTGGGTATCGAAAGGAGAATGCGGTGGAATGGACTTGTATAATAGGAAGAACTGCTCATGTGATGAAAATTGGATTTGAAAAATCGTTGTAGATAGGATAGATGGGGTTAGAAGGGCGATGTCGAGGATGGCGCGTTGGAAGATCGTTTCCGTACATAAGGAAGTCAAGATATGTGTATGGCATACAAAGAGAGTGGTACCTAAATTTATCAGCTCTTGTCCCCTTTACGTCAAATTTAGCAACAGAAATTCGAGTTGTTGTATTATTCCGAGTTGGCGACTGGTTGATGGGTGTAAATCAAGACTTGATCAAAATACTAGGAAATGAAATACATAATACACCCTTTATTTGAAGCTAGAAATTAGACTTCTTCTGTCGAACAACCCATTCCTATGAAATCGGATGTGTCACCCCACTTCGAGAAATCCGTAAGTGCTCATCAACAAGAACATCTAGGCTGGCCCCTCTTCCTCAAGGAGCCCGTTTCGTCCATAGTCCCAAATCCGAGCCTTATTTTGCCGCCTTCCCCTCTTTGATCGACTAGAAGCTCACCATATCGAATATTCAGCCTCTTCAATTCTTCGGATATACCATCTGGCCGGACAGGTCCATCACGCACTACATGTCTCTCCATCTCCATATTGCCTCTCGTTGCAAGCATGGGCTGCACAAAACCACCGTCAGTCGCCGCTACACCATTATACCAAAGACTCCAAATAGTTATGCCTAGCGTAATTCTATAGGGCACGATGAGATTGAGTGAGTTTGAAAATTTGTAGCAGTTCTGATTTTGGGCGGCGTTGGCTAGAATCATGTCTTACTAAAGTTTGAGGGATAGTGCAGAGATAGCAAATTCTGCTAGTGCTTCGTTGAGGAATTTTTTCGTGATATTGAAGGTTGAAGGCGTCGTAATGTTGACTTGAGTACTAGCGGACATTAAGTCGAATCGAGAGGGATCGAGAATTGTACCCCTAAGAGTGTTCTCAGGGTCAGAAACTGTACGCCATAATAGTGAGCCAGCTATACCATAGTGCACTTTATTGAGAAGCCTACTCGCTGTATAACTGTTGGGACAGTGGTCATTTATGTGGATGGCCGTCCCATTATTCAATAAGACCGTTTACGTGTATCTAGAATGATGCACCATTTCCTGAATGGGAGATTTATTGAGATATATGGGGATAAAAAGAGAATCCAGAATGGCAAAGTTGGTGAAAAGTGGGAGCGCTTCTGTCGCATTCTCAATGAATCTTTTCGCCTCAATTGAGTACATGGTTCTATATGCACCATTGTACGGCTGGCGATATCAACTATTTGGAGACTCTGTAAAACATTTAAGGATTAGCGCCATCTTTGTAAGTCGTTCACCGTGTAGGTGAGCGTTTGGAGGCCTCTAGGATACATAACGGCTACATCGTATCGCGCTGTATAGGAGTAGCATATGAGTTCCGACCTGTTTATGACAGCAATCACATTGTGGTCAAAGTAGGCATCCTTGTCTGTAGCTGTCGGCCATTCGAAAGGTGAACGAGTTCTCATAAACTCATCCTGCCGTTACGTAAAATCTGGGAACCCGTAGGTCGACTGTAGTCACGGTCTAAAACCTCCCACTCGACCTCCGGCTCAAAAAGTCCAAAGCTACGAACTGGAACAGGATTTTGAAAACGAGGAAGTGGCATCGGAGACATAGATGTGCCTTGAACTGTTATGCAATCGAGCTGAGGAGCTCTGAATGCCAATTGATAGCTGCTATTTTCGCTAGGCCTCGTAGGTAGCTGGAATATTGGACTGTTATTCACAGTCGATTTTTGCGATATGCTGGAGAGCAGGTCTTGGGCCGCTATCCTTCATCAATATACTAGCCGGTACAGCATTTGAGGTATAGCCCACTCGTATGGATATCCCCGGCCCGTGTTCTTCGAAACGGGGCTTAAGGTTGGCTAATGTAGGTTACGGGAAATTTATATCGGGAAACGGATTCAAATCAACAGGCGGTGAGAGATTCATTATTTACAGGTTCTTATATGCGTTGAACGGGGACCTTATGGCATAGATGGTAAACCCTCCCGGTGGCACGATTACTGCGATTCCGAGGCACTGGATCAACAAAGCCATAAGAGGGAGCAAAGGCCCTCTCCAGATAGCGCGAAGATCTCCAAGTGCCATCGGATTTGTTCGCATGTTGAATAGTTTTCCATCATATGAATGGACATTGATGCTCCGCGCCAAGGTACCACAGATGCTGCGCGAAACATGCTCCAGTACTTGCAGTAAGTGCAGCCTTATATAGTGTGACCAGGAGATATGAAACTCCAGTTATTTGAGGCTGATTGGGCATCCCTTTTTCAACTACTTCGCCATCGAGACTCTTGACGAGGACATAATAGTATATGGTGTTTGAAAGCCTTAAATAGTGATGAGCGCAATATCGGCATCCCGGGGCCAACACCAACCGGCTAACAAGAAACCCATAAATGTGGATATTGTATTCCATTGTTTCAAGAAGATGCTACCGGGATTTTTGACGACTGCTTTCTCTTTTCTCGTGGCCGCTTCTGGTTCGCAGCAATGGACGAAGGGAGATGATGTGCTCAAAGCATTCAACGTTCTGCCGTTCTCATAACGCTCTTCGCAACCGTATTAGGTTTGCCCCCAAGCAAGCGCTTGAACATTGCTTGGACTTTTTTCATTGTTGCTTTCAGCAAGGGAGCTAGATATCGGACAAGCCAGCGACTGTAGCTCGATCATGGGTTTGTGTGGACGAAGAGTCTTTTCCCATGCATCTATGATTCTTATTTAGACTTACGGCGAGATCCCCTTTTATCGAAATAGGCAGTTATGGTATCACAGGGCTTAGCGGGGTTGCGAATATATGTATCACTGTTGTACTACATCGACGCACTGAATAGTGGCACCTGCCGAATGGAAAAGGGAAAATATTCATAAGCAGTGGCGTAAGGCGGACGCAAAATCTCACCTGGTACCAGCGATCAATGTGATGGTAGAACACATTCCTCAAATCGTTACCTTTATGAATGAACCGCCCTGGGCTATCAAGATGGTTTCTTGGAGAGTGCCGGGGGTGTTGAAACGAGAAACTCAAAGAACCACCTGACGTCAAAGCCAAGTAGTGTAAAAATGCAATATATTGTTTCAAGGCGTCAACAGCAGCTAACGGCCGATCACTAGAATTTCTGCGTCGAGACAAGGAGAAAAGAAAGAGCGGGAAACAACTTTCATACACCAGATTCCCGCCCGAACCGGCCCAATTTACCCAATCTCCCCACCAACCCGCGAAAATTACTTACACATACCATCAACTCCCGATGCCCCTCCCCATACAACTAGCCCCCCCAACAAACCACCTACCGAAATACCGCCGCACCGCAACTCTCGCATCCATCGCACGAGGCGCAGGTGGCGGTGCAACGACCATTTCCCTGAGCGCCGCATACATCGTATAGGTGGAGATTACAATCGCACAGTGGCGCAGCATACACACACCCCTCAAGCCCCGTCTACGCTCTAGTCTTGACAACACGTGGGACCAGGACAGGGTTCTTCGAAGTTTTTTTCTTTTTTAAACAAAAAGCGTCATCAACGATGGGAAAAGAATTTAGCTGATTCGTGCAACGGGGGTTTGGTTACGCGAGGCTGATGTGCATGCTCTGGCATGTTTCAGTGTTGCAGCGGGGATTATGGGCGCGTGGCTAGTGCGTGGTGGTTACTTGTTTGGGAAGGGTTGGTGTATCTGAGCAAGTACGTCGGGGCCGGTTGGCTATGGGCCATCGGTAAGGGGTCGGTGTGGGTTTTTTCGTATATGTAGGTACAAGTATCTACAGTCGAACTGTTTTCAGCTCACAACTGCACATTTTTATGCAAGATGAACTAAATTCGTTGATGTAGTGGGTGGAGAAGCACGACGATCTCTTCATGCTGCATCTCCGGTAGATACTGCATTCCTTCCAAGAGTAGCCCCTGCTTTTGTCTCATATCGCTAGACTACCACACTATTCGACATGCTCGGCGGCAAATCCTCGGCTCCAGTCCCCCACTCACTCTCCGTATCCCCCAGCACCAACTCCAACGTCCAGCCCTCTGCGAAAAACTCATGAGTGATCCAGTTCTTCGTATACGGCTCCCCATTCAGCGTGGCGCTCTGGATGTAGATATTTTTGTACGCTGTGTCAAAGTTGATGTTGCGGATCGTAGCTGTTTTGTTAGTGTCTTGGTGTTTGATGCTAATAGATTCAAAGAAGGGCGGGATGATGAAGTAGACGTTTTGGCCTGGATTTGGGAAGAGTCCCATGCATGCGAAAAGAAGAAATGAGGCCATTGCGCCTGAATCGTCGTTGCCAGGGAGTCCTGGTTGTGTAGAGTTGAAGCGTGATGGGATGTCTGTGGCTGCCGTTAGTGCGAGAACTTACAGACACCGCGAAGTGCTCAAATGTTATCGGAACCTACATGAATGAGCTCGCTTAGCAGACAGCCCGGGTCTCCCTGCGTAATGCGTCATATACACTGTCAAGAAAACTGGCTCATTGCCAATATCTGCCAGCCCTGATGTGTGAAAGAAATCCAATCGTTGCAAGAAAGTATCTGGACCGCCTAGTAGTTCGATGACCTTCCCAATATCATGCGGGACAAAAAACATATACTCCCAACAACTCGATTCAAAAGTCTCGGAGGGGTTCGATGTCAAGGAGCAAAATCCCGCTAGTGGGCTACATGAGATAGGATCTTGATATCCCCATGTTCCATTTAGATACTTGGGTTGAAAGAAACCAGTAAAGCCGCTATCGGTTCCGTTAATAATGGATTGCTGATCCGCTTTGAAGAGATTTTGCCAGTTAGTTGCGCGGCTAAGATACTTCGTATATGTGTCTTTGCCCAGAGCTTTCGCAAGCGTGGCCAGATTAAAGTCATTATACGCGTACTCAAGGGTCCTAGAAATGCTTCGTGAATTCGTGCCAAAACCAACAGGATCGAAGTCGAGGTACGGAATATAATTGAGTCGTTTCCAAGAGTCCAAGCCACCTCTTCCCTCGATGCTCCATTCCAAGGGTTCGTTTTCGGCGTCGTTTACAATGGCTTCGTAGGCAAGCTCCCAATCTATTCCGGTGAGGTTCTTGACATATGCATCGACTAGGACGTTATCTGCATCTGATCCTCCTTGAGTCCATCCTTTGCATGTACTCATTATGCAGTCGGGTAGCCATCCGCGGTGCTTATACGTGTCTAGCAAGCTCCTTACCATCATCGACATCATAGTTGGATCTAGAATAGTCAAAAACGGTAATTGTACACGCCACATATCCCAAATGCAATAAAAAGAGTCAAAATATGGCTCCTGGCTTTGCCAATGCGGGTTCTCTCCCGTATAGTCCTGAGGCGATATCATAGTCCGGTAAATGGCACTCCAGAAACTAACTTGCATGCTTTCGTTTACTCCCCCAGTGTTGATGGATATAGGGGTGAATTTCTCTCGCCATGCTTTTTGGGCTGTCTTGACAAGGCCGTCAAAATCGAATTCAGGGCCTGGTATCTCTTGCTCGGCGTTCCGGCATGCCTGCTCGGTGCTAATAAAGCTGAGGCCCATTCGTGCCGTTATAGATCCCGAATCTTGAAATCGCACGAAGCCGCCAGCCTGTAGGTAGAAGAGGTTGAATCCCCGGGTTACATAGAGATCTTTCGGTTCCGTACCAGCTCTATCATTGACCCATACTCCTGAGTCTTTGACCTTGCTTCCGGCCATATCGAGACAAAAATATGCAACGTACGACCCCGCTCCGAAACTTGGCAGGAAAGTAGCATTTCCTTTCATCCTTCCAGATTCGTTGCCCGCCTCAGCTTCCACGCTGATCGAGGCATTCTGACGGCTCGCCCAGAGATCAGTGAGATCCAGCATGATTAGTGGGCTCGAGCTGCCATTGCCACTGGAGGCCTTAGAGAAATCGAACCGAAACAAAGCAGCATGCTTAGAAACGGTCATATCAGCAGCGATGCCATTCTCTAGGATTACACCAAAGTAGCCTGGTTGAGCCTTGATCGAGTCGTTCCTGTAGTGGATCGCTCTTGCTCCGATTGGAAATTTGCAGTTGTTTATGTCATCGCTAGGACAGATTTGTGGGAATATTGGGAAGTTGCCCAGACTGGGGTTGCCTCCTGTACCAGAATCATGAAGAGCGGAAAAGCCAGTCACTTTGCTACCATCAGTACTGAAACCGCCTGTATTTTCGCCGTCCACGTCTGCAACAGCTGTAGAAAAGTTAGCGGCTGGCTCACATGTACCTTGGTCATATTCACTACTGGACCGCTTTGGGACTACTGATGAAAATAAATTATACCCTTGGCCATGCCGTATGGCAACGTCGCCCCGGCAAAAACATTACCGCCACTCCTGGAGCCAATCAATGGATCTATGAAGTCTAATACATCAAAGTCTTCATTCTGTGTCACGTTTCGTTGGGAAGTTGCGGGGTAGACGTTGAGCGCAAGGAGAATTACAACAGATCGGATGAAAGGGATCATCCTGAAGACAGTGGAGGAGGCATTGAACACTTGAGAAGGAAGGAAAGATTAAGTATGGTTATGCAGTGATCCATAGAGTACAGCCTGTAGCATCACATAGAACGACGTCACTTTGGACAGCGAGCTTCCATATTGAGAGGGGGATATATTGCGGGGTCAACGGATTTGTACCGGGTACCTGTGGATCTTTCTCTAGAGGTACATACCTGCATTTCAATATTTTCAGGCCACTAATTTGATGGTCAGTGTCTATATGATTCAAGGGGAATGCAACGCTTGGTCAATGGCGATGTTTTTGAGTGAGCCGTTCTTTGCTCTGAGGTTCTGGCTTGCGGGGCTGCCCATGTGGGAAGCCTGCTTTTGTCAGCACCTTACTTTACCCTTTACCCCACAACCGGTTTTCATTACTGTCGTACCACCTTGGGTATTCCCAGCACGCAACCGTAACAAGGAGAATAATCCTTCGAAAATATCGATCTTGCGTTCTTCACCGGCGTGGTTCCAGCTCCACGGCGTTCCCGACGTCAGCAGAAAACTACCATAACGTGATCCTCTTACCAACTAAGGAAATCTAACGATAAGATCGAAGCTATACCATCTCGAGTAGCCGACTGCGCTATGCATCCAAGTCTTAGAGTTCATTCCGCCCGTAAGACGGACAGCTTCCGAATAAGCGCATGGGACGTCGTTGATGCCAAGGCGTGAGGCTGGCCGTTCACTCCCCCGTCCCTTTCCTCTCTAGGTCATATGCAGTGTGGGCCTGTAGGTGCTCGTA
This sequence comes from Acrocalymma vagum, assembly GCA_028476805.1. Lineage (NCBI taxonomy): Eukaryota > Fungi > Ascomycota > Dothideomycetes > Pleosporales > Acrocalymmaceae > Acrocalymma > Acrocalymma vagum. Next base: position 100,413 of record JAQGEP010000028.1, read on the forward strand.
TTTGCCAAAGACGGTCGGCCGGGCGCCGACGCTCCCGTTGTCCCTCAATGTGTCCATGAAGTCATTGTGGGCTTGCGCGTCTGGCCAACCTATGAACAAAAGTGCCTCGTGGCTTCCAGGTGGTGCGTCACATCGCCAGCCGTGTACGACGCGGTCTGCGCAATGGTGGGTGCCTTGGAAGAGCGTCTTGCTGTCCTTGATAACGGCGGCGTGATACGCATCGACAAGATGCGTTGTGACGGCTAGCCTTGCGATTGCTAAAATGGGAGACTGCAAGGGAAGCGAACTCATGGCGTCCAGCTCCATGTGAACAGACCACTTAAAATCAAAGATATTTTCCTGGGGGCCTAGAATCTGGTCTCGAGCGGGAGAGGCCAAAAACTCGAGGTGGGCATCCAGACTTGGCCAGAGACCCAAAATATACAGCAAAGTGGGATCCTCGATGCAGGAGTAGAAGCGGGAACCCGTTTGCAGTTGACGTCGGACCGTTGACAGCATGTCCAGCAAGGCAGCACGATTTTTTGCCGCGGACATGCCCCCCTTCAGACGCAGCTGGGTAACCTCGAGGACGGGCATGGCAGAGGTCGCGTAGGGTGAGGTCAATAAAACCTCGTATCGGTGCCAGATATAGCAACGCAAGACGGACAGCACGTGCGGGACGGCGGGGTTGAGAGGGCCGGCAGTCGGGGAGGGCTTGCAAAGGGCTTGCAGAGGGCTTGCTTAAGGTGATGAAAAGGGTGGGCAGAGAGAGGTGCCTGCAATGAGGCTTGCAGAGAAGCTGGCAAATGCTGGCAGATGGTGGCGGATGGCAGAATTCCGTGTACTCGAATGGCTGGCCATTCACCATCAGAGGGGCCTAGCGCCTTGGCGAATCATGCCCTGGACAGCGCCATCTTTCCCTTCAAGTAAATTTGTACCCAACGCCAACCACCCACACAAGCTCTCACTCACACATACCACATACCACGTACTCCTCTCAAGTCGGCGAGGTTGCATCACAACCACTACTCCGCGAAATGCGGGCATGCACCGGCATCCTGGGTCCTGTTTTTGCTTTCAGCTATGGGTTATTATTAATGCTGGGGTTCCCGTGTGTCAACGAATGACTTGATGGCCGTCCGCTCACGCCCTCTGGACGACAAGCAGATCACTACCCGTTGGCCTATCGGTGCGCATTGCGATTGCTTGGCAATGCTTGTCCTCATCTCGTGATGCAAAAATAGCCTGCGAAACAGCTGTCCGCACGGGGATGGCGTCTGATGAAACTACTTTTTTCGCAGATGCGTGGTTGGGGGAGGGGGTGGGCGCCGGCAGGCATGATAAGAGTGGAACGGCTGGTGACCAGAGTAGGCGACCGTTGCGTCGTGCGTCTGGCGCCTTGCGTCAACCTGGAGCAGCAGAAGGAGAAAGAAGAGGAAAAAAAAAAAACCCCTCACAAAATCAGCCTGTACAGAACATCCACACACTGGCGCGAGGCGTATCCGTTGTTGTTGCTGCTGCTGCTGCTGCTGCGGGTTGACGTACAGCACCCGCACAGCCATGGCACCGTCTAGTGTTGGTCGCAGCACCGGTGAGCTCAACTTGAGCATTTCTTGACAGGACTACTTTACCTGCACTTTACCTGCCCGGTGCTAAAGTAGTCAGGTTTAGACGATCCGCTCTCTTTCACGCCAGGCCTCTCGCAGCGCTAAACTCTCCAGGCCTCTTTCGTGGCCGCCCATCTACCAAATCACCCTTCCAATTCGCCGCGACACGGGATAGGGCTGTGAGTCAGCCATTTTCAGCTTGCATTGCACCTCGTCAACTTGTTCCCCCCCGTTCCACCCCTGATCCGAACGAAGACACCCACTCCCGTGGAGACATCCACCATCCTGGTCAAAGCCCCCAAATTCCGTGCCCGTGAGCCGCCTGCATATCACGAACCCGCCAGCAGGTATATATCGCCACAGGGGAAGGCTGTTCGCGCCCTTTTTGCACATGCTGGACCTGGATCTCCATGCTCAACTACCCTCATGGCATTGTCGTTGCTGCCTACCTCTCCGCGTAGCAATAGCATGCAGGACAATTCCTCGAGCGACTCACCAACCCATTCTGATTGCCGGACCGACAGTGCGCCGCCGCAGCCTCGAAAGCCCATTCCCAGAAAGGGACATACAAAGTCCCGCCGTGGCTGCTTCAATTGCAAAAGACGCAGAATCAAGTGCAGTGAGCGGCATCCAGAATGCAACCACTGCATCAAGGCTGGCCTGCAGTGCGAGTATCCTGCAAACATAATACAATCAACACAGCGATCACCAACGTCGCCTAACCCGCAAGAGATGGTGAACCTGCGATCTACACCAGGAACTTTTGTGAGTAATCCCAATCCTAAGGATCCAGGTCAGCTTCGGGAGTACCTAACTATTACAGACCATGTCAGACATGCGCCTATTCCATCACTTTCTCATTACAGCATATCCACATCTGCCAGTAGGCGCTGATAAAATATGGATAACTGTGATTCCAAGCTTTGCGCACAATGTAGGTTACTTTTCGTCGTCGTTTTCTCGTGTCTCGCCACCCCCAGGACAGCGAAGTTTTGAAGCGGGGCCCCGCAACACGGCCCAAGGCGAGACTTGACCTTCAAAGAGAAAATCCGGTTCAAGTCTACAACAAACGCATTCGCTGTACTGTGGTGCTTTATATATGTGTTAGGAGGGACTACAAGAGATATTAGAAGGCCACCAGCGAGCTAACTTGTCCTAGTACGAGTACCTTATTCATTCTATTCTCGCACTAGCAGCGTCACATTTGGACGCAGTGTCGAGCGCTAGCGTCGCCGAAGAAGCAATCCAGCATCGAATTCTAGCCGTCAAATCACTCAATGAAGCGCTTTCGGTTCCCCCGAAGTCGAGGATTGAGCGTGACGCAAGAATGGCGGCAGCGCTGGCTCTCACCTTCCAGTCAAGTCATCTTCAAGATGGGATGGCCGAGTTCCTGACCATGGTTAGAGGATGCAACTTGATCGCGGGAGATGAGGCGCTGATGAATTCCGAGTCAGCTTTTCATGTAGGTGGTTCTCCTTCAATGACTTCGGTCAGTCAATTTCTTACAGACTCGGTTCTTTGCGAGTTACATTTGTTAGGCAGCAAGCTGACGTTTTAGGCCTTTCGAGAGGATGGGCATCTTGCAACGATGAGAAATCGTTTAGCAACATCATCAATGAGCACGGTCAACCGGGAAGACTTGGACATGGCGGCCATGTCCCTTCGAGAAATTGAATTGCTCAATATGTCTGAATGGGAAAAGAGCTTCTGGGATACACTTGTCAGGACGGTAGACCTCGCCTACGACCGACCGGTGGAAGCATATGCCACATTCGTACTTCTCTATAACGCCCCTTCCAGATGGACACACGATGAGTTTCAATCGTTCATCGACCCGGGCAATCCCGTTGCTCAGATTCTCCTGGCGCATTTTATTGCCCTCCAGGCAGTGTTAACACCGATATTAATGCTTGAAAGAGTCGGATTCCAGGGTATCGACGCACCAACCGCTGTCCTTAGCTGGGTCGAGGGCATTTACAAGAACGTAAGCCCGAATCTACGACATCACGTTGAATGGCCGAGGCAGGTTGTGAGGTACCCAATTATGCGGTTCATGGGACAGAGACAGATTGAGTATTATGAGTAGGAGCTTGATCTTGGATTGGAGCTGCTTTGTTTGGAGTTGTGGCCTCAATAAGAGTATATCAAGTTGGCACAGCGAGCGTTGCAGGCCAACATGAGTTCCCTGCACGCTGTCGCTGATGATACTAAGAGACTTGTATGGTTATGATACCCCTGGCTGCCTCCGTGGCAGCCATTGCATTCGCTTTCTTTCGATTCTTGACACTCGCTGCATTGCACTGGCATGGCATTAGAAGTTTAGAACTTAGCTAGAAAACGGTGGAGAAGGAAATGCGAGCTGTATTATTATATAAATAGCATCAAACAAGTGCCCCTCGAACAGAAGTCTATATATGGTAAGTAGGTACCACATGTGTGTCCCCCTTCCCCCCACATTCTTTTCGGGCGACACCCGAGTACCGTTTCGACCAAATGCCGTCGAACCAGAAAGAGAAAGAAAGAGAGAGACAAAAATAATATCCGCATTCTGTAATTACCGTTCTAACCCGGCCCCAGGAACCATCTTACTGCAACCATACCATGCTGACCGGGCCACCACTGCAACCATCCCAGCACGCCACGAGACCATCACCCGAATACGACTCCATGCAGCGTTACCACGGCGAATCACCGCATACCCTCAGACAACAACTCCGACCGCGATCTATTTGCGATCTTGACGACGTCGGCGACCACTGTGCTCGACTAATTCCTCGGCGCCCTCCATTGTTTCAATCTTGCCGACATTGCCCTTGCTCCCAAGATACTTTGCAGGATGGACGAAGCAGAAGACGGAAATAGCCGGGAGCATGGGCAGCGCTTCGAAGATGTAGAAGATCCATTCGTGCTTGAAGGGGTAGCCTTCGATGCCGAGGGCGAATTCGATAACACGGTAGACAGAACGGACCTGGAGAATCAAACAAACACCGTCAGTGACTGCTCTACTCTAAAGGTAAAGAAGGAAATGAGAAGGGAAGGAAGAGCAATAGAGTGTTTAAATAATAATGATACTAATGGAAACAGCAGGCATACCAAGATGAGCGACGAAGAAATCCAAATGGCCTGCAACACCCTAAACCACCCCGTCGGCGCATCAGCCCTAACCTCAGTCTTCGTCCTTTGCCAAAACCTCATCACAATCGACAAAAACCATACAAACGTCGCTACCTGCAATCCCAACCCGCCAATCAAGACATTCGTGCCCACTTTGGCATTATTGCCTTGCCAGTTTCCCGAGGACGCTATGGTGGTGCCGGACGCTTGTACGAGGAATGACCAGATGTCGAAGGCAACAAAGGTACGGGTTATGAAGCGGGCGGGGATGCAGAAGATGCGGTGGTTCTTTTGAGGAAGGACAGCGCGAATTAGTCGGCCGATTAGGAGGTAGTTTCCTGCGGCGACGAAGACGGGGGCGATGATGATGAGGGTTGAGGAGATGGCGTAGGGGGGCTATGGTTCTTGAGTTAGACATACTTCTATGTATCCTATTCAGAGTTCCAAGAGAAAGAAAGATAGGATGGAATAGGATAGATTGGACAGGATGGAATGGGTGGGGTAGAGCTTACAATCTCAGTAACCCGCTTGCTCGACACTGCTCTGCAGGCATACCCGCCGACTTCGAGCGCCGACCCAATCAGTACGCATAGAAAGAACCACGAGCGGTATTTTATGAAGGTTTGCCAGAAGAGAACGAGTGTGGGGATGAGGTAGAAGATGGCGACTACGATGGCGAGGGCCGTGGAGGCAGAGTATGTCCAGATGGATTCTTTCAATGCCATGCTGTGATTGGTGAGATTGGCTGGTCTGTTTTGCCTGAACAAGACGAGCAAGAGTACAAAACCCAGTAGACAGACTTGGAACGATGAGCCTCGAAAAAGATGAATGTTGGACAGAAGTGTGGACGAGCGTGTGATTGAGTTGAGTTCCGAAGCAATTCTTTTCTCTTTCCTCTTCCTGCCAGCGAAAAAAATATTCTCAAGATCTCTTATTCCACCATCTTCATTTTTGCCCTCGAATCCACCTCTTTATACGCCCCCCATCTAACCGCCTCCTCTCCCAAAAATCGAACCATTGCATTCCACCGATCCACTGAAACTGAGAATCCAAGCATTACGCGTTCCAAAGGAAGCAAAAAGGGCGGAAACATGACTTCCAAAGCGCAGCCAAAACCTTCCAACATATACAATTTTTCCTCCATACCGAGCAACGCGATGCAAAACCGAAAGATGCGAGTCAACACGTGACTTTTTGTTTGCTGAGGCACACAGAGCATTGTTGTCGCGAGGGTCGACCAATCCGAGCATCGTGAGGAATGCGGCGTTGTGATTGGCTGGAAGAGTGGTTTTGCTCGCATTGCTCGTATCGTGACCTTCTGGAAGAGGGGGGATGATGTTACATAAGCGGTTCGCAACATTTGCTGGAGCTGGCTTGGACTGGTGATTGCGTGTAAGGAAATGGTCGCGGCGGCGCGCGCGCCTGATACGCGGAGTCACGTCACGGGTGGTGGGAGTACGCAAGCAAGAAGGCTGGATAAAGGCTGGGTATCTGGAGCTACTGGTAGGCTTTGGTGTTGCATCAAATTTAGTAAGTATCCACGGATGAGGGAGCCGACACCGCGCGGCCGCGGGGGACACGCCCTGGCCCCAATTCTGCCTGTGCCGACAAGGCGGCAATGAAGCAGAGCTGGTGAGGCTGAATGAAACTAATGGCAATGGATGGTGATCGACCGGTAGCAGACAGATTAGGTGGTGTAGCATTACTCGCAAGGTTGCCTGTTTCTGGCCCGTGTACATACCACTTATGCGGCAGTTGTGTGGGTGAAGCTGCTACATTCATTGAAGCATTGACAGGCAGACAAAGTGAGCGAGTACAAGGCAAATCATATTTGCCTCCATGAATAAATTATGTCTCTGTGTGTGAGCGGATGTGTGGATGGTTGTCTTGCCTTACATACATGCATCGAAATCATGCGGACCCCATCCATTGGGGAAATGCCAAAGACAAGGCAAACATCCGCAAGGAGGAATCTCGAGCCGACCCGACACCAATTCACCCCATCCCACCCCATCCCTTTCAGGCCTTCCGTCTTACTACTCCTACTCTTTCCATTTCACCGGAAAGCCACGTTTCTCACCCTTGTCCTGGCCTCATGCCCGCATGCCACTCTCACATCTAAACACTCATGTAAGACCTAACGGGAAACCCGGTGTGTGAGGCTGAAGAGCACCGACCAGAGAAAAAAAAAACCCAGACATTGAAAGCATAATGAAAGAAATAATACTCTCCACGTATTATATCACTCAATCTTACAGCGCAAACTTGATTCGCAGCCGGGTCCACGATCCTGCCAACGATGCATCAGTGGCAAGCAAACCCAAACTGGGCGACGGACATCTCGGGTCCCGCACTGTTGGAACGGCCAGAACGAACCATTTTTTTTTGCTGCCGTGGGATAGGATAGGTGGGAATTAAGATGCCTCATTTTGATAGGCGATGTGTGGAAGGACGAATAGAAGAAGGAAACGCAGGTACCTGTTCTAAGAATAGAAAAGGCTCGGCCGTGGAGTGAACGTCCACAGAACTGGGGCCCCATGTGCCAACTCACAATAATCGGATATGGGGTCTAAGATTTCTCATATGAAGGGCAAACATGGATCGAGTGTATGCGGGAATAAGGGACCAGGGTCGGCCGTTGACGGACTTTGTGATGCCTTATACGCTTGATGCCTGATTCATTGGTGGTGCACTGCCATTCGACACGGCAGGTCGAAAAGGCTGAGCTAGTACGAGATAAGTCACAGTACATGATGCATGTATCCTCCGAGCCATTCTCCGCCCAAGTCTCGGTAATATATGTGAGAAATGGAATATGGGGGTTTGGCTTTCAGAAGCCCCCAATAGAATTAATTCGTGATGCATATACAAAAAAGAAATTGAGAGAGCCGCCTGGACCCAGAAGTCCGTATAGGTTCCATCATCGGAAGGGAAGCCTGCCAAAAGGGGAGAGCGCTAATTATAAACAATACTGGTAGAAGCAACGATCCAACCAAGCAAACATACCACATTGGTGTAGGTTCCGTAACCGAGGACGCTGGCATCCAGCCACAACAATTAGAGTCAAGCACATGTAATCTCCCTTGTCGCCTATACCTATTTTGAACAACGCCATATAAAGCCACCCAAGCCTTTTTCCTGTACAACAAAGTATGAAGCTCAACGGTAACGCCTGTGCTTTGATGGTATCAGGGTCCCTCCCTTTCCATCCCGTCACCTAGACGGGATTTTCCAAACGCCGCTGATAGACAATAACAGACAAATCTCAAGACTCAAGTGTGAACTTTGTTTGACACCTCCAACGGAGACGGGGGTGGTGAAAGAGGAGTTATAGCGGGGCTAGATGGGGCCCAACGCTCCTGGCGAGCCAACCACATGACCGTGTTTAGGTCGAAATGCTCAAAGAAGACTTCATCGAGGAAACGCGCCTTTGGATCCGCATAAGTGTGATATTCATTGCGAATCAGTTCAATGTCGACGCCTTGAATGCGTCGAAAACAGGCGACCGTGCATCCTGTCCGGTGCTGGAATGGCAGTTAGCATCGCAGGGCATAGAAGAGGTTTAACGTTTGACTTTTCGGCTCACCTTTCCTTTGTTACAATGTATAAAGATCGGATGATTCGAACGATCCATGACCAACCGCAAAGCCCTCGACATGTCGCAACTCGTCACTCTGACCTGGCCCTTGTTGGCGTGAATGTGCACTTGAAAGTGCTGGATACCATTGTCTTTCATGAAGCTCTGATATTCCGCGGAGGTAGGCTCGGGCACAAGTGTACTGCGACGGATTAGTACATATCAATGAAAAAGTAGGGTGGAAATGTGTACATGATGGTCTTCAGCTTGAGGTTCTTCAAGAAACCGTAATTTTTTGGCTCGGGGTAACTGCCACGATATATGCTGCCCGGAACCACAGCCCCGTAATTCGACGGGGGAAACAGTGAGTGCAACCGATCTGGAAGTCGCGGGACAACTACAGGAACAGATGCACGTCGAGACTCTGCTTGGACTGCAGCAGATAGAATCGCTAAATCGATTGGTTAACCTTTGGTCTACGTAATGAAAGGGAAATGGAAATGTCCGATGTTCGACGTGTAGTGGTGGGGGACGGACGAGCTTCAAACTCAAAGTGTTGTTGAGCAACAGGCCTTACTAGGTTGACTAGAACCGGGAAATAAAATTCAACCATACCTTCTGATTCCTGAACCACCTCAGCGGGGACATCTTCGTGATGTTTGTGAGCGACATGTATGGTCAGCTGATCGCTTGCATCAATGCCAAGTGACATGAAATAGGTTTTGACATTTTCCGACAACATGTCTCCGCAAGCTTGGACCTGGCCTGCAGGAGCTTCGGAATTGTCGTTGATGATAGCCATGGTGTACGAGACGTGTGGGAATGTTGTTTGATATATTGGAGGGGTATTAATGGGGTGTATGTATAGGTCGCGTGCCACTTGTCCTGCTTCGTGGTGCTTCGCCGGTGTTGCTGTTACCGTTATAAAATGACGCGCCGTATCTGTATGTCTTTCTCTCCGAAGCTGGTATGTTTAAGTGAGGCGGTTCCCTGAGGAAGGGCGTAAAAGGCTCAGCTGAAGAGGCTGAGGAAAAGGCAAGTAACGGGGGCGGAATTTGTGTTGGGCGGAAGGATGAACTGAGGAGGAAGCAAAGGGAAAGCTACAGGCGCAGCAGAGCCTATTGCTGGGGTTAGTAGGCATTTCATAAAACTAAGAATTGTGTATGGTAGATCATGGTAGTACCGAGACAAGCTATGCCGCCGCACAGCGGAGTGCCGGTCCGTTGGAAGAGGAATGTAGAATGGGAGAGCGGAACAAAAGGGGTAACTATAGAGAGGGAATGTGGGGAAACGTACTTTGCGATCACCGGTGGGTTAAAGCACACATTGTTGGAGGTTGAGACCGAGTTGGGGAGAGGCGAGATCCATCGTGTGGTCCAGGCGGGGGGATATTTATGGAGGTAACGGACGAAGGTGAGCCAGGAATTTTTTGAGGGTGTTGAGGGCAGAGGTCCAAAATATGGGCAGGACACGAGGAACGAGGAACATGGGTCGGTGGTTTCGTGGTTGTCAGTGAGAGTGGAGAGGTTGTTGGAGTGGTTGTCGTGGGAAAAGAGGATGGACTACGGATCTGTAGCTTGGCTGTGTTAGCAAGCAATTCACCAAAATCTCCGGTTCGCTTACTGACCTTTGCAAGGCTCAAGGCATAACTCAGGGTCGCCAAGACGCGGAGGTACGTCACAATTTGGGTCAGAGCGCCGACCTGTTGGCTGTCCCCGCGGGAGATTTGCACTGCACACACGCAAGGACACGGCAGTGTTGCAAGCTGCAAGCTGCGAGCTGCGACGACGACGACGACGAGGCCAACGTCGAGCACAGTTGCAGGAAGAGGCAACAAGCAGCCGCCGAGGGAGATGGCAACCCCGAAGAAAAAAAGCAGGAAATGACCAGGCCAGCTTGGCTCATGTTCCAGCTCCTTCCTCAGTCATCGGGTGGTAGCGAACATGGCCGGACGAAGCCGGGCTCGTCTCAACCGCCGTCTTTGCCCCCTCACACCACACAACCACTGCTAGAGCCTAGCTGCTGGCCAACCCTGGCGTCTTCCGCTCAACTACTCCCTGCCTGAACCGTGGGCGTTTCTCCCCTTCCCCAGAAAAAGACAAGATGCACACAGATGGCCGCCGTTTGTGGCTGTTGAGAAGACAAAAAATGGAAGACCACCAGTGGCCACTTGCGGCTCGCGCATGTGAAGAGGCGATCGTCCGCCAGTCCGCTTCCGGAATAGCTTTCCCGTCCCCAGATCTTTCTTCTGAAAGCTCAACTGACCTCGGATACGACCTCGTCACCCTCACTCCACCATCCACCCTCCCCACTCCTACCCACCTCCCTCTCTTTATATTCCGCCTTGTTGCTGTCTGAGGCTCTGCCTACACCTACAATGGATCCCTCACGCGTCTCCTCGCAGTCCTCCTCTCGTCGCTCCTACCCTAACCTGCACAATCTCTCCCTAGCCCCACTCAGTTCAAAATATCCCCTCGATGCCTCCTCACCGCCTTCGCCCTCTGAAGGCGACGTCAGAACCCCGCGCACCTCTTACATCGCTCAAAAATCGGCTCCCACCACTCCCGGTATTTTGAGCCTCAGCCAGAGTCGCAGCAATTCGCGCAATGGCCGCCGACCCAAAGGATTTGCATATGACGCCTACTTCATCAATCCGGATGCTCCCCTGCGAGATACTGGCGACATTCCCAAAGCAAAAAGCACCAACACGCTCCATCCTGGGGTAAGCTTCGCAGACGAACCGCACATTCGCCACCACAAGCGGAAGAGCACCGCACCTCTGCCAATCAAGCTCCCTCTTACTCGGCATCACACCAGTGAAGGAAACGATGAATGGCTCCACAGAGCCGGGTTAGCTATTGCTGGTGAGACAAGGGACTCGAAAGGCCAAGGCTGGTTGATCCGCAGGGAAAGCTCAACAAGTCTGGTTGGGCAGATGGATGAGTACGAAGAACATCCGTCACATGACAGCAGACATATGGCTTTGCTATCGGGCGAACATTTGGCAGACATGGAGTTTGCCACATTCACTCCCCGCATGTCAAGAGCTGGTAGCAGAATCAACAGTCGCGTGGGCAGTCGCGTCCCTAGTGCGCGACAAAGTCGTCGTGGGTCAAGAGTAGACCTATGGATGTCGACGACTGGATCCAAACCGCAGAGTGCAAGACATAGCCTTGACACAGATAGCTACGTGTTTGATGAGAGTGTCATTGAGCCTGATTTCGTTGAAGGTGGTGAGGAAAGCGACGGTGATGAAGAAGAAGTTGCCCGCCTGGCACGAGAGCAAGGCTTTGGTCTAGGTAGCTGGATGGACAGACTAATTGGGTGGACCCTGTTCAGCGTAGATGAAGACGGTGAAGAGTCGGATGAGGAAGAAGAAGAGGAAGATGACTCGTCACGACCCGAAAACATGACCAAAGAAGAGCTAAAACTTCGCCGCGAAGTCGAGGCAAAGCGGAGGAAACTCGAACGAGAAGCCATTATTGCCGCTGCAGCTGTGCACACTCCTCGACCAAAAGATTCGGTTCAAACGGATGATGATGATAGCACTATTGCGTCAAACCCTCACAGCGCTCCTCCAGGCGAAGAAGCAGGTGGCTGGCAAGCCGATGCTGCTTGGCTGTTTGGTGTTGCGTCCAAGGTCTTGCTTTGAGATGCAACACTCATTCTGATTATTATTTTTCTCCTTTTCTTTCCGTTCCATACCACTTGCAATGAGGAGGGTATTTGGTCTCGGCCCATTTCTTAGAGATTTTATTGATACCACGACTGGCGTTGCATCAGAATTTGCATTATACGACACTTGACTTGTCCTAGCAGGCTGGCTTTTTGCTTAATTGTGTCTATCTAGTTTGGCTCTTTGCATTAGTATATCGTACACTGTAAATGGAAAGAGGAGGGCTCCTCAATAGACAAGAATCAAGGACTAAGGAATTAATATCCATCCATCCTATCAAAACATATGCATTGTATCTATCAATGTTGTCAATGATGCTGACATTCTAATCCATCCCGTCTCTATGCCCGTTGGTGCTACCTCAACGTTTATTTTCTTGGAGCTTTGTTTTTCGGGAGTTTTGCGAAAGGCCGATTGATTGTTAGGTAGTCTGTCATACCTCATAATGCGTGGAAAACTAGTGGCTCTATAAGGCTTAGGCAACCACTCATGTCGTTAGTGTATCCTACTGGTTTGCTCTGAGTACTTGTAAACGCGGTTCACTCACTCTCTCTCTCCATGTTTTTTTGGGTAGTTGGTACCATTGTTTCGTACCTCCCTCTTACTATCCTAGAGACTTGCGCTCCATTTCCATTCCGCTCCATTCGATTCTCTGGAGAATGGCTGAGATGTACATATATTACACAGCCTAAAATATACTAAGCTCAACTGGGAAGGGCTTTCGTCCCATAACATACATACAGTAGATGGCAGAAGTAGTGTCAGTTCGGGAGCCTGGCTGACTAAGAACATGACACGTTATTAATGCAAGGCTCGCAAATCAAGGCAAAAAAAGCAATTGAGAACAGAAGTGAAAAGTCGATTTATTGGCCATTTTAATAACAACAAGACCTCGTCGCTCTTTACCCCCAGCCACCTGAGCATATACTACTTATGACGTCCACTGTAGGTGTTTTGAAGGGAAACATGAGGCATTCAGTGGGCACATCCACACCCGCGCAGCTTCTCTGATTTAAAGAGATGTGTTGCCAATTGAGGGTTAGACTTTCTCGCTTACTCCATTTTATGCAGCATGTCTGGTCCATATTGTTGTAGTGTGGCGTTTTTGGTAATTTGGGGTGTATCTTGGTTCGATAGGATCGTGAGTGCAAGATTGGCCTTAGCATCTGGATACTCCTCTTCTGGTCGTCTTGCAATGGTGTGTTGGAGGCTGAGGTAGTGGTGAAGGTGGTGGCACTCCTGCTGCTGGAGTATTACAATGCTTAGTGCGAATAGGGTGTCCTTGAGAAGCGATATTCAAGCATGCATGAAAGATATTGAGTTCAGATTCTTCATTGAGCTTCGCAGTGTCTTTCCAGGTTTGTCTAGGATAGTTGTTATATGTATATATATATATATATGTTTACAATAATTCGGCTAGCCTCAAGCTTTGCGTATAAGACGAGCTGTTCAACATCCGCTTCAACATTTTGTGTTGGCTACTGTATAATTTGATATGATGAGTGGGATCGTCTCACAAAGATTGCGGTGTTTAGGTCGGCACCTAGGACCGGGATGCTGTGGGCTCTGAACACTGTACATGTCTTGAAACCTGTGCTAACCTCATCTTCCGCACTTGTTTAAATCGTATATTCAACTGAGAAAAATAAGGGGTTTGGGTGATATTTATAGCACATGGGTATCTGAAGTCGACAGGAATTGTCAAAGTAAGCAAAAGAAAATAATAACACACACACTTCATACAAAGGCCTCCGCAAGAAGTAACCGGCCTTTTATGCCTCAAAGAACAGAACATAATACACATGAAATACAAACAAAGCTTGCGAGTGACCTGACCGCCATGTTACAAAAAATAACGAATCCCTCTAGGTCGGTCTAGTAAGGACAAACCCTTCGAACTCAGACTCTGAATCTGATACTGATGGTTGTGGAGAGCCGAATATCGGCACATCGGGATAATCTTCGACGCTGACAACTTCGGGGGGAGCATCTTCCCCGGAGTAAAGGTGTTCAAGGAGTTTGACCAGCTTATGAGCATTTGGCCGCTTATTGTAGTCAATCTCAAGCATGGCTGGAATAATATCTGCAATCTCTTTCAGAGGTCCTTGGCAATTAGCCTTCAGTTCTTGGATCTTCTTGACAACTGATGGGCGGAGCTCTGGCTGTTTGTCCTGGTTTAAATTGTAGAATCTATCGTCTGAGATTGGTCCAGGGTTGCTTTCACTTATGCGAGCGTCGCGGAAGGCGTCTAGCGCGGAATAGCCTTCTCGATACCAGACTAAAACTTCCAACCACACACAACCCAGAGACCAAATGTCATATGGCCTAGATATGCCCTTGCCTGCATCTGACTCGGGTGCCTGGAATGTCAACGTGCCAAGTTTGCCGTTGGTGCGATGAGACTCCCTGTTCTTCTTATTGTACTCGTTCACTTTGGCCAATGAATGATCGGCTAGACGAAGCCAGTATGTCTTCTTGCCGTCGCGGTCATATACAAACATGAGTATATTATCTGGCTTAATATCATGATTGTAACCTGTGAGGTCAGAGTGCGGGACCAGGAGGGTATTCGGATCATTTCCTTGGTTATGTATCATCGAAACTGCGCTCGCGAGTCCACAAAGTTGTGCTACAATGTCAGTCTCTTCAAAATCGGAGAGCGATCCAGCGTCACTATTGCGGCACATGAAATTTTCGAGATCACTGTCTGCTCTCTCGTAGATCATGAAGTATTCTTTGCTGAAAGTAAAACTCGCGAGACATTGAAGGAGGTGGGGATGCGGGAGAGTAGCCATGGCCTGGTTGAATTGCTGATCGCGACCTTCGCGGCTGACAACTTTCATAGCAAAAACGTCCTTGTCTTTATTCGAAACCTGGCATCTAGTTAATGTCTGTAATCTGGAAGGTCCAATATACACTGGTGGCCTACAAGCTTAAAACCTCGGTGGTCAGGATGAATTCTTACTTGGATGACGCTCCCAAAAGATCCTCCGCCTAGGCGATTATTTGAGTCTAGAGGCTGATATTCAATCGGCTTGACGGCATTTTCGTCCAGAGTTTGGAAGGATCCGAGCCCGAAATAAGTCGCATTGAAGCGCTTCTGATTTGGCAGGAAGCTACTGACAAACTTTCTTTTGAGCTTTAGGCCGGGACAGTGCTCCTCAATGAGGGGAAAATCCCGGTCCGTGAAACCTTTGTCAAGCAATGTCTTCAAACAAGTTAGAGGAATATCACCGAAGACACAAGCTGCGAACAGTTTGCGGCCACTGCGGTATGCTTTGTCTATAAGCTCTTCCTCCTCCTTCGTATTCAAGTACAGATCATCATCCTTTGAAATGAGGAGCCGAATGACGTCCCTTGTTGTGACCTCATCGAAGATAGACTTCGGGAGATATACCTGCTCCTCGCCACCAAAGATGGATTTCACCATGTGTTTATTCATATGTTCGAAGACTTGTTGGGAATCTTCAAGCGGTGCCATCGTGCACAAAACCAGGTTTCCAACTTTGATATTTGACACCACGGTTTATGATGAACTGCTATAAGTAGAGTTAACTGAGAAGCTCTAGAAACTAGTGGCACCGAAAGTTCTGATTCCAAGGGTAGTAGTGGCATAATCTGGAGAGCAGCAAGAGAGAAATTTCGCATCACAATATGTATACCCTCCCGAGACCATCAATTCCAGATGTACATTGCAATTTTTGATAATAAGCCACTTACGTCGTTCGCAATCAATGAAGCTGAGGCCAAGAGCGTGGATTGGCCAGGCGGAATGTATTGATGAGGCTGAGAACTCGCTTGTACGTATCTCAAAGGTGTATGTAGTTCAGTGGTCTGAATCCTAAGGCTATTCGAGGGCGTGGGCGTGGGCGTGGCAAATATATGGTGTAAGCACTGAGGCCTCCTCAAGGCAACCATCTTCGGAGGCGAAGCAAGAAGGCAGAGGGCTTGCTAGGATGCGTGAATGCTGCATAAGGCTTTGCTATTCCATACGGCAGATTTGAAGACGCTCCTCAAGGTGAAATAGGTGGCGCAAGCTATGATGCATGCATGTTTTGTTGGTCCAGGAAATCAAGGCATTATTCGCGGATTTGAAACGAAGGACCTCGCCCGACGTCCACCGGTGAACCTGAACCATGAGTGAATAGATGGGCTGCGATGATGTGTATGGAGAGGCGGGGCAATGCCCATGTATGCAGGTCATCGTGCTGGCCTGTCAAATCATGGGGTTGCGGCGCCTAGAGCTGCAGCTCGGTTCTGCGAACATGATGGGCGTGCCTGCTAATCAGAATCAGCAAGAAAAGTTTTCCATTTTTGTAACATTTATTGTCTCCTACCGGATGTAGGGAGTCCAGTGTGAAATGTAGGAATGCCCGACGACAGCTGAAAAATCTGTCATCGTTGTTGGCCATGTATTAGTTCATTGGTGCCACGCAAATACCAAATCAGGCTGTGATTGGGATTATGACTGGGCTTACGGTGCTCCTCTAATAGGCGCTGATAGCTGCAAGGACGCCATTGCATGGTTCAGCCTTCCAAAGCGCGGGTTATACCGGCAGTCCAGTGAATGATTTCCTCAGCCTTTGCAGTCTAGACTTGTGATTCAGAACCTTCTCGTGATCCTTCTTCTGACGGAAAGAACATCGAAACATCTTCTCAAAATGTACCCAAAGATACCAGATAAGAATAGTGAACAATGTCAGGGGAACAGAGATGGCAAAGAAAAGCCAGGAATTTTGTGCGTATTCCAGCTTCGTGTCGCCGTTACCCAATACCTTCTGGTTGACGAATTGGGTTGAGAAGAAATTAGAAACAATGGTACAAGGAAGGTATACCATGGTTATGATTGTGAGGATTCTCATACTGGATGAGTCACGGCTATTCTTTTCAGCGAGTTGTCTCATAATCACATTCTCATCGTGGCCTTGTAATTCCAGTTTTCGCAGTGCAGATATCTGCTGGTCGATGTTGTGTCCGCTTTGCCGTTCCAGTAATGACGAGATCTATGGATTGATGTTAGTGTAATCTGATATCATGTAGATTCAATATCGTACCAGGGTTCTACTGTTTTGAACTTTTGATAAGAGAGCCTCTGCTTTCTTTCGAGTGTATACAATTTCTTTGGTCTTCTCCCTCAAAGCAAAGGTCAAAGCATCTGAGCCGTACGCTGATTGGTGAGATGACGCGTGCGATGACAGGTTCTCATCCTGGTGCAGACAAAAATGGGAGTACATCTCATCGAATGTTGAGACGGTGTCCAGCGTAGACTCAAGACAGATGATCAGGTCCGAGATCTCATCTTCGATCTGCTTAAGCTCTTGGTGATCTTCGACCTCAATCGATAGAAACTCTTCCCCATCTGGGCTCCCTATCATGATACCAATTGCTTTATTGGACTGAACCACATTAGCATTTGTAGTCTGAAGAAAATTCGATTTCAATTTACCTGGTAAGTGACCTGCTGGGTCAAATAGACCAAATAAGGCCTCCAGCTTGCTATAGCGGTATCTAGGAATATGACGTGCAGCTCAAAGGGGTTTGCCTCAATTAAATTGTCTACACTTCTGGTATAGCGATCGAGGCGGACCTCAGTCCTTTGAGAAGCGCCAACTAGAATCCATGTGGAGCAATGGTTCTGGGGTTTCGGTTTGTATCGGTGATATATTGCAAATTGCCGTAACGACCAAGGCTTTTTACCGGGACGATTTGTGAATTCAACGTAGCGAAGGATATATGAGCACTCTAAAAGATTCAGTTAACGCCTCTTCGCCTATGACAGGCAAACACACCGAAACCATGATAATTATTGCTGTCAATTGAACATAGAGGCCTAAATTTAAGAGGCGGAGGTCCAACCTCTGCCTCACTCTGTCTTGATCCAAATCCAATCAAATACTCATTAAATCGTGGGAAAACATGACAATGTTTTAGCAATTGTTCAAAGAGCTCCTTTGTAATTTGAAGCCGGCTGTACGAGTGACGTTGGCGAAGATAAAAGACCCGAAAATCGTGCCTTGTCTTCTGAATAAAATTCTTGAGATCTGCAGGTTCAAGATCAACGAGTTCCAGCTGCGGCGGTCCCGGATATAGAGGTGGACAAGAGCCTCCCTGATGCTGGTCTAAGGCTATCGGCAAAGCTGTGCTAGAAGCTCGACTTGACAGCGACCATGTGTCCTCGCTATCCGAATCTTCGTCGAAGTTGTCTTGGGTACCTTTTTCTGACTTGATAGCTTTACCCTTATCATAAGGCTCTAATATAACGTCCTTGTCTCGAAATGGAGGACCAGGAACACGGTCGGTTGGAAATTTCGACCCAGCCTGCTTTCCGTCATCGACTCGCTCAAATCTGGCCACCGTGTGGTTGTCCTTGCTCTTTACGTGATGAGGTACATCGTGGAAGGACTGTAAGCGCACTTCTATCCTAGACTTAGCCGTGTCTTTTTCAAAGATAAGTTCAGATGATCTCTCATAGTATTCATCTGCTGCTGGACTTCGGTCGTAGAATAATGTACGCTCGAAGTACCGTGAGGTGTTCATACTGTGGAGCTGATGTTCGCATGCGCTATGATAGGAAGGCTATATTAATTATTCCGAGAGGTGTCTGCGCTTGAGTTTAAATGGCGAAGTATTCCAGGCATGGAATTTGACAGCTCAAATTATTTTGTGTGAGGCATCTGAGAAGGCTGAAATGCTGAAGGGGTGTTGGCTGGCGTATTTGGCGCTAAACCTAGTCGGGTACCTTTCCACCTCGAGAGGTCAGCCTCGTCGGTAGCAGGACTCTCTATCTGGTCCTTCTCACTCCCTTCTTTTGTTCACCGTTACTCCAAATGATATTGCTCGATATGATCTATTACATGCTTTACAATAGTTTGCCCCTGACATCTTCCGGTGATCAAAGGCATGCCATCAGACCCCGCACCATTGTCCAGTTGGTGACAACGCTGGGGTGGCTTATGGGCTGGCCACTGTCGACCCATGAATAGATAACTAAGTGCTGCAGACCGGATAGCATGCATGCATGATGCCAGCACACAACTCTGCCCATCTTGCTTCCGTCCAGTGCCACAAGTCAGCCTGGCAGTCTCCCACTCCTCACTAAAAATTGAGAGCTTTGGGCCCTGAACTCGGCCACTACACGTCGTATCGATTGAGCAACACATGGCGCATGGCTTGTAGAACACAGCCTCTCAAGTGTATCGCTTTCTATGCGCTCCGCTGATGACTCAGAGGGTGGGAAATGTATCTGTAGTGCTGATCACAAGGCAGTCTTTCAGTGGAGCCAAGGTGCATCTGCATGCTGGTCTCCTTCACGGGTACGTAACCGGGCGCCCCGGTTTGATGATGAGAAAAATATTTCTAGACAACTGGGCTGAATGAGCCTAACAAGACACAAGACTACATCCCATAGCTCAACCCACTTACAGCGTGCATTGCAGGATGTCGTGGCATTGCGTCCGAGGCTGTTCCCACCGACATAGGACATGTAGGGCAGCCTTAAATTCTTTTCTGTAAGGCCAAAGTTGTATTTCCAGTCCTTTCCTGCTTCATGTGCCTTCATCGCAATGATTGCTGTCCGCTGTTTACCAGTTCTACCGGTACCAACACTCCCAAAGCCTACAAAGGTCCAAATCTTAGAGGATAGGTACCTCGATAGGGCAAAGCTTTTGGCAAATTTTGAGCGATGGTTTGAGCCGGGGACTTACAAACTGATAGTATGTTTTCTCTAGCTACTACTAGATTTAATTCACTAAATTGCACAAGCATAAAAATAACTTATGGTATATCATGGCTCCATTCGGCTTAAGCGAGGTAAGTTCAGTTCTCCATCGACCTTATCGACAGTATTTGATCAAATGCTGATAATTGGTAGGATATGATCGAACAGTGTGGATAAACCCGGGCGATTCAACAAATGAACACGGTACTACTCACATGCCATACTTTCCAAGACTTTATGCAAGACATTTCCGTTCACTACAGACCCTTGTGTTCGGGAATCTCAAAGCCTCAGACCAATTCTCTCTCATTCGCGTCGTATCTTATATGAGAGAATCAGTATTTTGCATTTACCGATGGTAGCATTTTGCATTGTATTGGAGTCAATAATACCCCCAAGACTAATAGAAGTTGCATATCTTATCCTTTTGCCTTTATGAGATGCTCAACTTACTACTAACCACATCATCCGTGCTTTAGAGCCAGCAGATAGAGCACTTCTTGCTGAGCATTGAAAATGGCAATATTTCTATCATTGATAGGCGCCTCAGATGATCCAAGAAGGCTAAGATCCACATAGGCGATGTAAGTGGGATGTCTGAAAGGCGGAGTTGCTTGGTGAGGCCTTCATCGGCCTGAATTTGGAGAGCATTCTCTATTCGCTCGTACCACCAGAAGCCATGCTACATTTTCACGGTTTTACTCAAATGCTAAAATTTTCTTCACCTTACTCTGCTTCCGTTGAGAACATCCACAATATTCCTGGTCAACTTTGCAAAATGTCATGGACCACTATGACGAATACACGTGATCTCGCGTAGTCCGTGCCAGACACGTAACCTCGAAGCTCCTCGCCTTTCACCTTTACACACCATCGCAATAATGGTCGGTTGTCACCATATCTGACCTAAATGAGAGAACCTTCGGGCCCCTATTTACGCAACCAAGGATCCTTTTGAATAATTCAATCGCATCAAAACAATATCCGACAATTCAGCTTCAACCCCCACCATGGCCCCTCCACCGCCGACATCCTCGCTCTATACGCTCTCTTTTTTCCTTGCACTGCTCGTCACCTTCTTCATAACAGCGTCTCTACGACTACTTGCTATTCTTCCAGGCTCGCGATCCAAAAATTCTCTTCGGAAAAGACCAACTGCAACCCGTGTCCTTATTGTGCTTGGTTCAGGTGGGCACACGCATGAAATGCTCCATTTACTGAAGGACATCGACACCAAAAAGTACACACACAGAACATACGTTGTCAGCAGCGGTGATGCTTTCTCTGCTGAACGGGCCGTCTCATTTGAGAAAGAGCTAGAAGCAAAAGAAAGGGAGCGAAAGCACAGGGATGACGAAATGCCAGCGAGTATGAAGCAAGAACAGAGGTTGCCCGCATGCGTTGGACCAGATCACTACAACATCGCGATCGTGCCTCGCGCCCGTAAAATTCATCAATCTCTCTTCACAACCCCATTCTCTTCTCTATACTGCCTCTTCGCCTGTTTTGCGCCAGTACTATCCACGCCCTCCCTTCTCCCAGGCCAAGCGCCCCAAAACGTCATTGAGCGCACTGCAGAAGACCTACCAGGTCTCATCATCACGAATGGACCCGCAACCGCCGTTATCGTGATCCTTGCGAGTTTAGTTCTTCAATTCTTCAATATCAGGGGCGCAAATTCACGAGGCATGTGTAAGACGATGTATGTAGAGAGCTTTGCACGAGTCAAGACGCTGAGTCTAAGCGGGAAATTGTTGTTGCATGTAGTGGATCGATTTCTGGTTCAATGGGAGGAGCTGGAAGGAAAGGGTGGCAGAGCCGAGTTTTGGGGCATTTTGGTCTGATGAACAAGATGAAGACCTCGCTGTAATGCTTATTCATGCTAAAGGAGATGGGGTGGCGTCCGAAATACCCCTAGGGACACTGTGTATCTATGGACAACCATAGTTAGGTGATGGTAATGGCTGGGAGTGAGTATGATTACAGTTTATAATAACTAGATACCCCATTTTCGTCCAATGAGACTCATTGAAGTCACTCTCGTCATACCAACCAATACTATTCTACATAAAAGAAAACATCTAGTATCTACAATATACTACAAAGGGTGCCACGCTGATCATTTAGAACTAGGCCTAGCGAATTTCACTTAGTCCAGATCCTCCAAAACCCCAGCAGCCTTCTTCCTCTCTGCTGTCAGCTTCACTCCTTTGTTCTGCATATGTTGTCCGAGTGCAATTAGCAAAGCCTCTAGGTCCACCTTGGGTTTTTCAAATTCAGCTGTCAGTTTCCGAGCTCGTTCACGCTCCGATCGAAGCTGTAGAGGTGTCTTCATCCGGTCTATCGCATTCGTTTGCTGGACAAACTCTGCTTGGACATTCGGATCCCGAAAATCCCCCAAAGCCTTCTCGTACTCCATGCTGAGACGGGTGTCGTTTGTGCGCTCATCCTTGAGAATTTCATTCTTAAGCTTAGCGATGCCGCCACGAAGTTCATCAACGATCTCAGGAGGGTATGGTGCCTGAACAAGGGTGTAGCGGAGGTCTTGCCCTTCTTCAACGAGGTTGCGAGTTGTATCGTTACCGTCGTAGGCATCAGCAAATTGTTTGTCTTCGCTCTGTGGTATCTTCTCCGCTAATCTGCTCTTCTCACCAGCTTCAACTTTTTCAAACTCGGATTTCATTTCCCGCACCATGTCGTCAACAGTCTGGTTCTTGGAGTTTGTTACCGCGCCTCTATTCCTGAGGCGACTCCAGGCCACTTTCGGATGTGAGACTACTGCAGCAAGTTTTCTTAACACAGTCCGTTGGTTCAATGGGTCGCTCTCTTCTTTATTGCGCCCTAGTGTCTCTCCCTTCTGCCATGGCCATTCGATCTCTTCCCTGGTACCTGCAATATAACGGTGGAAAATAGGCAAGCCAGTGTTTGGGTCATATTGATGCTCTTTAGGGATCTCAGCCTTTCCATAGTCGGTGCCAGTAAAGGGGTCTATGCCGGTAGTGTGACGCTCCATGACAATCTTATCAACGATGACGTCTTTAACGATTTTACGTCCTGGCATCCTATTGCCCTGATCGTCGAACGAGTACTTGGTAATCTGATAAGGAATGACAAGACGCACATCAGACAGGGAAATAGGTACTTCAGTTTCGCGTACAGGGAGTCCCTTCTCGCCGGTGGGCATGTTGAAAGCATTGGAATCGACATAATGCTATGCAGTGTTAGATATCAAAGTGTTATAGAAGAAAATAAATAAAACGGGGAACATGATAAAAACATACCTTGTTGATACCTTCGACAATGACTTGATGCGTTTCCGGATCGAGTGACCTTACAACTCCGATCTTGTTCTTCTCTCTGCCCTTGATGATGACCACCCGGTCATCCTTGACAATAGGAAAATATTTTTGATCGTCGACTACGAGTGGGTATTCGACTTCACGGCCTTTCTTCTCCAAAAACTCGTTCCTATTCTTCTGCATACGGGCCGGGATCTCGGGCATCCTCATCTGCGAAGGTTGCATAGCTCCATACTTTTCGGCATCTGGGCCAACAGCGCGATTAGGCCTCAAGGTACCTAGGAGCCAATCTTCCCTTGCATTATCAATAGCTTTTCGCCTAGCCTTAGTCACGTTCTCATTGACCCATCTTGTACGCTGGATCAAAGCTTGCTTGGTTTCGAATCGCTCCTCTCCAACAGCCTGGCGTTTCTTCCGCTCGCGTTCATGCCATTTGATGGCGGCCCTGACTTTTCGAATTTCTTTGGCTTTCTTCAGCTGCCTTGCTGAGAGTTGGCGAGTTCCTATGGCTAATTGGCTCATGATGGATGAAGTAGCAACGACGTGGGTGAATTTGCTGGGGTGGTCGGTGGTGCTATCGAGCCATCGGATGGCCCAAAGCAGGTAACGAATGAGTCTGGGAAGGCAAATGAGTAGGGAAAAAAATTGTAGGCGACAAGCCTACTTCAACTCGCTTCGCGCGTTGTGTTCCGGTCAGTTGCGCGCCTGCTTGCTGGGAGTGGGAAAGAGACGGAGATGTGAGCAGTGACCAAACCCAAATTTCGCGCGACCGGCCGGGCGGTGAAAAGCAGCAGAATTTCCGAGGCCAAAGCCGAACTTCCACTTGACAACCGCTTCAACCAAACTCTGTACGTCATTACAGCTTCACACGGCAACTTGCGCATTATGGCTCTGCTAGGGCGCCGTATGCGCTGTCACTACTGCAACCATACTTCTCGGAGTGAGGTGACAGGTGTGCCCCGGACATGGCTGTGCCCACGCTGCGATGCCGTCAACTACTTTGACGAGGTAAACACACAAACATTCCACCATTTCTGAGTTCTTGCGCCGCAGATGTTTGCCCCCTTCTTTACTGACTCATATAGCATGGAAACATTACCGACCCTCCCGTCCAAGCAACTGCGACCACGACCTCCGTTTCCTTCCAATACGCGCGCCCCCGCTCCACATCCCCGTTCATGGACTCCCAACCCAGCGAGATGGTCTTTTGTGATGACTGCCAGCACAATCAAATGCTTTTAAATAAGACCCTAGCCGAGTATCTTCCTGATGAGGACGATCCAGATTACGAAAAATACGTTTCTACCATTGACGCATACCGGACTGAGTTGGAGGAGCGCTATCCCCAGGTCTGTGAACGTTGTCTTGGTAGAGTCCAGGATCAGATCAGAGCTGCGGGGTACGCGGCTAAAGCTGATCATCTTCAAAGGATGCTGGAGAAGAGTAGTAAGAAGAGGGTTGAGGTTCAGACCTCCAGGCAGTTCTGGACCCTAACCATCATTGCGCTGGCGAAGTGGACTTACATCTTCAACATTTTGGTTGGACTGCTGTGGCACACTTTTGGAATGATGACAATCCCTAATGAGGCGATGTGGGCGGACGACGCATCTAATTGGAAAGGCTGTCTAATGCAGGCTATCTCCGTCCGTCAGCTTGATGAGAGCTGCTTCACTTCATCCTTTTTCCTCAGGCTGGCCCAAAGTGCTCTCGTTGCCGACCTGCTTACCATCTGGTGGAATCCAAAATTGAAGCATAAGACGAACCATATCGATGGCCGTATGCAAGGCTTGAAATCGCTCTGGATGATACGGACCAGTGTACTAGTGTTACGCGCTACGAGCCTTCTTTACTGGAAGGACGCAACGCTGGGTGATGCTGACACTGACACTTTGCAACAATTTCGCAAGACTCACGTTGTTATGTTCACGATTGTGCTCGCATCGTCGCTTGTGTCCTGGAAAATAGTCCGCATGGTCTACAATCCTTCAGCTGCTTTTATGCGTCCAGTGGATGAGAATCTGCCCAGCGCGTATCGAAGCGCTGAAAAAGCACACCGAAGCCCCTATCAACCTATACGACCAAACATGTCTTCCTTTGACACGATGGCACAGTCATTCTCGTCTAGCTTTCCCACAGACAAGCTCACTGAACCAACCTCTGTACTCCCACCTTCACCAACGTTGACTGCGACATCGATCTCCACGCACGATACAGAGCTCACAACACCGCACAGGCGGAAGAGCACCGACCTGGACACCATGGACTGGACTCCTACGCAACGCCGCTTCGCACCCAATACACCTGCTATTGTTCCCTCACAGTGGAGTCAGAAACCTGCCCAATCAATATCACCGCCCCCTCAACACTCGCAAGAACCTATCTCTCTGTTTAGAAAACCTGACCCGAACCCCTTCCGCCATAAAGTTCCCGCCGCTCCAAAAGCTCCCGCCCAAGCAAAGGCAAACCCATGGAAACCCGGCGTCTGGGCGCCTCCTCTGAAAGAAAATGTGAAGAACTTCTTCAAGGATGAAGAGAAAACCAAGGGAGGCGAAAGCAAAGGGCTAGACGGTTTCGGAGTCCCAAAGAATGTCAAACGAGACGCCGAGCTCTTCCAGTCGCCCAAGTTGAAGTACGACTATTATGGCACGCCGAAAGATACAGGACTAGAGAATTCTTTCAACGATTTATTCTCCAAGTAGATATTTTCCCTATGTGGTGAAGACAGCTTGAATTCGCGAGATATGCTCTGCTGGCTAGGGCTTATGTGCGTATTTGGATTCGTTGACGGACGATGGGGAAATATGCTTGTGTTCTGAAAGACGGCGATTGAGCACAGTATTGGAGGGTTTTGCATACAGGCACACTTGCGGCATGGGTGGAGTTTTATTGATTAAGATACCCTTTCCTTTCTTTTTTGTACAAATCTCTTGCTCCTTTCAAGGCTTTGGATCCATGGGTGCACTTGTCTCGGTGTTTGCATTCGCTAGGGGATTACTGTAGTCCGGCTTAGCATCAAGTTTGGGGGGTTGGTCATGAAGTACGGATAGAGCACTAAATTCAATAGGAAACGCAGATGCAAGACACTGTATATGCCGTAATCAGACACATTTGAAATTTAGACTGTTCGTTTTGGAGCTAAGCAGGCCATCGTGATCGATTACACTGAGCGACCAGGGTATTGAACAATACGATATCTGAGATTTCATTTCCTGTCGTGGCGCTGGTTGTCACAAAACGTAGGTGGGCAGTCCCTTTGGGTGCTCGAACAGGTCAGAATTTTCTAACTAACCCACCAGCCTATCATGAATTTTTCGTATGCCGAGAAGAAGCACAGGAAATTCCCAAATGTAAAGACTCCAGTAGCCTCCCATGTTAACCTGCAGATTCCATCATCACTCCTTCATCGTTGGCTTCTATTCCGCTCGACGACTGAATATCCACTTCACACAGGCGAGACGTCTATGACCTGGGCTTCTCCTTCTTCTCCTTCCACAGCGCAGACAGACCGACACCGGAAACCTTGACGACCTTGAAACGCACACCGGGAATATCACCCTTGGCCTTGCCCTTACGACCGAAACCAGCAAGGAGGACCTCGTCGTTCTCGTCAACGAAGTTCAAGCAACCGTCGTTGGGGACTGTCAATCTCGTTAGTCCATATTCGTTGATTTTCTTGTCATCCTCATCTCTTCCTTGGGTGGTGTGACATGGCGCACGTACCGAAAGCGGTGACCTTCTTTCCGTTCTTGATCAACTGAACCCTGACACACTTTCGAATAGCGGAGTTGGGCTGCTTGGCCTCAACACCGACCTTCTCAAGGACGATACCCTTGGCGTGGGAGGAGCCACCGAACGGCGAGGACTTGAAGGAGGTACCGAGGAGACGCTTCTTGAAGTGAAGATCGGCCCATTGCTGCTCACGGCGGTGGTTGCGGAGCTTGCGGGCGGCGTTGAGACCTCTCGGCTTTCCTGAAGAGAATTGTGAGCTTGTATTTCGTTGGGAGGCGTTGACGGGTCATCGGTGGGGATTTCGCGGTTGCCAATCAGTGTAGTGATATAGAGCAAGCGTGATCAGTGAAATTGAAGAGGCAGGACTGCATACCTTTACCCATCTTGAATGTGTTGTAGATGGAACTGCTGGGGGAAGTAGGTGGTTAGTATCGCGGACTTGTCAAAGGTCGAAGTGTTCGATGGCGGGATGCAAATTGTTGTGGGCTTGGCAGTATCGCTTGCGCTACAGCCTTTGGGTTTTAGCGCCAAATGTGTGCGCCAATCTTTATCTTATCGGGCCATCCCATCTCATCTGCCTACCTCATACAACATCACGTTTCGCAAAAGCTCCGGGTTTGGTAGATGTCTACTTGTGATATATTTTTCTATCGCAGAGAGATGGCATAACTCGTCGCATCAGTACAACAAACATGAATTGGGCCTGATGTTTCCCGCCCTATGTCCGCACCGTATCATCAGGAAGCACACGCAGAGCAAATCGTCCGCCTGCCACCAATCAACAATATGACAGACCCAAATACACTCACCAAATCTCCCTCTAAGCGCTTGCCCGCGCCAGCCCTCTTCGTCGGCCCCCCTTCCCGCAATGCCTCGGACGCCTCTCTCCTCTCCCCGGACTCCAAAGCCACTCGCAACCCACTAGGACGTCAACGCTCCCTCCTAACTCAAGATTCCGCAAGACGACCACTCCCTCCTCAGTCCGCGCGCACCGAAGAAGATGGCGAGCAGATCAGACTCACTTCCTCCAACCCCAACGCACCCTTTATCCGGCGACAAAACCAAGCCAACCAGGCCGCCGAAGTCGAAGCAACATCGCGCACAGAAGCACTATGGGCAGAAATGCAAAGCACACTCGAGGAAGTGGAGCTAGGCGCTATGAATGGCCCCGAAATGACTGTTTTCAGGCCAGAGCATTCCCGAGCGCTCGACGAGCTCCGGCGCGCACAAATAGAACTTGCAAAGGCATGGGCGAAATCCGAAGCCGAGGAAATTGGCGAATTCGGTGAAGAGCGGGAAACAGTAAAAGAAACCAATGCCACAAACCTACTTGCTTCAAACCCAATCGAGAAACCAGAAGATGATACCCCAGTGTCTGCGGGGGGGTTAGGAGGGACATTTGATAGAAGTGAACTGGAGAAGGAGACAGAGAAAGATATTGAGTTGAGCAGATTGAGGCGCGAGGCCAATGATAGGTATTTCGAGAAGGTAAACAATGGTGTTCAAGAGGTGGCGCTCAAATTAGAGGAAGTCGCTAAGGCAATGCGGGGCGTCGAGAGTGAGAGTAAAGAGATTTGGGGCCACGGAGATGATGCCAGCATCGAGACGAAGAGCGTGACTACGGCTCCGAGTATCACATGAAAGACCGTTCAGAGCAGTTGAAATGTATCCTTCGAGTTCAGTAAGCCAAATGCTACCAAACCGTCTCCGATACCCAAGTAGACGACAATGGAGGAGGCCCTTTCTGCAGATCGCCCAGGTCTGAAATGAAGCCCAAATAATATTCAAGATGACTCGGATCGGCAATGTATGGTAGTACGGGAGGCGTACCGCAAGCTAAGCACCGTCAAAGCTCACTGCAAAGCTTCCCTCCCGGCGATCGTAATAATGTAGAGGTGTCAACGTTGTAAAGCAGAGTTGTTCATTTCGTAGCAGACCATTTGAATCAGCGGATGATGATCACCACCTTGAAGCAACTACGAGGACCGCGGCAAAAACGTCACCAAAGTACGTAGTAAATAGAATCATATAATTAAGCAACGGCACATCATTCATTCAAAGTACTATTCTCCAGCGGCCAAACCCGCAGAAATAATTATGCCAGAATTATGTCATTGATCATGATAGATGTGTTCAGTATGCTCCCCGGACGTTAGTATGCTTGCAAATTAATCAGTGCGAGACGCTACACTTTTCCTGCTTTCCAAACGTACAGTACAGTACAGTACAGTACAAGTCGTTACAATAGGTACCTATAATCAGGGTTCATATCGCCGAGTTCCGTCTTCTCGTAATCCGTCAAACCAACATCGCGCACGCTCTTCTCCCTCTGCTTGTTCTGCCACGAGCACATGACGAAGTACAGACAGCAGCTGAGGGCACTAAGACAAACGAAAGCAATACAAATGGAGTATCCGGGGGTATATTTTGGCGCGTCTTTTTTCAAGAAGGCGTAAACTGCGATGATTCCACCAATGTTTCCGAAGCCGACTTGCCAGGCAGATCCCACGGCGCGGCGATGATGTCCACCGAGATTCATGTTGAACCAACAGACAATGACGGGCATTGCTGTGTAGGCGCCCATTGCAACAAGGAAAAGCGCTCCGTATTGGACAGAGCGGTGGTTGTGGACTGTCAAGAGGATCGCGAAGCCGGAAATGCAGACGCAGATTGGGAAAATGGCGAACAGGAAGCGGTGCTTAAGACGATCAGAGAACCAGGCAATAACCATGGCGAAACCGAACGCTGCGGCCCACGGTGGGACGGAGTGGAGTTGTGTTTGGATGGGGGAGTAGCCGTAACCCTGTAGAATACCGGGACTGAAGTATGCGTATCCATAAGCTGGCACAATGAGTCCAAAGTACATGAAACCACCCACGATAATCTTCGGGTCCTTGAAAACACGACCAACATCGCTGAGCTTGATTGGACGCTCTCTGGCGGACTTTCCTTGATCAATCTGGAGCCTTGCCTTTACGAACTCGCGCTCCTCCTCTGTGAGCCATTTTACTTCTTCGGGAAAGTTGGGCAGCCAGAAGAAGAAGAAAAAGGATACGATGACGGTGAGGAGACCCTCTAAGATAAAGATCCAACGCCAACCACGGTATCCGCGCATGTGGTCCATTTTGCCAATTGCGGAGGCGAGGAGACCACCAAAAGCACCGGCAAGAGTCGTGGAGGAGAAGAAGAACGTGTAACGCTTCTGAGCCTCATGACGCCTGTACCACATGCCAATAAGATAGAATGCACCCGGGAACATTCCAGTTTCGAAGACCCCAAGGAAAAAGCGGGTTGTCAATAGGCCAGCATAGTTCTGCACGAATCCCTGCAGCAAAGTAACTGATTAGCGGATTAGTGATACAAATTCTTGTAGTGGTTTCGAAGCCTGATATATCGACTCACCCAAACCGAAGCCAAACATGCAAATCGAAAGCCAAACTCTAGGCTTGAATTTCTTGAGCAGGATGTTGGAGGGGATTTCAAAAAGGATATATGGCACGAAGAAAATGACCAAAGCCGTATTGTATTTGTTGCCAGTATCAATTCCGAGCTCCTTAGAAAGCCCAAAAACGTTGGCATTGGCGATATTGACACTAGTCGAGTTCAGTTCAGCATTCAAGAAGGACTGTAGGGTGAAACAACTTGCCGGTCAAGGAATGCTAGCAGGTACATGACACAAAGGAACGGGATAACGTGAAGATCGATTCTGGTCACAAGCCGACTCTCCGTGGTGTGCGGAGGACACACAACCGCTTCTGGGACATCTTCGTAGTTGCTATCGTAGTTTGGGCTGTCGTGCCCGATTGCCTCTGAAAGAAGGTTAGTCTGTTCCGATTTGTATAGACAAGGAGGACACAGAAGCCACCCAGTCAAGAGGAATGGTGGAGTAGCACGCGAGTAGCGTGTTCTTTCCATTTCGTGCTTCGATGACTATTTTTTCTTGGGTCTCCTTTGAGATGAAACTTTGGAGAGACATTCGTGGTCAATCCCACACAAAGTTGTGCAAGTCTGAGGTGGCCTCTGCTGGGCTAAACATAAGAAATGACGAAATTTGCAACTTACTCTCTTGGTTGGACTGCATCGTGAAGCAGCTAGGGTAGCTTATTTGCCCTGTCTCCGAGCGAATCCAGACGGCGAAGATCGACGCACCGTAAGATCGTGGAGAACGGAACCGCAAAAGCTCCCCTGCGAGGAGGGCTTTTATGTATTAGTCGCCAACATGGTAAGCGACTAAAATTCTCGCATGAGTCGGAGGATCAAACAGTGCCGTTGGTTAACGCCGAGGTCGGTTTCCCGTTCTCAGGTAATGATCTAGCACGCCCCCCGCATTGTGGTTGGGTGTTCGTCAGCGCGCCATTCAACCGACCAATGGGTTGTGTGCCTGGTGTTTTTAAAGCTAGTCATGAAAGAGGAAGCTGCATATCCTACCCCAGAGCCGTGCTTAGCAATGCCAACAAGCCTTTCCGGGGCGGCTATCTCTAAGGCGGCCAGAGGTCCCACGAGCGTCGGATACAAATATGTGTAGCTTGTTCGTTGTACATGTACACTATCTCTACTTTGTACTATCAAACTAACCCGTCACTAGATATCGCTGTCGCCTCGGAGCGGAAAGGCGTTGGACAGGCGGGAATGCCGATGACGGCTCGACCATAGCCTTATTGGGAAAATTGCCACGACTGTTACAGTACTGGCTAGCACAGTGTAACCTCAGGTTTTTTTTTTGCGGGTGCCGCTTAAATGATCGCCCTGATGTGGCGCATGGGGCTCGCTCAATCGGTCAAAGAAACAGTGCGAAACCCAGCCACGTGATGGTGTCGGCTCGGGGCGCAATGTCACTGATCGGAAAGCAGTTGAAGCTCTTACTTACTTGCATTGAAAATAGGTGCTATGACCGTCCTTGCAGATCCGACTCGCACAGTGAACGCCATCTAGCTTTATACACGTCCATCAGCCTGACAAGCTGAGGTTAGAGTAAGCTCGATGCCGGTAATTCTCCAGCTACCACTATACTCAGGCAAGGTAGGGCTTAGTAACCTTATATCCGAAACCAATCGGCACGCCTCAGCCCCGAACATTCACTCGGCGCCCTCGTCAAAACCCAAACGTCAACCTCTCACCTTCCTTCCTCCAGGCCCTTCTCCCTCCCCCCACAACATTCATTTTCTGCGTATTCCATATGGTAGCGCAAGCACAGTCCTTGGAAGTGTCTCGCTGTCGTCCTCGCCCCTTTGTCCCCCAGCGGCTGGCCTGCTGACCAGCCATGGTTAATTCTAAGAATGTCGCTTTCAAGGTCAACAAGCAGTCTCCCGCCACTGGTCCACCGCCTCGCGCCTATGCTACTGTAATCAACTGTCGAAAGCCAGCCGGAAAACGAGCGCTGCAGGCGTTGCGGGGGGAGAAGGAGGTAAAATCACGGAAAGTGCCCTTGGCCGGCGTCGGTTGGACTGCGGAACTAGAAAAGAAGCGCAAGCGGAGTGAACATGAAAACGAAGATGAAACTAATTCTCTTAATAAAAAATTCTTGGAATGGGAAAGCTCGCCAGGCGCCGCATACGCACTAGCAACCGTCGAAGACAACTCCTCGTCCAGTTCAAGCCAGACATCGCAAACCTTAAAGCCCACCCGGTTCCGAAGAGGAAAGACCCTATCCAAGGGTGTTGATCTAGATTGCTGGTTCACTATTCTTACTTTTTCGGATCCCGCTCAGCTTTTGGAAATGCGTACTAAAATCGCCTCTTGCTACCGGTTTTTAAGAGATAACCCCATGCTCTGGAAGCACAGCAGGGACTACTACTATGGAAGCGACATGCCTGACCCACCACACGAACTTACAGAGTTCCAATATGCCCACTTGCGGCACGGCCACGGTTGCATGAGCTGTAACACACCTTCGACTCGTAAAACTTACTGGGCATTCCTTCGAAGATGGTGCAAAACCTGCTTGCAGAGTAAAACGATCAAGGAGCACGATGCAATGACTCTATTCAAGGATGCTAATGGCGAAGATATTTCTTTCATAGCCAAGTGTCTTCCGTCCGGGATTTTCGATTCTTGGGGTAACTTCGTCGGCGTCGGTCCCGCAAGCACTCACTCTTTAAAGACGATTTATCTGCTCTCCGATGTCCAGAAAATTGTCGCCGAATTTATTAAAGAAAGCCGCGAAAATTATATCTCATGGCACGCCGAGATGCGGACCTGGATCAGCAACAAAGTCAAGATCGTCGAAGAACGCCGAGAGTTTGCGCGGAAGATGGAGAATTGGGAAGACTCCACGCGGACCACCAAATCCTTTGACTATCAAGCAAAGAAGACGGCCCGTAAGGCATATTTCGCTGAAAAAGCCGCCCAGCTTCATCCACCAATTAGCCGGATGATAATAGAGGGTTGTCCGTCTTATCGACGGGCCGTGGCTATTCCGAAGGAGCCCAACATAACGTCCTGGCTGCAGCTTAAACCCAAGCTGGAGAAAGAGTGGCCAGAGGTAGCGGCCAGGTTAGAGAGAGAAAGACTAGAAAGAGAAAGGCTGGAGAGAGAAAGGTTGGAGAGAGAAAGGTTGGAGAGAGAAAGGTTGGAGAGAGAAAGGCTGGAGAGTGAAAGGGTGGAGAGAGAAAGGTTGGAGAGTGAAAGGGTGGAGAGAGAAAGGTTAGAGAGAGAAAGGTTAGAGAGAGAAAGGTTAGAGAGAGAAAGGGTGGAGAGAGAAGCGACAGAGGCCGCGGCCAGGCTAGAGAGAGAGCCAACAGCACTCGCCACCCAAGGGGGGTTACCATCACTTCATCCCCCTCCCCCGGGGCCACCGTTTTCATCATCAGGAAACTTGACACCGAATAACGGCATCTCTTGATTCTCCTTTATAATTGGGGCATATACACCTTTAGGTTGGTTATAAGGGCTTGTCTATTTTCGGCGTTTGCTTGCATCATTGAAGATGCCACTCATCCATACACACCCACGTTTTCATACTAATGATTTTTCCTTCTTTCAGGTCCTGGAGTTTTTCTTTTCTTTTTGTTTTCAACGATTGCATGTCTCCCTTTTTCTTTTTTTCCTCTCTGGGGAGCTTTAGCTCTGGTCATGTGGTATGAGTGGTGGCATTTCGGCTTGTATTTCATGCCCTAAAGCACATAATAACGAAACTGAGGGAGTCTCATTGACATAGATATAATGATAAACCACGGCAATGCAAATCAATTATATTTTCGGTGTATTGGACATGGCCTGAGAGAAAGGGATCTGTGAGGCTGCCAGGCTGTTGAGATGTTTTGCTTATATATGCATGACAACACCTCTGGACCGGCATCCAGCCACGGCGAACACATAATCAAGCAGACGTATTTCCCCGGGTGGAGACTTGCAGCATGCCTTGTTGCTACAATCCCACTTTTATCCTCGAAGCGTTGCGGTAGTGCCCGACGTGAGTCATGAGCGTGGCCAGCTTAGGTATGGAAATCCGCTCATTGGCGAGGATGGAGTGAGTAGTGGGTAAGAGAGCGAGATTTCTCCACAGTTTGGTGCGAGCACCGACCGAGGGCCGCAAGGCGAGAGACAGGAGGCTCGTGAAAGTAAGCGAGGTGACACCGACACAAAAGACAATCTGAAGAATGTTTCTGGTTTCTCGCAAGGTGTAGTACAGATGCAATTGCAGTCTGTTCGAGGTCTTCAACTCTGTAAACGGCTATTAGCTACCCCTCCTTGAGCCTGGGTGGCCGTCGATCCAGGCGTTTGCAGGCGGCAGCGGGCGAATCACAAGGCGTGGAAGACGGATGACAGTGAGGGGAACAAGAGGCTCTGCGCCTGAACCCTGGTAGGGCAGGTGCAATACAAGCGGTCGCGCCTTCCAGAGAAAAAGTATTTGTTGACAACAACAACTCTTCCATCCTTTCCATCTCCTCCATCTCCTCCATCTCCTCCATCTCCTCGGCACCGTTCAATGTTTCCAAATCTTCTTGTCACGGCCGAAACAAACGTGCTCAAGCTGGATTAAGTGAGCAGCAACGTTCTAGACGGTGCACCAGCATGACGCTGCTGATTGGCCCTCGTCCACAGTGAAGGCTCCACTCGCTGATAACGAAAAGCGAAGGCCGTGGAAATTCTATCGCCATGAGGCAATGGGCAACCGCACCCCGGGTCTTTTTAAATCTTGCCCCCTGCCTTGTCCTCCCTTCGCCAACCTATTCACCCTCTTTTGCAATTGACCTTCCCGTCGCCCGTTAATCACGCCACATTAAGCTCCGGAAGCTGGCTCTATAGATACACGAGCTTGACATCTCGTCATCCGCATACGCACATCGCCTCGCCTTCCACATAACTATACCTGAGTAGATCCCCGAGGCAATTGCTCCCCACGCACCATACCATCACAACCACCATCACCACAATGGCATCCGCCTCGCGAACCTTCTCCCGCGCCCTGCGCACTGCCGCTCCCTCGTTCCGCGCCGCTCCCACTCGCTCTGCACGCTTCGTTGCGCCCCAGCAAGCCTTCCGCCAGCAACGCCGCGGATATGCCTCGGGCAAGGAGGAAGGCGCAGAAAAATACCCAGGCAACCCAAGCGGCATGCTCTACGGTGCCGGTGCTCTTCTTGTAATCGCTGCTGGATACGGTGCCTACATTCAAAAGCCTGAGTGGTTCGGCGGAGAGGCAAAGGCCAAGGGTGTCTTTGCTCCCAAGTTCGAAGACTACCAAAAGGTCTACGACGTCATTGTTAAGAGGCTGGAAGAAAACGACGACTACGATGATGGAAGCTATGGGCCTGTCCTTTTGCGATTGGCATGGCACGCTTCTGGAACGTGAGTACCTTGTTGAGAGGATTGATACCCCACAAGTCAATTTGACAAACTAACTCAATGAATAGTTATGACAAACTTACTGGGACCGGTGGCTCCAATGGCGCAACCATGAGATTCGCACCGGAAAGCGATCATGGTGCCAATGCTGGTCTGAAGGCTGCCCGCGACTTTCTCGAGCCCGTCAAAGGTATGATTTCACTAAGTCCTACGCAGCGCTCTACACTGCCAAAATGCTAACCCCAACCACAGCCCAATTTCCTTGGATCTCCTACTCCGACCTCTGGATCCTCGCCGGTGTTTGCGCCATCCAGGAAATGCAAGGGCCCAAGGTCCCCTACCGTGCCGGTCGTCAAGACCGTGATGTCGCCTTCTGCACACCTGACGGTCGTCTCCCCGATGCTTCCCAGGGCGCTTCCCACATCCGCAACATTTTTGGTCGCATGGGCTTCAATGACCAGCAAATGGTTGCGCTCTCCGGCGCCCACGCCCTCGGCCGCTGCCACACGGACCGCTCTGGCTTTTCTGGCCCCTGGACCTTCTCTCCCACTACTCTGACCAACGACTACTTTAAGCTACTCCTCGAGGAGAAGTGGCAGTGGAAGAAGTGGAACGGCCCCAAGCAGTACGAAGACGTCAAGACCAAGACACTCATGATGCTTCCCACCGACATGGAACTCGTTAAGGACAAGAGCTTCCGCAAGTACACCGAGAAGTATGCCAAGGATAACGATGCATTCTTCAAAGACTTTTCGGAGGCGGTTGTCACGCTGTTTGAGCTTGGTGTACCATTCACACAGACGGAGGAGCAGAGGTGGACTTTCAAGAGCAGCTTTGATTAAGCTGTCCTCCTATCCCTTCTCCCTCCTAATTTCTTTTTCCTTTGTTCTTAAGGTTCTAGAGTTCAGATGAGATGTGAATTTTGGGAGCCT
Source organism: Acrocalymma vagum (assembly GCA_028476805.1). Taxonomy (NCBI): domain Eukaryota; kingdom Fungi; phylum Ascomycota; class Dothideomycetes; order Pleosporales; family Acrocalymmaceae; genus Acrocalymma; species Acrocalymma vagum. Next base: position 136,827 of record JAQGEP010000028.1, read on the forward strand.
GATGAGTGTTATTTAGATTCCCCTCCTCTTAGACCTAGATTGACTACTAGAGTAGATTTATTACCTGTCCCCGGGTAATTTGTAGGTTAGGATGTCTGTTTAGATATATCGAGTAGATGTGAAGAGAGAGAGAGAGAGAGCAATTGATTACATCATATGATTTCTGGATAAGAAATGTGATTTGATTTGCCGTCCTGTGGTGCTTTGTCCTGTATGTAGAGTAGATGAGATAATGTGATTATGTATGTATGATTTTGGTTTTTGCTTCTGTGTAATTACTCCCGATTGAGAATTTTGGATAAGAATGACTTAAGTAAAATGTTTTCCCGATTACCCCTCGCATTGCGCGAATATTGCATCATATTGCTGGTCCTCCCATTATCACGCAATTGCTGCCATCTGTTCCACCATTTGAAGATAGTATGACACACCCTTACCGATTATTCCTCGCCATTTGTGACTTAAATGTGCACTTCCTCACTTAAGAAAACCGCTTGATCATCCTGTAGATGCAGTTACTAAGCCATCATTCAATCATCCCCGAGCGCCATAGCAATCTTTGCCGTCTTCTTCTGCCACCACGCCTGATAATCCTTCTCAATCGCTGTCATATCTTCTACTTCCTTCTGGCCCAGGTCCTCCACCAGACCCTGCAATTCCTCGACCTCTGTGGTTGGTAAGACGGGAGGCTGGGAGAGAGGCTTGTTGCGGTAGATGGATGGCTGGTAGAGGAAGTCGAGATGTTTGCTTTTCGTGTTGGCTAGTGGTGATTGGAACTTGACGCGCTTCTTTCCCGATGGACGTGTTTTGGGCAGAGAAGTTCCGTGTTCGCGAACGAAGAGGGGTGATTCGGGTTTTGTTTGGCTGCATATCAGGGCTTGCTCTTCCTCTTCCTCTTCATTGTCGGCTTCCTGAGATGGATCGAAGAAAAGATCTTGCATAGTTACTTCGCCCACGAGATCAATGCCGATTTTGAATATCTCGCCTATAATGGCTTCCCATTTTGTCTGGAGCGCTGCAATCTCTTTTGTTTCTTTGCGGAAGTAGTCGTCGAAGTCTTCCATGTACTTGCCGAATGTCATGATGGATTTTTCTTGGGCGGTGCTGCTGTTGGTACTGGTGGTGCGGAAGGCGTAGCTTGAAAGCGGTCTGCATAATGTTTTAACTTTGAAGTCGTATTTCTCAGGGATGGTTAGTTGGTATGTTTTGTTTGCGGCTTCTGAGGGACTGGGGGGAGAGGCTGGAGTTTGGTGAGATGCTTTGTGGATTGTGGCGAGGAGAGACTGGAGTGTCTCATTGATGCGGAGGGACGTTTGTTCGTAGAGGTGGCGGCGGTAGTCCTTTGTGGTGTCTGTTTCGGATCATCAGATTCATTGCGTTTGCTTTGTGAAGAATTACATGCTCATACTCCGGAAAGCTACAGCCAGAGGGTGCATGTCTGGCTGCTTCTTCTTCTTCAGCACCCGCACAGAGGTCTTTTGTGATTTAGCGTTAGGTTTCTTGACAGCCCCTCTGTTGACTGTATGACGAAATGGACCAAGAGGCTTCCGAGAGTGTGCCTCCATGGTCTTCTTGTCGCCTCCACGCTGCTTGAAGAGTTGTTTTACCGAAATGGTATCCTTTTCGACAGCTGGAGTGACATGCTTCTGTTGAGACTTGGTGGGAAGAAACTTGGAACTTAAGTCAGAGCGTTTGGCTGCCATTTCAGCAGCTCGAGGGCAATCGGAGCATACAAGACGTGGTCGGTGGGGTGAAGGTGAAGGCTGAGTGTGCGAAGGATGAGGAAGGAGTGTCAGTAAACTTAAGGCAAGAGCAATGTTTGCAGATTAGAACGCAACAGTTGATGCAGAGCACTTTGTACGGGAGCAGACAGACCTAACACACAGTGGGGTTTTTCATCAGTTCTTCTGGTGCACAAAAGTGCCCATGATCCTATGAAGCCGTATTTTAGCGCTCCATTGTAACTTAGGTCAATGATTGTTTGCTCGGTATATATGTACGCCCTCAATCTTACATCGCTTGAGCGACTCTTCTTCAATTTTGTAGCCATATTGCTCCTTTGCTCTATATAATACAGTCATTAATATATCCAGGCACAAATTATGCAGCTTCATCGAAACTATCTACCTATTTTGAAGGCTCCTTATCCGACTCGGCTGGCACCAGCACACCCTTCTCTTCGAGCATCTTCGCCAATGAGCCGTCCTGGTGCATGGTCATGAGGATGTCGCAGCCACCGATGAACTCCTTATCGACGTAAAGCTGGGGTATCGTGGGCCATTCAGAGTACTCCTTGATACCTACGCATCCATATTTTAGCATTACAGTCTTTGAGTATACCAACACCAACGCCACTTCATTCGAGCTCTTAAATGCAAGCTCCTGATACTGAAGGACTACGTACCTTGCCTCAAATCATTATCCTCCAGTACATTGAAGGCCGTAAACTTCTCCGGATCCACACCTTGCATTCCCAGAATCTGAATACTAGCTCTCGAAAATCCGCACTGGGGGGTCTCCGGGGTGCCCTTCATGAACAAAACTACCGGCGACGAGGCTACAGCTCTATCAATCGCTGTACGGACTTCATCGGAAAGCAATCGTGCCTGGAAGGGCGTGAGGAAGCGTGTGGCAAGGGGTGCTCGAGGAATAGTTGCGCGAGTCGCGGCTCGGAAAGCCTAAGACAATATTAGCAACATTGCGCATCGGGGGAATGAACTTTTGGTAGGGCAGTCTGACCAAGGGAAATGCTCGTTTTGAAAGCATTGTGATGGTGGGGAGGGGCGTGTCGAAAGGGTGAATATAAGTGAAGGTGGAATGACAGCTTGACCTCCGCAATTCGCCGCAAAGTTTGGATGAGGGCAGGCATGCGCCAAGACCCTCTGATATCACTAATCGCAACGCTTGATGGCCAGCATCGCTATATTGCATCTAAATTTTGCTATGACACTAGGCTTTGAGAGAGCCAACTTCAGACCTAAAAGATGACATATTCCTGGGATTGAGAAGGAAGGGTCGCCTCTGAAAATGCCTTTCGTCAACCAGCTTAGACGCTAACTACTACAGCACACAGTCATCAAATTTGCTTGAGATCTGAATGGCTAACCAAAACCGCCGAGAATCGATAAAACCTATACCTGCTTCAGCACTCCTGAAGTCACAGACAATTGCAATCCGGCAGCTGAGTTGCTCACTAAAGGGCGCACTCCGCTACCGTTTGAGCATTTGGCATTTTCCGACCACTACTCGCACAATACTCGTTGTAGGTATCCATGACATCTCCAACTAAGTAGCAAAGTAGGGAATCCACATATCCGGAATGAAGACTGCATCTTCCACATCGTAGGTTTTCTAGGCCTGCATCAAAATTTCACATGATTTTATGTCTCGTACACTCATTTCAAGCGCATGCATTGTCGTCTTAATTCATGAAGATCATAGAGTGATGTCTTCGGATCGGTAATGGTCTGCGACAATTCGGTAAAGGTATGAAGGCGCGTGTCCGCCCCTATGAAATTAGTAACCAACCAAGTGCCACAACAAACGACTACTTACAGGTTTGTAATGTAGAGATCCACAAGATCGGCAGGTACATAGTCGTACAATGGGTTCTCTACATCAACCTTGTCTACAAAGTCGCCGTCTTCATATGGAACTACCTTGCCAGCGTCTCCATACTCAATAAGCTCCTCGATGTCGAATGGGTAAACTGGGCTCAGCTTGTATACGCCGCTCAGCACAACAACAGGTGTTTGGTGAACCTTGGCTGCTCTTGCAATCATGTGAGCACCCGATGCTGCAACTAGCCCTCCGTTCGCCAGAACTGTATGCGTGGCCAAAATGACTTTGTTTATGCGCGACATGATGGCAAATACGTGCGAGTCTGGAATGACATAGACTTGGATCCCCGCTTCAGTAAGCGGCTTCCACTTGTCATCGTCGTCCTCATCATCATCCAGATTGGACTCGCGCTTCTTGCCAGTAAGTAGAATCCTGTGCGTTGCTGCATGGTCATGTGGATGTGTCTCGGCGTGTACAACTGTAAACTTTCGTTTCCTGGCAGCATGAAGAAGGAATTTCTGGACCGTCGTTGATGCGGTGTGTGTAAGGATGATCTCGTTCGAGTGGATATGCTCGAGGGCAACTTCGGCAATCTGCTTATCGGATGTATCCAACTCGTCTTCTAACTCCACAATACCAGCCATCACCTCTCCCTTCAGATCAAAGTTTTGCTTACTTCTGTTGAAATCCGCAAGCCGCTCCAGGTTCAAGGAATTGAGGAGATGCTTGCCGTCTGGAGAAGCAGTACCAGTAGGAGTGCTTGTAGCTGAAGGCGTATCCGTGGGTTGTGAGAACAGTCCAAATAAAGAGTTGACTAGGGGGGCGCTTGATGACGGCGCGTACGATGTATGAGATGAGAGTAGGGCGGGTCGCCTTGATAGATCCCCCGACTCGGACAGGTTGTCTGTGTGAATGCTTGCATCTAGAGGCTCGGCTGCGGCATGCCTAAGAGGACTGAAAGTTGATATGCTCGAGGCCAGCGGTGGTCGAGACAGCGAATCATGGGGCAAATGTGCGGAATGACCAACATCGCTCCCAGTATTTGTTTGCGTATCGGCATTGTCCTCGACGACCTCTCGTACTAGGCCGAGGACACGGCGCACAATATTGCCTACGACCACTTCTCGTGGTTGCGCTGAAGTGAGACGCCTGCCTACTTGTCTTATGCGCTCAACCAGCTTCGCTGCATCTCGTCCTTTGAATTCGCCCACCACGCGCATTAGGAGTGCAGTGGTCGCCTTGGCACATGGCCTCGAATTGCGAATCTGTCGGCGCTTGAGTAGTCTGTATGTAGTGAGCGACCAGATGTGCAAGACATAGAAAGTGAGGTTTTCTTACGATATTAGGTGCTCTACTGAGGGGTCCACCGGTGTAGTTTTGAGGGATTGTAGAAAGGACGACAGGCCCGGCGCCTGAACAACTGCGCCTTGTGCCATAGCACGAAGAGTTCTGTCTGTATATTTGACTTATGTGAGGTATGTGGGGTAACGTTGGCAAAGTGTAGCTGTATGGTTGCAGTCCAGAGAGGGGTCCTTTTTGTGGGCTGGAATGCGCCCTGAATGTCTAATCTCAGAGAGCAAGGCCTGGCCTGGAGCTAGCTGTTGCGGCTGTTGTCTGCGAAAGCTGCAATTGGGCCGGAAACGAAAATTGTATGCGGACAGTGGTGTGCAAGTGCGAAGGTTGTCAAGCTCCACAGTATGAGTCTTAATTAACATTTGAAGCTACGGTTCCGATTTCAACCACAGAGCCGGCCCGTGCACTGCAGACCTTCGTCATGGCCGGATGCCGCAGCCCTTCTCATGCCCCAACTCAGCCCCATCTCTCTCCATCTCCACCAGCGACCATATCCGCTCCGGCCTGCTGCTGGCCTTAGGGTCCCTTTCCCTCTACTGACGCTCACTCTTGCTGCCCCTCTGAAACGCCGTCCCTCCTTGTCCCTCCGTGGTCCGCCCGTCCCGCGCGTGTTTCGATTCAATACAAACACCTCTGCAGGCCCCTTAGGAAACACGTCGCCAACAGCTACCCCACAACACCTTGCCCCAGCTCCTGCATCTACCAGCGCTTAAGGCCCTCCTCTCGTTCATGGCTCGCGTCAGAGCATGAACTCACTGAACGTTCTTGCGCACATTGGCAACACACCACCGCCGAGCCCTCCTCGGTCGCGCGCCCCTTCCGAGAGCAACATCTTCCAAACGCAATCTCGATCTAGCCAGTCACAGTTTCCGAATAATGCGGGTACTGAGATAGCATCTTGGGACGAAAAGGCCAACATGTTTGCTGGCAGGGGGGAAGGCTCTGTCTACGCTTCCGCCGAGGCCCCGGCTTCAGAGTACGATGAAAAGTCGCCGCTGCTCAACCAATCCTCAGAAGGTCCCTTTGAAGGAACTCAAACCTCAAGGGGCTGGCTACTCCCAAACCGCATATCCGAGGCCTTTCTAGGTACTGTAAGGGTGCTACTGGCCCCCATAGTGTATACAGGCCAATACCTGGTGGCCTGCTTCTATGAAGAAGACGGCCGCTTTTCTCTGGTAGCGCCATTGTTCCATGTAGCACGGGCACTTACTTTTACGCGTCGAAAACGGGTTGCGGCGCAGGCAATGTCGAACTCAGGTTCTGCAGACGGGGTTGAGAAACCTAGGCGTAAGAGTCGAAGTTTGAGTGTCTCACAGCATTCAAAGGCAAGAAAAGGTTCAAAACGCTCTCCATCAATAGCTTCGATCGCTTCAACGTCCACGGCGATCACAACTGATTCGGAAATGGAGAGCGAACGACCACCCACTCGAGATGAAGACAACGACACCCCATCCCGGCATACTAGGTCCAAATCAAATGCGTCTTCGGTGGTAGAAGAAATAGCCCCAGCAAAGCGCTCCATCCGTATCAAGTTGCACAACGAGGATGCGTTGCGTCAGCGCAAGAACACAAAAAAGGCTCAAGCTCGAGAGTCATCCAAAGGCGGCTCAAGTCAGATTTCCCCTGAGGCAGCTGCAGCGCTGAAGTCCCCCACGGGTCCAATGACTGCATCTTCGAAACAATTGACAAAATTTCCTCGAGCGCCTCAACCCCCGCGCCCCCTAGTACCGCGGCGCCAGCCGTCTTATTCTGCCTCGGGAGCATCAGCGGTCGGCCCGCATCAGAAGACGCTAATCATAGATCTGGACGAGACTTTGATCCATAGCATGTCCAAGGGTGGTCGCTTCCAGACCGGGCATATGGTCGAGGTGAAGCTTCAACAACCTGTCGGCGCTGGAGGCCAAATTATTGGTCCACAGGTTCCCATATTGTATTATGTGCACAAGAGACCGCATTGTGACGAGTTTTTGAAGAAGGTATAAAAGCGAAGTTGCGTCAGCAAACACAGTCTGCTGACCCTAGACCCAGGTTTGTAAATGGTACAACCTGATCATCTTCACTGCATCGGTGCAGGAGTATGCTGATCCGGTTATCGACTGGTTGGAGGTGGAGCGTAAGTACTTTGCAGGAAGGTACTATCGGCAACATTGCACATTCCGCAACGGACAGTATATCAAGGACCTGGCGCAGGTGGAGCCTGATCTGAGCAAGGTTATGATTATAGATAACAGCCCCATGAGCTACGCTTTCCATCAAGGTACGTGACAGGGAATGTGTGGAAGATAACCTCCGAGTTGGGAGAAGTACCGAACGGAGTGATTTGACTAATGGGCACGATCAGATAATGCCATTCCAATCGAGGGCTGGATTAGCGACCCGACGGACAACGATCTGCTGCATCTGATCCCACTGCTCGAGGGCTTACAGTATGTCACCGACGTCCGTGCATTACTGGCACTGCGGATAGGCATGCCACCGACAGCCTAATAACGATGGACGACGGGCATGGGACTTTTTGTTGTTTTGCATTTTGATATTTTGTATATTATATAGAGCCACTGGCTGCTTTGTGTATGCCTGGCGGCTGTTTGGAGGAGATACCCAAGAAGCTTAATTCGTTCAACATGCATTCGCTCACGCCCACGCTCACGCTCACCCATTCTCCAAATCACCACACACACACACGCCCACACCACACTTTACACACCCAGTCTTAGCCCAACCAGAGCGTGTATTTTCTTTAGTATTCCCCTGCTCCACCGCCAATCTGCCGGGCCGGAAACCGCCCAAAAAGTCGTATTCGGCCGCCGCTCAGCCTGTCGTTCTGCCCACGCAGTATGCGGGATCTTGGCACCCCCAACTTTTTTCGTAAGGCGTTTTACATCAGTGACTTGCTTCTGCAGGTACTCATCCCGCTTATCTTCCCGCTGTCCGCTAGCCCCACGACACGACACGACACGACCACTTTGGGTTCTCATTCACTACTAGCACGGGCGCATGCGCTCTGGCCATTGCAGCCGTTGCTTGACACCATTCTTTTGATTCATTTTCCCATCTCTTGTGTTTTGCTGTTTCTGCTTTCCTACCACCACCATCATCATCATCACCATCACCATCACCATCACCATAACCCATGCTGGTATCATGTCCCTTCACTTTCAACTCTAATCCGTGTGACCCCGACTCCGAAACTCAATCAATGCATTCGCTGCGGAATACACCCTTGGGTTCGAATTGCTCCAAGAAATGTCGCCACAAACTGAGACCGTTGAGATAGCAATGGTCGATCCCGGGTTAGTGTTGCCCTGTTTCCCTTCCAACCAAGCTTTCGCAGACCTTGGGACTAACGGATTTTCCTTAGCCCTGACCACGCCCTCTTTGACGATGCCATTGAGGCTATTCAGACTTCCATCTCCAAGGAACATCGACGCACCTTCCGTCATCATGCCGACATTTCGTCGCTTTTGGAAGACTTGCGCACAATCTGTGCTGCTAACCCGACAGACCACAGAAGGCTTTTAGCATGCTCCAGAAAGATAACCCTTTTCATTCGCGCATTTGCACCCTATTTCGACATTCTTAGCATCTGCGTTCAAGTTCGCCAAGATTGGTTGGGTTGGTTTTGGGGAATTCTCCGACTGATATTCAGGGTAAGTTGTAATCCACTTGACCGGACCGCGTCGAATAACCTCGCTGGGTGACTTGACCAACACTAACAATTGACTCAGGTCGGAAGCGACTATGTCTTTTTCCTTGAAAAAGTGGCCGATATGTATGAAGCTATTGCTCATGCACTTCCTGGATACCGCCAAATATACGAATCCTACGATCATCAATTGAATAACTCAACTCAAGATCAAGATTACCAATTAACCGCATTGATGTCTTACGTCTATGCAGATATTGCTTATTTTAGTCTGGACTTTTACCAGATGTTTTCTAGGGGCGTTCAAGGTACGATTCTTCTTACGTACACATCTTAGATGCACGATGATGTTGGCGCCGTGGCTCCCGGTAATTGTGGCACAACCAGCAATAATATGAGATTTGATGCCGGCGTAGGATTACGCTCTATTGCCTCATGCACTGTTCTGACCATTCCTGCGAAGCCAACGGCGACAAAGCGGTCTACATGGCCTCATTACATCGAATTCTGTGTCACAGAGAAGCTGACGCTTTGCAGGGGCTGGATGGCGCCATGCTCTCTTCGAATCATCTCCAACTATATGGCGTCCGCTCGACTCTCGGTTTTCACACCTTGAAGCCAGGCTGTTGGAGCACCGGAGATGGCTCAGAACTGAAATAGAAAGCACTGGAGACAATAACTTATTTAATGCCGAGTACCGAAGGGGCTATATCGAATTTTTGAATCATCAGGCTGCTGCAAATGGAAACAGGGAACTTGAGCGACACAGAATGGCCAGAAGATGTCAGTGGTGCTTCCAGCCACTCTTTAAAATGAATCGTTTAACAATCTTCTAGTGAAGAGAGTCGACAAAGTCAAGGCATGGTTGTCAAATTGCTGCGCTTACAGAGAAGCGTACGAGAATCGACGTCAACAACGCCACCACAACTCATGTTCTTGGTTCCTTGGACTTCCAGAATACTGCCGCTGGAAAAATACTCCATTTCACCAAGATATGGCAAACGACATGGAGAATCTGGAGAATAATTGGTATGACCGAATCCTTTTTGTACAAGGTAAGCAGCGATTTTCAGGTGGTAGCTTTCACGTATTAACAATTCACCCAGCAAAACCCGGCTTCGGTAAAACCGTTCTGGCTGCAGCTGTGGTCGATGACCTAAATGCCCAAGCAGAGGACCTCAACATCAGCGATGAACCTCCTTCATTAGCTTTCTTTCATTTCAATCCGGTAGATTCATGTTGTGCGCATCCCAACGATGCCTTCCGAGCATTAGCTCATCAACTCGTCTACGCTCATCGGCGTGATCGCTCCACACTGGACGCGATTTGTTTACTCATGCGCAATACACCAAGCAGAGAGAAAGCATCCTCTGATGATGTGCTCGCAGTTCTTTCCTTACTTCTTCGACAACATCCCACATATTTGGTTATTGACGGGATCGACGAAAGCAGTAGTGTCGACGTGTTCTTAACCTTGTTACCTAACGTTTGCCGCAAATCCGATACCCGAGTTCTTTTATTCGGAAGACCAAATATTAACATTCCCCTCGAATACCAAAAATGGGCGTCCAACTCACCGCACATTCTTTCACTACGAGACGACCAGAATGCGCAAGATATCGAGGAGTATATGGCACAACATCTCAACGCACTGGCAGATCAAGGTTACTTCGGAATATCAATGGACCGCACGATTATACCGAAAGTAGCACACAAGTCCAACGGTATGTTTCTCTGGGCGACTTTGTTATTAAAGTACCTCCAATCTCCTGTCCTTACTTCAAACGAGAGGAGAGCTGTGCTGGAGCACGTTGAAAGCCTTGACGGTCTTGGGGCCTTGTATCATAGTATTCTTGAGATGCTGAGTCGGCGCCCGGAGAACGAGAAGAGGGTTATTGCAGACGTTTTTCGGTGGCTGACTCTATCGATCAACAAACTCTGTCTACCAGCATTGCAATCTGCTCTGGCCATCACACCCGGCAGATTCAGTCCCGGCTCCGAACCCATGTTCAACCTCGCCGAGTTATTACCACAATACACTTGCGGCCTTGTTGAAGTCACGGACTCGAACATCTGTTTCGCTCATAGGTCCGTCATGGAGTACCTCCAATCTTCTACATGCAAGGATTCGCTTTTCAGTCTACATGATGAGGTCAACGTACATGCCCATCTCACTGCCCGATGTTTGTCTTATCTTGTACACGATGTACCGAAGAGACCTCTGGGGAGGCTACAGCCATTTATGCCGCGAGTAATGCCGGCTGCGACGAGTAGCGGGGTGAGCCTGAGAACCAGTGGATCAGGAGACAGCGGGTATAAATCAGTATCTTCAGCCTCAGACACTGATAACGGGCCTCCAGCGACAAACGGCATCACATCCCCCAGTCTTAACACATCAAATCCACCAAATCACCTAGACACTGGTTTTGACTTGAATCTACCTTTCCTCCGATATGCTTCACTCTGCTGGCCTATTCATCTTAGCCGCGCCCTTTCTCGCACCAATCCCTCCCACTTTGACAATTCCATCGCTCTCTCCTTCCAACACCCTCAACCACCTTTCTCACCAGCACTATATCCTTACCTTGGCCCCCTGAGCAGCTTTGTTAACGACCGCCTCGCAGTAACCGCTTGGGTTGAAGCGTCTTGGCGCTACAGTCTACCTCCAAACCTCTGTCGTCTGATCCCTCCTCTCAACTTACTCAAATCAGAGATCCCTCCTGCGACGACAGAAGGCAGGGAATTGAGGCTAGTTTTACATGGCATCAGGCAATTGAGTGATGCGCTTATTGAACTCAAGGGAGAATATGCTACGACACTTAGAGAGAACCCGAGTTTGATATGGCAAAGAGATGTAGTGGGTAGCAACAAGGGTAATGGGGTTGCGAGTCCGACTACGAGTTCCCCTTCGGGTTCCGGTTCGACGCAAGGCCAGCAGAGGTTCTGGCCTGTGTGGGAGGAAGGTGCGGAACCGATGAATAGATAGCACTGAGGCACCTTAATAGGGATTTTATTCTCTCCTCCTCTTCTTTTTGTTCTTCTCATTATTTAGTTCTATTCTCCTTTGTGTATCTTTTATTCGTATACATTTGAAACTTTCCTAGGGAAATTGTACATAGCGGGGTAGGGGATGAACATATAGATCAGGCATACCGACTTTCAGAAGTAAACGCAAGAGATACCAGATGGATAGACATGTCACCATCAATTCGATAGAGGAAAAATGTTCTCACGACTCTCATACCTATGGTATAATTCTGTCTAATGTTGATAGAATATCAGATTGGTTTAGGCCTTGCACTTGGGGATTGCCACATAGAGGAAAGCGTTTCTTGTCTGTATGATTTCCACAACTGTTGTCTTCTGGATATAGGAGGCTAGGCTCACGGCTGAAGGCTTCCTTTTTTTTTTTGAAAAAAAAAAAAACTTCAGATCCTGCTCAGAATGTGTCCACCAGTACTCTATCAGTCTTGCAGGTTACATGCGCCTAGCCTATTTGATGATTGAGCATATATTGACATGCCGAAAGGATCCTGCAACCTGTTCTACCAGTTTAATGTTTCCTATTCTGTCGCACTGCGAAGATGAGCGAATCCCACGGCCCCATTACATCATCAGCCTGGGCTCTGTCATTCCGCCGCGTAACAGCAACCAAAGCTGAGCATAGGGGGAAAAAAAATACAAAGCAACATGGGCTTCGCCACGAGCATAAGAGGCGTCCATTGGCATTGGTCAAAATAGTGAATAGGTACCCAGTATGGCCCCAATGCACCCGCCTTGAGAGCGCCTTGCGGGACTCACTCAACAAAACCTCGAAGGGGACAAGGACACACCTCGGCACGGAGGACTGTTCTACTGTTCCAGCGCCGTTCCTTTACCCTTTTCTTTGTCGTTCCTGGGCATCATCATCGTCTTCGGCTCGGCACTACCCACGTCCTGACAATACACTGGTATTTACTTCTCTTCCCAGTCGTCCAGAGCCGGGCCAACGTGGCGTGTGGCCCGCCGCCCGTCGCCCTGAACTGACACAACAACCCCTCTCGCAGCAATCCCCAACCTTCCCGTTCAAGCAAGTTTGCGCGCCCACCGCAAATATCCGTCGATTGCGGCGGCGACTTTGCGCCCTTTTCACCAAGCCGCTAACGAGGCCATGCAGACGCCGCCCCGCCAATCAGCACCCGCTTGTCAGCCGCCTCTGGGGCGCCCGCAGATTTTGTGTGTTGATGCCATTAGTTGGGTGGCCCCGTCAGGTTGCGCGTGGGCGCTGCACGAGAGGGAATAGGGGCGCTGGATGCTGGAGGGCGCGGGGAGGGGCTTTGAACGTGACGGCAGTGGGTTTGGTCGGTTTGTGAAATCAGAGGGCGGACTCAGTGCCTGGTGCTCTTGGGGCTTTCGGCCGAGGTACGAAAGATGCGCCGATACTTTCCCGCAGACCTATTACTACGACCGCTCTATTCTAAAGGCCGAGTGAGCGAATCATTCTTTTCTGGATTGGATTTGTGCAAAGTAACGAGAAGCAAATGCATTCAGAAATCCATGAAGTAAAATATCTACAGTGATATCCAGTTGTCATTCCAACAATTACTCATCAAAAGGAGCTCGAAAAGCGATTCGGGTGTATTCTGCACGGCCCTCGAGCATAATACGTCATACTGTAGGAGTGACGACGTTAGTATATAGCCTTCGCCCCGCCTTTACGATCGCGGTAGCAATTCGTCTCTTTGACAATATATTCCTATTATTCTTGGTCCATAACATTCTCACGTTGATTCTATCTGAGTTGATATTACAACGAGCCCCTACAGGTAGTAGTTATCTATATCGTCAAGTAGTTTCTTCAATAGGGTCACTTCCTTAGTCTCTACCGTAGTTGTTAATAAGAGACTCCGTAAATGACCAAAACACCTTCCAGATCCATTCTTCATGAACTAGGCTTAGGATAGAGTGTGTTGCTTTGTAGATTCTACGTTTAAATAGATCTCGTCTACCTTATATAAAAGGAGCAAAAAATAATATACCTCGTTGAGACAGGTAAAGAAAAAAAAAAAAAAAAGAAGAATAAGTGAATGGTCACTACGAGGGTAACTCGCGACCTTGTTGTCTTATTTTGATAACTTTTGTCGAACAATAATCGGACTTCATGCGTACGTGATATTCCGTTATATATCTTTACAGGGACGGGTAGTAGTGAAGTGGGCGACCATTAGTGAATCCCCGCTGGTTTTTTTACGCTAGATCATGCCGTTCACTTAGAGGGGACTTTACTAGCGAGAATCTTCGTAGATAGAATGAAAACCAAAAGATTAGACTGAGTCGTTGTAAGATATCTATAGAGAAGGCGGATGGCTTAAGCTGGCGGCGAGGCAAGACGGTAGACGGGGTCATCGCGATGAGTAGTAGATGGAAGGCATCATGTCTATCAGAAAAATTTGATTCGGTTTTCACCATTTGCTGAACGGCTCTCAATGTCCTTCCTTTACAATACCGTTTCATGACTCGACGGCATTGTGCTTTAATAAAGTAAAGCAAATGGTCACCAGAGGCTTTTAAAAGCAATCAATAGGCTTCGAGTCCCAAGTAATTATTTTAACGTCATGTTCATAGTCAATCTAGTTTCTACATACCATTGCCTCTATATGCACACTTTCATCTCCGCTAAGATAGAGAAGTGTGTTGCAATACAGCGGTAATTCAGAGCCATCCATCTGCAAAGGGTGTCGTAGATTATGAGAGAGCTTCTCGACGCACATACATGAACAAGAAATCATAGATCGAGACATACTCAGAGATGAAGCTTTGGGAATTTCGAAGATGAGGCTGTCTGTGATGTGGGACGGGCAGTTTGCACAAAGGGAGGAAAGAGCATTAAATAACCGAAGTTGCAGTCATCACTGGTCTAATATCAGACATTCTGAAAATCAATGGCCGTATAGAATGGTTTCAACGTGGATACTTTCACCCATGCAATGATATATTGCGGAGGATGTAAACAAACATTAAGACCATCACGTTCTCTTTATGCTCAACGTGAAGATGTGCTGTTATCTGGCCGCACACCTAGCTTACAGGAAATTTATATTGGCTTGAACTTTGACGAACCTGAAATATATAAAGATGATATTCTTAACGTGCTTGTGGAGAGCGCAAATGGTCAAGAGAAGAGAGATCAGAAGAGAATAAACTACCTATGGTGGATCGCCAAGTGTTTTGAAATTATGAGCAGAACAGCATTCAGCAAGTTGAATAAAAGGAGCACCAAAGAGGATAGTTTCAATAATATTAACATCAGATATATGGGATGACACTGAAATGTTTTCCCTCACTTACACTCAGGGTACTCCGTCCACCTCAACCATCATTCTCCTCTACCACTCTTTTCCCCAAATCCAATCCAAGTCTCTAACCCACCAAAAGCCCCATCTACCATCCTCTGAAAGAAAATAGTCTTGTGAAACTACACAGAACTCAAAAAACATCAACAACTCCAATCCTCTATGACCACATCACGCCACAACATGCTCCGTCCCGTCGAGTCGCATTCCCACAATCCCCGTCACCTCGCCACCACCCAGTCCGGCCACCGTGCGTACCAACTCCCACAACAAAGCCACCACCGCCAGTACTATCAGGCCCGCTGAAAAGACCAGCCAGTACCAGCATACGGCGAAGCAAACTGTCGTATGCATCGCTACGCCGGGCACATCTGCTGAGTCGCCCTCTCCATTGCTGTCTGTATTAGTGCCCATCCGGAATCTCCGCGTGAGCGACCTGTCACATCATCTAGATAGTCCGCCACGTCGTCGCGTGCCCGAAACGGTATGTTGGCCAAAGTTTCCAGCCGGAAAAACTGCCTGCACCTGGGGACGGGAGTCCCTAAAAACTCCCTGCGCTCACAAACACCATGGAATATGTCCATGAAGAAATCCTGCGCCGCCTTGAACCAGTCGTAGTGCTCCACTGAGTACAGACACTCGCGCGGCGCTGTGATATTGATCTCAGGTGGGGTATTGCTCCTGTTGTACACCAATGAAACGGGGTGCATCGGGGTGCCCAAATCACGGGGTGATAGAGTAACAGCGTCTGGGACTAACGATAAACCACCGCCGTGTACGTCTGTCCGTCTACAAGGCAGTGTTTACTCATACTCATGTCTGATGGGAAGAAGACTTGCTGATCCCGCAGAGCTGCTGAGTTCAGAGTGCGTTTGTACAGTAGGTCGCCATTTAGCTTCATGTCCGAGATTGATACAAGCCTTTCGTTGAGCATATACCCTTCAATTTCTGCTACGTATGATTTGAGGCAAGGATAGAGTATGTAAGCGGTGGTTGAGACGGTAGTGTTATCTAACAAAGAGCCCAAAGAGCCCAAGGCAGTATCGGCGGTGAAGTTATTGATGCTCAAGATAGTCATGTTGAGGAAGCCCCATCTGAAGGCCTTCAGATACTGCAAAACATCGTTGACCTTTGGGTCGGACCAATTGAAGTTGAAGTCGTCTGTGGACATGTCGAGAAAGGCTGTAGACCAATGGCTTAACCATCCGTCCAGGGTGCGCTCCAATAAATCTGGCTGAGTGCCTTCTGTCCGTTTGGTAAAAGCCATGTTGTACTAACGAGGCTACCATCGTCTTCTTTGAGGAAGGGAAAAGTGTAGTTTTCAGTCGTACAAGTGAACGTGATGGCAGAATCGTTGTTCTTCGGGCCGGTGAGCGATGAGATAATCCCAGCCTTGAATGGAAGACTTAAAGTGTGGATCCTTTGCTGTCCCTAGGCCCTGCCAGGTATGCTATATAGACTCTGTAAATTTTGGAATTTTGGCGGCGCCATGCTCATCATGTATTCTCACGGGACTGTTTGGACGACCTGCTGGACAAAGGAGCGTGTCGCCGTAGCAAAGATTGCTACGACGAGAGGCAAGAGCCAAAGGGGTTTCTTTTCAGGTTGCTCTTTAGGAGCAGTGACGCACCCGAAGGGCCACGACTAGCTTCATCAAATAGCTCCATGTCGTTGATGGGCGGCCCCATTGCACGGGGTTCGCCTCCAGAACCGGGGCCATTTGGCTTGATAAAACACTGCTTACGACCTCTACTAGTGCTGCCAGATTAGCAATCGAAAGAATAGACAAGGTTGCTGTAAGAGTGATCGGGGCCAACCAGGTCGAGATTTGTTGGCAATCATAAGCTGCTAGAATGCAATAGATGCCAACTAGAAGCCCTATTGCAACTACCGCAGCCAGAATCTCTAGCTACCATGCCTTTAACTGTGAGAAGGTTGAGTTCTTTATGCGAGTCTGGCTATTTCCTCATGTGTCTTTTTCTGTCCCTAGGACAATGTGGTCTTCGCTGGTATGCCAGGTATGGTACTCGGAAGTATTCATGTGTTCGGGAGCAAAAGCTATCGAAGCGTCGCTCGCATCGGCTCGGGGATAATGCCAGCTTCCAGCACGAGAAAGTACATGGCGAGAACTTGAGTCCATTGATATCATCAATACCAAATCCCCTACTTTTCTGGAATAATCAGTCTATCTGTGCGCGTATCTGCGGTCGATATCTCGTGGTACCTGTGTCCAGGCACAATGGAAAAAATTGAGGAGCAGACTGCTGGAGCGGCTGTGATTCTAAAGGACATACAGAGTTGGATGAGACTCAACGACCAGCCTGGTTTGAGCCACGTGTTGGCAACGATGTCATTCCAAGACCTTCATCTAGCCACTTTATTTTTAAGACAAGGTGTGATATGCGGGGCCCTAGAACCAGCCCAGTAGTATGTTGCTAGGGAGTATTTACGGACGCTCCTTACGGCCGCCTACAACAGCGTTGCAGTGGGGCCCGGATTCAACAGTTAAGAGACGGCAATGTAGCAAATCGAAACACAACCTTGGGGCCTTGCCTCTTCATCTCAAACTGAGAACTACATCTCTGCAAACTAGTCAATCTAATATATATGCATCAACAGTGTGAGGAAGGGTTCGTATAGCGGACTACGTGACAAAGTCTCAATAAAATCTAACACACTCCTAAGAAAGGATGGGAGATAAATCCCGGGATATTACAAATGGTTGGGACTGGATCAAATGTCTTTCGTACTTTTTATATAGGATAGCTGACAAGAAACTGCTGTTGAGTTAAGAACAGCTTAAAAATTCTGTACGACAATTGCTATTTCATTCGTCCATGGCTCTTCAAGTAAGGCAGATGTACTTGGGCGATCGATATTACGCGTCCTCCGTCATCGAAAGCCTCATATACCGTACATGATGGTTCGCAGTAGTAGCCAATCTGGGATAGCCTGTGGACCAGGACTGTGTCAGTGATAGGGACATGTAGATTACGTAGTCTCCTGTAAAAAGCGGATATGGGCCAGGGCACTGGCAAAATTCGCCTTTCCCTTTCGTTTCTACGCTAGCACAGTTAGTTTTAACTCTAACAAATGCATAGAAAATCTTTTGTCTGGATGCTTCTACGGTATGTTTTTATGTGGAGAAGTATGTACATTGGGTATGAATGGTGCACTAGGCGGTACTGTTGGAAGGAGGAGATGAGTGGAGGGAGGAGTAGGGCGGGTGGGGTTAGTGTTACGTGTGTGGTGTTGCTAAGTGTTGGACTCTGCTGCACTCTAGACGTTAGCATTTAGTTGGCCTCACTCACGTACATGATGGAGAAGCAGCATTGCAACGCTGGTACACTATCCTCAAAGTCCCCATCGAGAACTCGGAGAATGTGAGCGCCCGGTGGAACTGGGTGTTTGGGGCCGACAGACGGATAATGCGGCCGATTGTTCTTAACCTATCACATCCTCTGTACTATTTCGCTGGGCTGATGTTATGACGCGCTCAGTGTTAGTTAGTTAATCAAATCGAGTCTCTTGGACAGTATTTCCGGGGCAGCATGAGCAATGCGACCCTATTGCGGGGAAGAAAAGCAAGCAGTGCTACTTCTCTACTACCACACCGATGATTGCGAGTGTACTGATGATCATACATGCATGATGAGTGTAGAAACTAGGCTGAGACACCTTGCTTTAGTTGTGCGACCCCAGGTTGCAAAAGGAAGACAGTCATGTGCATGTAGTTCGCGTACCCTAAACGTGCCATATCTGCAGAGGCGCTGTTGACCGACCACACAGCAGATGTGCTCCCTCATGCTATATGTCAATACCAATGCAAGTGCAGTGTTAGAACAATGTTGAGAATCTGCAAAGGCAAAGCATGCGGCATTCAATGTTGGTTGTGTTCTTTTGATTCGCAGATGCAACCCCTCACCATATTGGCTGCTCAGTCCATCAAACTGAAGCAATCGCATCACTCACACTAGGCTGCCCTTCTGCAATCTGCGAATGCAGCCACCGTGTTCAAGAGCTTGCGTGTCTCGACATACGGTAGCAGGCAGTATGGTCAACCAAGGTCATTGATTTGCGATCGAGAGATTCGAGGACCTTCTTCTGCACGACGAAAATGGTGAGACGTGTGTGAAGAGACGGAGGACTGCAAAATTCCAGAAATCAAATCTTCAATTGGCCACGCCGTACATTACAAGTTCGGAGGTATGGTGGTGGTCCGCCAATGAAAAAATTGGTTCTCGAAAAATTGGTTCAAGATTTCTGAACTAGAGTCTCTTTGAACTGTGGTTCGGGTCGTCGTAGGTAGGTCTTTCTTCGGTGCTTTCACGATAGATCGAGACCTTCCCCACGACGACATCGGGAAGGCTGTTCTGAGGAAGGATGTTTTGCCTTGCCACGACGACGGGTTTCAAGGTGCTCTTACACTTTTCTCTAGTCCTACACCAAATTGCTGGAGGCGCCTGTATCTTGCCTACATTGCTCTTTCGTGTAGCACTACTAGCCTAACCAAGCGAGACACGAGCTTCACAGTGGCTGCGAAGCATCTGACAGCTTTCTGCAACATCTTCCGGATGGATTTACAGCTGACCTCTCAACTTTGTGGAGGAAGCGAGGAAGGACGAGAGACGTCGTGCACACAAGCTCCGCAGATCCCTCGCTTCGGAGGCAATCTTGTGTCGATTGTGTCGGGCGAAACAAGTGCTGCGATGCTCCGCATTCTGATCCTTTCCGGAAAAGGCAAATCTCAGGAAATACACATCAAGCGCATCTCGAAGGGCGGACGGCACCACGGATAGAGCCATGAGCTCCCTCGTTTGTGACACTAGAACATTTGATGAGACTAGAACAATTCCTAGCTGGTTCTACGAGCCATGTGTTGCATTTCCCAGGAACTTTCTCCTCGGCCCACGGCCCTTCCTCGTGGCATCCGTCCGGAACCATGGTAGTCGAGGAATGTCTACGACTGCTCTATCCGATGAGTGATTTGGGGGGTTCCAGAGCAAGTCACTACTCTAACCGGACTGTTTGAAAGCAAAGCTGGAGCGATCGGTCGGATTGCGCGATCACTAATAGATGGACTTTTACTCTGAACCTGAACTGAACCGTGGTACGCACAACCCGATAAGAAGCTCAGTGACGTCGTTGCCCGTCTGCTAGAAACCATTTCCATTTCCCAGGCAGGGCAACCCGGGATATGAAGGCCGTCAAGGGGACGGGCAGGATCGCCCTGGGGTGAGAACTAAGAGAAGCGCCATTTGTGCCTCAACGTTTTCTAGTTGCGCGTCGCGCGTGGGAACGCGGCGGAGAATGAGATGAAAACTTTGACAAATGGCAACTATGGCGGTTGAATCGCACTTCATCACTCGACGGCACATGCAGCCTAGAACACCCAGAACGCAAACGGGGAGAAATCTCTGACGCTTACCGACAGAGAAGCGGCAGGGCATTCAACACGGTGTTGTGGGAAACGGGCCCACTGTTCTGTGGACATGGAAAGCTGTATCGCTATCGATAAGTGGATAAGAAAAATTTGTGCCTAAGTGCAGCGGGGATTTACATCCCGGCACATCGAGATTGCCCAGTAGGAGGGCAGAGGAAGGTCGAATTACCCGCGGCGACGTGGAGCGTCTGGCTGGCCTGGCTGACTGTAGCCCAAGAGTCAACGCGAAGTACACCAGAGCAAAAGCAGCGCCAGTGAGACAAAAGACCCACGCCAGGCAGCCAATTGCGAGCACTCAGACATAGAGCGCAGCCAGAAATGGGCGCAGGAAGCAGTCGCTGGGTTCCACGTGTTGGTCCTCTGCGCTGCTGTGCCCACTACTTGTTGGAATTGTTGGCACTGTTGGCATGGTTGGCAGTGTCAGACACAGGAGAGGCGCATGCGTTGGGACTTGGAGAGAAGCCAAATGAATGCCACATGCAAGTTGCCAAAAGCGAAATGCTCAAAGCTATCAGCTAGAGACGTGCGAATGGCGATCAGCTTGCAGTCGCCAGCAATGGGAAAGCCTACGCTCAAGTGCTGCTCTTTGTGTGCCCTTTGTGTGCCCTTTGCGTGCCCTTTGCGGGCGGTTCCTGCTCACTTCAACCAGTCCCCTGGCAGAATCTGCACGAGCAGACGGCGCTAGCGGAGCGTACCTGACGATCAGCACAGATATGGCTACTGATTGGCCAGTTATTTACGGGCCGCTGCCCTTTGCGGGACCGTGAAACACGTCAGCCGTTCTGTTTGGCTGGTCAAGGCCATGGGTCGAGCAATCAAAAAATAAACTTGGACAGCTGCAAACAAGGACCAAAAAAAAGCACCGATGCAGTCATGATAATATGGGAGGGAAATGAGATGCTGTGCAGATGACGATGCTACCGTCATGAATAATAACGCTGAGTATAGCGAAGTGGAGGGAGCCTTGAGAAGGGGAAAAGAAGGGCAAAGGGGAAAGAAGGAAGGCGCGCACTGGGTTGTGGGCGCAACCGTGGTTCGGGCAGGCGCAACATGACACGGCCGGCAGTCGCAAGGTGGTGGTTGTGCCTTCCAGACTTGCGCAAAGGCAGGAGACGAGACGAGACGAGACGAGACGAGGAAGGCAGCGACGACGGTGACGAAGGTGACGACTCCGCGACAAAGGCAGCCCTGGAGGGCAGGGACAAAGCTCGAGTGACAAAGTGGATGAGCGGCGACTGCCGTGGTTGGCCGCGCTGGGTGGCTACCCCTTCCTCTGCTCTCCTGTGGCTCCCCTGTGCTGGCTGTTTGCTGGATGTTTCCTGGGTCCCGGTCGCCTCCATCTAAAAATCCTCAGCGCTCCTGGAGCCCAAGGCCGTGCCACAAGTCACACAAGTTGCAGCTAATTGCTTTGTGCCTAGAGCAGCGCCGTCTTGAGCCTAGCGGTCCACAGCAGCGCCTCAGCGCCTCAGCGAAATCGCCGCCGGCCACGTTGGATTGAGCCGAGCAGAGGATGCGAGGATGCGAGGATGCGAGGGCCTAGCACCTTTAGCACCTCTTCTAGCTCTGCCATCATCAGACTAGCGCACTAGCGCACGCCAGCCGCACAGGGGCTTCCGTCTGCCGCGAGCCCCCCCCAGCAGCCGTTCCTGCTTGCTGCAGCTCTACCCACACTCTCTTCTCTCGCTCCCTCCGTCTCCTCTCTTCTCCACTCAACTAACTCATCCACTTTCTTTTAAAAGCTGCCTGCTCCCTCACCCTGTCCACTCTCTACAGGCTTGAGGTCTTGCACTTTCATTCACCACCCACCTTCATTCAATCTCTTGCACCACCGAGATATCGCATCTCCCACAGTCATTTCTTGACACCACCGCATCTACTGCACTGAGAACCCAGTTGGATTGCTAGTCGATCCCTCACTATCAATATCACCAACTTGCACATTGCTATCCAGCATCGGACTATTCCAATTCCCAAAAATCTATCAAAATGAAGACCTCCACCGTTTTGGCTTCTCTCCTTTTCGGCGCCGCTATGGCTGCCCCCGTCGACAGACGCGCCATCAAGACTGAGCTCGTTATTGTCACGGAGACCATCTACACCACCCTCTGGCCCGGTCAACAGGCCGAGCCCACCAAAGCTCCCGCTGCTTTCTACGAGAAGCCCAACCCCAAGCCTGTTAAGCCCGAGGTCACCTCTACTACTCCCGCCTACACTCCTCCGGTTGTCAGCACTCCTACGCCCACTCCTACTCCTGCCCAGGAGGAGAAGAAGCCCGAGCAGCCAGCTCCCGTTGTTGAGGCTCCATCTACCAGCGCTGCTCCCGAACCCACCAAGCCTGCTGAGACCCCCGTTCAGGAGCAACCCCAGCAGCAACAGCAGCAGCAACAGGAGCAGCCCCAGCAGGAGACCAAGCAGGAGACTACCCAGTCCAGCGGCAGCACTTCCTCCCCTAGCGGCACTGAGTACAGCGGCAAGATGAGCTTCCACACCTTTGACGGCGCCCTCGGTTCCTGCGGCAAGCCCATCGCCAACACTGATTTCGCTGTTGCCATGGATGCTCGTACCTTCGGCGCTTCCACCTACGACACCATGACCGGCGAGGCCAACAACCCCTGGTGCGGTAAGACCATCACCATTGTCAATGGCGCCAAGTCTGTCCAGGCTAAGGTTATGGACTTGTGCGCCGGCTGCAAGAGCGCCCAGGGTCTTGATCTCTCCTTCGCTGTCTGGGATGCTCTTGTCGACTCTCGCGACGCCGGTGTTGTCGACATGAAGTGGTACGCATAAATTGCGCCATCATAACCTCTCCATTCCTCGTAAAAGACTCCTTTTTTGCCAGCCTTTTGCGCGGTCCCTACAACTGGATACCCAAGATTTATCTATCGCTAGCGCAGGCAGGTATCAGCGCTTTGCACGAAATGTTATGAGACTTTTTGTTTGCGTCAAGCGGACCAACACCATAGGAGTCCATGGTTGGAATTATCTTTTACGGACAACATGTTCTATTCCGAGGTTTTGTTTGGTTGCTTCCCGCTGCTTTCGACCACTGCTTTTGACAGATCCCAAGTCGTATTTGGGGATGTCTAGTAGTCAATTCAGTGGGTAGCTGCTCACGTTCCTGTCGCTCCTTCTATCTAGCTGCCAGTCACATGGTTAGCATTTGATCTGATTTACTTCTGATTTTATTCACTTCTTGTACAACACTTTTAGGGTTTGGAACAATGGATACCCATAAACAAGATGGGTGTTAGGTTGGGAGGAGTGTGGATGAGGATTGGAGGATACCAGCTTCTGTCTACACCTTAACCTTTAACCTTAAAAGATAAAATGCTATAGTACTGCGCGTTACGCGGAAAATAGAACCTTTGGTTTGCACATCTGTTTTCGGATCTTGATTGTGAATACACTGATGTGAGTGTGATGGGATCTTGAGCTGTGTATGGACATGATTTGCAACTCGGAGGTTTGATGATTACGACGTTGAGAACAGACAACATCGTGGTTTGTGTGCTCAATGGCTGAATTGCGATCTACCGCCTCTGCAAGTGGTCGCCCCTCGCTCTCGAGTTGCACTGCCACCATCAATGGAATGCCCAGGTGTATCGCGCACGTGTCGCGCAGCACTCATGTCACCCTCGTTCTCAACCGGCCCTATTCCCCACCCATATTCATTTCGTTCCTACGCGACTCCACACGGACGAATGGGGCGCCCTCTCCATCATGCGAAGCCAACCGTGATCATTTCTTGAACAAATAAACAAAGAAAGGCACGAGAAGTGGCGAAAGAGAAATTGACGTGAGACATATCATGGGAAAGTGGGCACTACTCCCCCTGCACATGTCCAGGGGAGAAAAAGGTTTGTGGGAGCTATCTATTATGGGATCGCGTGTTTCAATTGTGAGGCGCGATTCATGTGTGGAAGCGTGAATGTGACTGCAGAGAGTTTTGAAAAAACGTGCAGGTTCAGGCTATTTACAGGCTATAAAGCAGGTGTCAAAACTTGCTCTTCACATAGTAGAGTTTTGAAAAGTTCTTGCTAGGTGATTGTTTTGTTGTTGGGCGCGTGCAGTTGTTGTTGTTGTTGTTGTTGTTGTGGTGTTTCACGCTTGGTTTGGGGAATGTTTTGTTGGCGGCGGGGCATGGTTGCTGTCCAATTGTTTTTTGTTTGGGGGTTTATTTTGATGGGGAGGTTTGTTGGATGGAGAAGACGAAGAGATACATGTGATTGCTGAATTGCCGTGATGGGGGAATACGTAACTAGGTTCTGTACTGTCGCGAGAGGGGGCTGATTCTAACGGATGCACATGTCAACCAAAGCGAAGGCATCCTTTGTTTGTCCAGGCGTACCTATAGCACCTGAGGCCCCAAGACCCCGAAAAACAAAAACATAAAATCAGCAACCAGAGTTGCCATGCTTCATACGAAGCCGACTGCTGCCAAAAAATGGTACCTATGGCATCCTTTGTCTACAGGCTGAAACCAGCGCCCCATGATCGACACGACCAGTACGAGGACCTAGACTTCTCCCCAAAATCCAGAAGCACTAAATTAGACGTTCTTGTAAGACTCCCACTGTTCTCCAGGCTATCTACCCCTTGGTCCTGCCTAGATACTCTAAAGTAGGTGTTAGGTGGTACTGTGGATGATTACTCGACTAGTCCTGCACCAATGTGTGTGGCGCCGTGCAGATCAGGTAGGTGTGCTGACTACCTAAAGTGGAAATCCTTTCTTGTTTTGGACTTTTGGTTAATGGTTACGAATGAGGGACGATGGGCTAGTACGGCGTCGAGAAGTTCTTTGTGGGCTTTCTTCCTGTGAGACCTGGCTGCTTAGTCGCGGCCTCGCAGAGGTTGACTGCAGGGGCATATGTGCTCAAGTGCGGTGTATTTGTTGTCTACGCTGAGGTGAGCTTTGGACTACTAACAGGCACTTTGAGAACATGAATGGGAAGGAGGCACGAAGACATGCTGATGGGCTCTTTTAAAGGTCATGTTTTGAATCAGATACATTAGGACATGGTTCGTGATCTGTATGAATGGACAATACGGGTCCACTGGCTGATGTTGGGTGAGCGCTGCTGACAGGCCCACCTCTTGTACAACCACATCCATATTTGCAGCTTTTCTTGAATTAGACAACCTGCGCCATGTGCATTAGCTACGGGTAAAGGAACAGGAACAGGGAACGAAATTTCAGATCAACAATGATATCAGCATCATCATTCTAGTTTGCATGCCCATGCCCGTGTTCATGTTCATGGCCTAGTGTGGTTCCCCGTCGACTCTGTATCCTCAGCCTGCTGCTTAGCCTTCTTCCACCCTTCCTCCAGCGGCCTGACCTTCTTAGCAGTCCCTCTACTCCGGCCACCATCCCACTTCCACCCCTTGATACTCTCCTGACTAACTTGATGCTCATCCATCCATCCTCTAAGCGCCTCATCATTCACTCACTTCTTATCAATGGAGAAGTCAGGATACGGTGCATCCTCACCTTCCACCCACTCCCATAGCACCATATTCATGCTGGGCTGACACGTTAGTGCGTTGAGCAGGACGCCAAGGCAGTGTGAGCGATGTGCTGTGTGTAGGGCTGGGATCTTCGTGGCATTCGGGACCGGGCCGAACTTGTCAGAGTAGTAGTAATTGTAGAAGGCGAATTTTCGGAGCTCGTCGATGAGGTGCTGACCGTCATTTACGGCAAAGTATTTGTTTGGTCCGTAGCCTAGTGCTGTGTTAGCTTTGGTGTGAATGCTTACTGGCTGCTCTACGACCCTGTCTAGAGGCGGTATGTCGTCCCAGGCTGCGTCAACCTCCGGAGAAGGATCTGCTTGTAGATGCTATAAGGGTCGTTGAAGAGACTTGCGTTTAGTCTCTGGCGACTGAACGAAAAGCTAAACCGATCTAGAAGTGGAGCTATAAAAAATGTTAAGACAATGGTCATGGATATTTCGGGGCGGTTGGGAGGTGAATCGTACTGAAGCTATTGATTTGCTTGAGTTGCCAATTCGGCGACCGCTGCTGTGAACTGGACCACAGGGTTGTGATGAGAAAGAGGATGTTGATCACAAAGATACCGAGATTGAGGAGGGAAAAGTATTTCGCTCGCCATGACAGGTAAACTGGTTCATTTGTGGACCGCCAATCTCCATCCTCTGACGACGTGGACGATACCTTCTTGTAAATGGTGTGTCTGCTCGGCCATTTCATCTTGTCTGCGAGGAATACGGGAAGTATCCCTGGGATTGAGTGGGCTCCCCTCAGTAGTCTTAGGACAGAGACACCCAAGAAAGCATATGCCGGATTTGCATAACATTGTTTCAAGTTTCTCTTCATCTGTTTTCGGTGGCGATATTCTTTGTGATGGTTATCTCTGACCTACCTTATCCATCGAGTCGGCTATTGCTATGAGCACGAAGGATGGAAAGGCTAAGCACCGAAACGAATCCTATGTGGATATATTTGTCGCTCTAATATCAAGAAATAGGCGCTCTTCGATGGTCAGCCCCAGATAAGGCTTAACTGATAACTAAGCGTGAGTTGGGAAAGATGCCAAAGACTTAGTGCGCGTTCAAGATGTGCTTGGTCTCCTGCACCAAGAAAATGGGCTGCGTTTCTTTGCCAGTATCTGGAAGGTGTTGGCTGCAACCAAGCCTTGTGTATCTAAGGTAACGGCTCGGTAACCACACGTATTCAAGCCGAAACGCGCACGGTACATGCGAAGGAAGCTGTTCTTAGCAGACCTTGCTAAAATGCGATCGCGTGATACGTTGTTACTCGGCTCACATCGGTTTCCAGAACATACAGTTGTACAAATCCGGAAGATTACACAAGTATATGGCTTCCTGATCTTGATCTCGACTATGCTTTCAATCAGACTCACCTTGTAGGATTCATGTAGGATTTAATTCAATGCCCCGTAGCTGGGTCAGTTTATAACAGTAATTTATGCGATATGAATATATGGCTTCGGGCTGGCCTTGCAGTTGACAGTTGCATTTTGGTTGCATTTTGGTTGTCTTCAGTCCGTGTATAAATACACTTGTGTAGAAGACCACAATACTAGAATCATCCAAGCCCACTATTCGTGAACAGTATCTAGGAAGACCCTAGGCATATTGAAGTTTCAAGCAGTCCTTCTTTCCACCTTGAGTGCCGTTGTTGTCGCAGCTCAAGTTGGTAAGCATCTAGATACTGTTGTTCCTTGTGACACAAATTAACGTGTCGGCGTAGAACTCGATCGGAGGGAAACTGCGGCCTATGGTCGCTCAGAGACAGAGGCTCCGGGGTTCAAAATCATTAAAGAGCGCGAGGCAGAATCCTATGGCCGCTCCGAAGGTGATGCCCTCGGCTTCAAGATCATCAAGGAACGCAAACCTGAAGCCTATGATCGCTCTGAGGGGAGGCACTAGGACTCAAGATCAACAAGCACGAGGCCAAATCATACAGCCGCTCGGAGGGCGACGCTATAGGATTCAAAATCATCAAGGAGCGCAAGCCCGTGTCTTACGGCCGATCCGTAGGCAAAGCTCTCGGCTTCAAGATCATCAAGAAGGAATGAAATGGCTGAAAGGAAAGACGATACAAGAAAGAAAAAAACACGGGCATTTTGGGCAGACACAAAGCGTTCGGTGACGAAATGAGCGCCTTCGACGAGTTTTGGAACAGAACGAGCAGAGAAAACAAGGTAGAAGGGAGAAGAACGAAGAAACTGTGAATTATAAAAAAAATGCAACCCTGTATGCTCCTAAACTGTTCCCCTCTCGACCCAAAATGTGGCCCATGAATTAGAAATGCATCGTGTAGGGCGTGTATGGAGTGTATGGAGTGTAGCTGTACCCACTTGCCTATCAGCAGCCCCTCCCAATTGACACAATGTTATTTCTCAATAAATCCGTCATACTTACCCCTCCGTCTCTAGCACGCAACATGGTGCGACAATTGCGTGTAGAAAACAGCAGGAATGCCCGCTGTGGGGAAAGCAACCTTGAACTAGACGGACTATCGCTCGGACTAGAGCGCAAAATCCGATGGTGAATAATCAGCACCCATTTTGATTTGTGACCAGAGAGGCAAAGAATTCTCCAACCCCAAGCAACTCCAAACACCTAAACGCTAACCTAAACGCTAACACGTGATGCCTAACATCTAATTGGCAGCTCGATGCTTGCCTACGACACCGAGACCACAGAAACTAATGCCCACAAGGGCGACGGCATGCTGAATTAGAAATTGGCCGGGGGAGGAGGGAAGGGGGGCTCAGAGTTTGAGTCTTCAGACCCAAAGTAGGAATTTCGAACCTGCGCGAACAACCTACCACTGTGGTAGGCCGCCCACAGGGCATTTCAATCTGTATGTAGAGGCAAGTGAGTAGCCTGGACTCTACGTGTTCCTAGCGGCGTCGAAATTCGGACTGCGACATGCAGAGGGCCTCGAGGTCACTACAGTGGATGGTGGCGGGGTCATTTCTCCTCGGTCCGACGCCCTGAAGTGAGATGATTACTGAATTGAACGTGATTGCGAGAGCTAAGAGGGCGAAGGGAAAAGAGTGCAAACATATGATTACTGGATCAAGGGAGTTTACGGGTTTTCGGAGCAGTGGAAATTCTGTGAGCACATGTGAATGTGTAAATGGGGAGCGGGAGAAAGATCGGGGCATGTGGGGTCTGCTTTCACGTGGGGGACGGGCAAATACCGGAAGCCTTTTAGTTGCACATGCCTCAAATGCATTCCAGAAGTCCAATGGCAGCGGAGTGAGAATGTGCTCATGCTGCTGGCAAGAAAAAGGAAACAAGTGCAGAGAGAGCGGTGATGCAGTGCTGCCTTCAACAAAGCATATGGCATCGTGCTTCTTCACAGACCTCAAGTTAATGGCGACATCTAATCCAAACGCGAAAGCAGAAGGTATATTTAGTTCAGTGATCATGTTGAATTCCTAAGTAAGAATGAGTGTAGCGGCCTCGAATTGCCATTAGTGCTCACAGAGCTTCCTTGCCCAGAAGGGGCGCGCGCACATAGATCCAACCTCTTATCCCAGAGACCAGTCTTGAATGGGTATTATCATGACAGAAAGCAGCCGCCGCCTAGCTCCCTTTTGGGCCATAGCCGTACTCCAGCTGTGTAATCCTAGAGTGCTCGCTTTTTCTTCTAAACCTATCCCCGCCAATCCGGATCCGTGTGCTAGTATGTACAGTGGTCCTATCCGTTACGTTCCGTCGTTTTCTTATTGAACATCACTCTATATCATGGCTCATCCATCTATGCGTGGAGGCTGGCGCCACCGGACTCGACTGCCTCGATTTCAGCCTGGGACCATGCCAGTCGCTGGAAGCGTTCGGGCAGCTCAGAGCGGTCGAAGTAGTTGCCCTTCTTGGCCTCGACAGGGCCAAGAGAAGCACCAGAGCTGCTGCCAATGTAGCCGGTAGAGTAGTTAACAGTCTGGTTTAGCGGGCCGTGTTGTTGGGCCTTCTGGCGGTACGAGGCGAATGACTCGGGAAGTGAGTTGGATGGAGAAGCTGGGTGGACCTGGGGAGTGTGGTCGATTTCTGCATATGCAAAATTAGCCATTGAGCGGGGCGGGGGATGATGTAGGATAACGCACTGGAGGGAGTGGTGCGCTTGCCCAAGAAGCGGATCATGGGCTGGCGGCTGTGCTGGAGCACCTTGGTTGCGTTCATGGTGGGTGATGGGGGATTGTGCGGTGAGGGCTCGGGGTGGGTTGGGGCGAGTTGCGCGGGCGCTTTGGCGTGTCGCAGAGAGGACAAAAAGTGCGAGGTGTATCGACAGGCGTGCAGCTAGACAGCAGTAGGGCGATTGGGTGATGCGAGAGGGTGGGGATAGGGAGAGAGAGAGGTATAGGCTGGGCGAGGAGCGAAGAGTTGATGTTGGAGGAAAGGATGAAGAGTGCGCGGGAAGTCGCGGTGGGAGAAGATAAATAATTGTTCACGTTGGCGGAAACGGAAGGCCAGAGGATGGGGGGCGGGCGCGGGCGGGCGTCGGCGGCATCGGCGTATGGTAGCTTTGCGCCATCCATCCATCCATCCCCCTCCACCCAGGGCGTTTTGGCCAACCGCATGCGGGAGGCTACGGTTGCGCCATTGCGTTAAGTGCACAAGTATCGCCTGATCTGGAGTCAGCGATGCTCACAGCTATGCTTGAAGTGCTTCAAGCGCATCAAGCAGCGTTTCGATGGGCCGGCTGTCGTGATTTTGCCAGGCCATGCAATGCTTCTGATGCGGCATGAAGCAGAAGCTTCTGGGCCCAAGCTCCTTGCTTGCTGTTCCCTGCAGCAAAGAAAGTCGAGCCCAGCCCGCGATTTCTTTCCTCAACTTGTACAGCCAGTCCTGCCAGTCCTGCCAGTCCTGCCAGTCCCCCCAACCCCGCCAATCACCGCGCCTCCTGCCCACCGAGAGCTCCTCCAGAGCTCCTCCCTGCTTATCGGCCCCACGGCCTCCTCCGCACTTTGACGTGTCAGAAATTGCATATCGATATTCACTTGCTAGGCAAGCCTGATATTCTTCTCCGCCTTCCGCCCACGTCTCTTTTTCGTCTCCGCTCCCGACTTTCTCCATGCACGAGCTGCTGCTCTATGGCCAGGTCCCTTCTTCACGCCATGATCAGGTGCTGAAGATCCTCGCCGGCGTTGCCGCCATGCAACCCCGCCGCCTCCTCGAGCGCCGCATCATCTACAAGCCTTTGCGCGACCCTGAGGAGCCCGGCTCCCACCTGCGTCGCGGAGGCACTCAGGCCGTTGCTGTCAAACAGACCAAGCAGACCGCCGCAAAGGACTTATACTACAGCCACCTCGTCCAGAAGCTGACCGACGACGACTTCGACACCGGCAATGAGACTCTGTCCGCCAGCATCGAGCCTGGCGCCGAACCCAGGTGGGCCCGTGTGTTCCAAGATATCCCAGATGTTGGCGATAGGGGCGTTTCAATACGCTATACCACGTCGACTGACATTGTGTCTGGCGACCCGCACGCGTCCATGATCGGCCAGGAGCAGAACCAGTAAGACTTGTTTAGGAATATTGGAATTGACATGGCTAAGTGTTCGCAAGGTTTGTGTCGGAATACTATGTTGAAGGCCACCGTTTTGTGCATGGCAATATTGTCATCTTCCTTCACCGCCCCCTTCACGAACCGGGTGTCCGTTCGCTGGAGATGTCGCCTAAAAGCCATATCCCCCCCTTCACCGCTCTTCAACCTCTCGATCCAAGTGGTGCATACATTCTGGAAGCCAAGATACGCGTCCAAGATTATAAGAACACCGCCGTGCTGGAAGCTGGCGTGACAGAGTTGAAGAGGTTTCAGACATCCATGAAGGGCTGTGTAGAGTTGACGGTTCCGGATCGTCTCTCGCTGGACACTCGAGTCAAGTACCGACCACCTCCACCGAGAAACATGCAAGGACGACCTCGTTGAAGCTCATGAGATGTTATCACGCAGAGTTGTGTAAACATGCACTTGATACCCCGAGATTGAAATTTAGTTTCAACCAGCCTAGAGTCTTCAGAACGTTATTCCCAGCGAGGAGCACAATAATTGACGGACGAAGCTACTGATATGAAAAAGGAACCGACCCCCAAGTGGCTTGCAGATCGGATTTTGGGGCTCAAGCGCCACATGCTTGTGCATGTAGACCCGAGAGGTGTTTAGAAATGTGGCCCATGCATATGAAGATGATCACGAAGATAATGTAGTACTCGAGGTTCCATTAGACCGAACATTTATGGATATGAGGATAGGCTTTTGAGGGTTTAGCAAATAAATAACCGTATTTGGCAAAAATACAAACAAGTGGCAATGGTAACCGAGCTGCGATTTATCGTAAAGCCTCTTCATTCGAGGTGTTATCCTTAGAGTCGGAAATACTTCCTTCCTCGACATGAATAGAGTTAAAAAAGGCTCCAAAATAGTTATCTCATAGCTAATAGCCTGAGTATTAAGAGTAAAGGCATAACAAAACAGCCATGTTTTGATTGTGAAACTACTTAGACAAGCAGCCACCTCGATTGAATTGACTTTGAGTGGAAAGTGAAGTTGGCACGTGCTTGCGCGCCGGCGCGTCAACTAGGAACCTCGCCAGGGGACACTTCAGCTCGTTCTGATCAACAACACAGCCATCGTCCGAAACTGTAATTATCTCTGTACCCGCACTAGCAACAAAACATACAGATGCTGTCCTGTCAGTCATAATCAACGCTCAAACATGAAGGACGGTCGAGGCGCAGGAAAGCGATCGAATGAGAACAGTAAGGAAGTCACTCCGCCACCAGCTAAGCGACGACAGCAGTCAAACACCACAAGTGAGTTCACTATTGACGGGTCGGAACAATAAATTAATGAGACCTTTACTTTCTAGGTAAAGCGGTCACAAATTTTTTCACCCCGATCTCCAAAAAGGAGCCGGAAAAGATGACCTGGCGAATCGTCAACGATAGTCTTCTGGTTGGCCGGTTCACTTTGCCCTCTGTCACCGCACGGTCTTCTCCTCAAGGCAAGCAGAAGATAGCTGCGTTTGACTTTGTATGTTTGTATGATTGACCCAGTTTTGAATTTGTTGAGCTGATGCGGCATGTTGTAGGACTCGACATTGATCACACCTGCTTCTGGAAAGAAGTTTGCCCGCGACGCAACCGACTGGAAATGGTGGCACAGCAGCGTTCCTGGAGCATTACGAAGCCTACACGAGAAAGGGTACGTCCATCCGTGTTCCTATGATACCTCGTGGCAACCGCCAGCCACCAGTTTCTAATTCCATCCGCTACAGGTACCTTATCGCAGTTGTGAGCAACCAAGGAGGAGTCAAGCTGAAACCTGACCCGAAAACTGTGAAAAGCGACCAAAAACGATTGGCGGATTTCAAAAGCAAAGTTTCAACGGTATTTACACAGCTGGATCTCCCAATTTCCGTGTACGCTGCTACAGGTCGAGACCAATACCGCAAGCCCAGGACGGGAATGTGGGAAGAGCTTCTAGACGACTTTGACTTAGGACTTGCATCTGTTGACTTGGAAAATTCCTTCTTTGTTGGCGACGCCGGTGGCCGCGGAGCCGTGGTAGGGGGCGCAGCAAAAGACTTCTCATGTGGTGATAGGTCCGTGGCATCGTGCTTGCATTGGATCTGAAGTGTACTGATAGGATACAGAGACTTTGCTGCCAATGTGGGCATGTCATTCCATACCCCGGAAGAGTACTTTCTGCAGGAAGACGCGAGACCATTCGTCAGAGATTTTGACCCAACCGCGTACATTGAGGGGTTGGTGAATTCAACATCTGCAGGTATATTCCAGGATTGGCCGCCACCTCACGTGGACAATGTACTAACTCAGAGTGTAGCTTCAGCTTTCGTAAAGACTAGTCCTGTTGATATCGTGTTATTCTGTGGTAGCCCGGGAGCCGGAAAGTCATCTTTCTATTGGAGGCATTTACAACCAGTTGGCTACGGTCGAGTAAACCAAGACATACTAAAAACTGTAAGTGGCTTTTAATTTTGATTTTTGGTCAATGGCACGTGTGGTGCAACAATCCCCGCTTCTTGAGTAACACATTGAAACAGCGCGAAAAGTGCGTCAAGATGGCCACTGTACTCATTGAAGAAGGAACAGGTGTAGTGGTGGGTAAGTAAATCCTAAGTTCTCCACTGTTTCAATAAGAAGCAATTAAGACTAATGCTGGCAACAAGACAACACCAATGCCGATCCAGATACTCGTGCAGTATGGACGGCATTAGCGAAAAAGCTGAATGTGCCTATTCGTTGCGTACTTTTCAAAGCGCCAGCTAAGCTCTGCGAACACAACGACACCGTTCGAGCGTTGAATATTGGGCCCGAAGTAAGTTTCTCAGCATTACCTACGACCCTCGGGGCTCTTTCTCTGAATCCATGAAAGTACCCTAGTCCGAGCACGCTTGTCCGGGGTACTTGAACGGTACCTGGTCGCGGAGTAGCATCCGATGGCTAACGAGGCACTCAGACCAACCCTGAGAATCGAATGATTCTTCCAAAACTTGCATTTTCCAGTTTCACATCAAGATACCGAGAGCCCAAATTATCGGAGGGGTTTCAAGACATTGTAGAGGTAGAATTCGAGGTACGTATTTTGGGTAACATCGCCTAATAGGACATGCATATTTGCACCAACAAAAACGCACCCATGCTGACCATAGCGCATAGTTTCACGGTTCGGACGAACAGAAAAAACTGTGGAGTAAATACTGGATCTAAAAGCGAACTAATAAGACAACGGTGACCTCCGCGTAGCACAGCCTGGGCAAGCGATAGGGCGAAAGCGTAGGTAATAATGATGACCTCGGCACGCACAAATTCGGCGTCTTCTGTACGAAGGGCAGGACTATTCGGGCCATTGAATGGTAGCGAACAGCACCCTTGAAAATGCGTCAACCGTTCTCACGCTTCCACGATTGTCTATCTGCACGCTGTCACTTTCTCCTGCTTCTCCTTTACATGCAGCACACTCAGCCCCGAAATTACTCTTAGATACTGTGGCCTCAGATGATATTTCTAACGGATGGACGATCATACTCTTCCTGGCGACCAAGTCGCACTCCTAGATGCCTCGAGCATTTCAACTTGTGCCGTCCAAACCGCCCCGTGGACCAGGGGCCACAGCACCTTAAAACCCGCTGCTATCACGACAAACCACGTTGTGCGGTCTGGAACGTTTGCTAGGGCTTTTTGCTTGAGGCGTTACCGCTGACTGGCTTGTGAATATATGGGTCTTTTCTTCATATGGCAAAATGCGAGTCTAGTGGATGCTGATAGGACAAAGGTCATGTTAACGACCACCGGGGGAATGCATGAGTGGAATGTATCCAGTTCGTGATCTGTACCTTTACCTGGTTGAGTTTTCCCCCATGCTCCCCCGTACCCATACACAGGAAGAGTTATGATGATTCGATTACTGCATTCCCAAGGCAGACCGTCAGCACGTGTGACCCACTCGTGATGATTTTTTATTAGACTGTCTCCATCAGAAGATTTTTCCCTCCATCATGCATGGTAAGCGGTTGAATTACTAGTGGGCGGAGGCCCCATATCCGCTTGCTCAGCTATGTGCCTAACCGCATTGCGAATGTTGTGCTCTCATCAAAATAACTTAGTGACCAAGGTTTGGGTCTGAGTCTCTGACGGTTCAACACCAGGGCGTTTGCCGTGCCCGGACCGGAGAAGGCTGCTTACGGGAAGGGCAGAGACGGGGAAGGGGGAAGCAAAGGGAAATCTGTCGTCATGATCTCTGGTTTGTCCAGCCCCCCCGTGTCGTGGAAGGAGCGCGCAGTCAAAGGTTGGGCAGCGGCCATGCCTGTTGGGGGCTCGGTAACGGTCTCCCGGGTTCCAGTTTTCCAGCTTTTCACAATACGGCACAGCGATCAGTACCCGCGAATAGGGAGTGGGTGAAAGCCGAATCTTGGCTCCACTGCGATCCACCATCGATGGTGGGCCGGGAGGGAAGATGGGTGGACGGAACATGTGGAAGAACGAGAGGTGCAGCAGCTTATCGCAGGAACCCGCGCCGTAAGGTTAGGCGAACCAAAACGTGTGGGTGACGACGTTTCGGCTGCCAACGTGCGCTGGCTGCTAGAGAATAGACAACGAGGCTTGCAGTTGCAGGATGGGGGCAGGACAGTTGTAGTGCTGTGACAGCAAGGAAACAAAAAGAGACCATACGGGACACAGACAGTGATGAGATGCGCCCACGCACGCACACGCACCCCCGGCCTCACCAAAAACCCCACCCCCCAGCAAAGTCAAAGTCAGGCACAAAGTTGAGAAAGCAGCAAGAGCAAGGCAGGGTGGGAGAATGGCAGGGGCTGTACGCCAATGAGCAGCGGCTCAACGGCCAGGCTTTTCACACCCACGACGTCGTCCGATTCGAGGGCGGCAGAAGACCGCAAAGCTGGACCTGTCGACTCGACGAGCTGCTCCCTCCATAGCAGAGAGCTCTCACCAGCCTTCGCCAGTCTTGCCCTGCCTTAGGATGTGACGAGAGCCAGCGTGTCACCAAACGAGAGGGAGAGGTCGCCGGAGCAGCAGAGCGACATGGCCTGTTTGGGAATCGCCGGCTCGCCAGGCTGTTTGTTTGTTTTTGCTTTGCTGCACGACTAATGGGCGGCTTTGGGCGAAACGGGAGAACAACCGGACCGCTGGCTGGCAACGTCATCCTCCGGCGAGCGAAGGCAAAAAGCCAGAGCACGGGGGGCCTCTTGAAAAAAAAAAAGCCTATGGTCGCGAGAGCTGTCGAACCAGCTTTCAAGCGTGCACCGCCCCAGGAGCTGTCACCGCACGCCACTGTCGCACGCTGGTCGTCCTTTGGCAAAACAATCTCGCGCAGTGGTTGCACAGAGAGAACAAGAGACAGAAGCCGGCAGGCCTCTCTATCCTCTGCGTCTGCGGTCAGCTGCGAACATTATACCAGACAGGCCAAGAGGGAGAGGGCCGTTCCTGCATAGCTTATTCAGACTGCCCACGGTGGCCCTGCCCCATATCCTCTGTGCGCATGCGGGTGGAGAAAGGCGATGGGCGTGCGAGCCTGAGCCTGAGAGTCTGGGAGCCAGGATACAGTAGCTTGTACAGTAGAAGTACATGGCAGACGACAGGGGCACAACGACTTTTGCTCTAGTGTGAGAACGAAAAAAACCGCGCACCATACATTCTAGGCACGCAGGCAGTGCCTGAGACTCGCTCTGACCTCGGCGCCGTTGCCATCTGGGCCGACTCGCAACGACAGAGTCCAAGAGAGGGTCGGCGGCATCTCAGACAGCGGCGCAAATGTTGGGAGCAGCAACAGACAGCGGCGTCCCTCATGTGCCCGCTGCGGTGGGTAGCACACAGAAGCCGGACAGGCAGCGCAGCCAAGCGCACGACGTCTGTGGCTGCGAATAGTCGGCGGATGGTGCGAAACCAGGGAGGGAGAAAGAAGAGAGCGCCGCTGTATCTACGGAAAGACAGACTTTCAGGTGGTAGCGTAAGTAGATACGGAGAGGATTGGGGGGCTCTGGGGCAACTGTAAGTGCTGGACACACGGAGTAAGTAGCTCTATGGCGTTGGTCGACGTTGGCCGGTTTGGCCTTGGTTGCCGCAGTGGTGGTGGCCTGGGGACTGGTGATGCCCAGGTGTACTTGCTGTAAAGTGAGTAGGTTAGTGTAGCGGCGCGGGCGCCTGCCCTACCGTCCCCCCGTGCCTATCGTGCCTTCCCTACCACTTTGGCACTTACCGTATTTGTGCATGTACCGTGCCAATGTCCACCGCGCCTTCCTGGTCGTCCTGGCCATACCTGCCCTACTGCTTGGCGCATCCGTCGCTGCTTCCACAAATGCGGCCGGGCTCCCTCCCCCAAATTCTGCCAGGTCTATCGTTCGCTGCTCGGCAATCCACGTCGTCTCTGCTGCGCTGTCTCTCGCTGCAATCTGCGCTGGCACTGGCTTGTGGACGACGACTCTCCAACAGCACTCTCTCCCACCACCAGGCTCCACGGCCACCAAGGCACCCTCACCGTATCCAGCTCCGTGACAACACCGTCAACCCCCACTGCCCGACCGACTGCTCACTCCAAGCGTCGCCGGCGAGGGCCTCATATTGCGCGCGCATGACCCAGCCCCGTTCGCGACATACACACGTCCCGGCCTGGCAACCATCGACTCTCGCCCCAACCTCGACATGCACGACTTGAAGCCTTTGATCCTGCCAAACATCGTCGCTGCCCGCAAGTCATCCAAAAGCTCTCTCGACATGTCTGCAGAGCCCACTTCTTCCGTCTATTCGAGTGCCGACTCTGGTTTCTTCTCCACCGCGTCCGACTGCTCTACGCCGCCCACGCCCAACTACCACTCGCGAGGCCATTTCAGGTATCCCAGCTCCACCTCTTCCCTTTCCTCCAGCCCGCCAAGCTATGACTTTGTCGACGCGCCCAATGCGTCTGGCAAGCTTCCCAAGCTCGCTGAGGAGCCCGTCGAACGCGAGGATGACTACGTCACTATCGATACGTATCGCTGCTCTTGTAAGTTATATCATATAGTGCTATACACCGTTCTCGTATATATTAACGCGCCCTGACAGGCGAACACGACCTCACTGGCCACGAACCCCACTGTGTCAAAGTCACCCAGGCCTACAGCTTTGCAGAGGAGTACCTGAGCAGCAATGATTCAGGGCTGCATCTCACCAAACGGCGCCGGTCCATGGAGTCGTCTTCCGGCAGCATCACCAACAAGCTTGAACGGCGGTTTCCTTCATTCTCTCGCAAAGTGAGGGAACGCAAGCGAGCATCCACTTGGAGCAAGCCGTCAAGAAGCACCACACCGTCAAGGACGCCTTTGACTCCTTCGTCTTCGGTCACCTCCATTCACCAGGCCCATTCCTTTGATCTTACCGACAGCTATACCCAGGGCGCCCCCTCTGCGCGCGCCAGCGAGGAGCACCTGAGCGACAACATCGCTTCGTCCCCAATTACCATTGATGTTGACAAGGCCAATGCCTTTGTCGTCGATCCCGAGGAGGTGGAAAACGAACGGTTTGCGACTACTCCCTTGCTTCCACCCATGCTCATCTCACGGCTCGACGACCTGCCAGCTTCATCGCCCCTTCAGTCACCCACTGTGGCCGACGCTTCACAGTCCCTGGTTCCAACGCCCTTTGGTACTCCTCCAGTGCGCGCTTACCCTACTCCTCCACTGTCTTCAAAACCCTCCGTTGCATCTTTCAAGACAGCATCGCGTCCCGGCCACATGGTACCATCATCCGACATTCCTCCAATGATGCTCGCCGATCCCAATGACAAATGGGCCAATGCGCTAGGCCATGCGAATTTCACCATACTGCCGGAGCCTTACATTCCTGACGTCTGCGACGCCGCCTCTCTGCGCCAATTGTTCAATGACTGGGAGCAAGCACGGTGCAATTACGCCAAACACCAGGTGCGAACCGCGGAACATTACGGTGTCACTTCCAAACACTTCCAGCTTACTGAGCAGAAGTGGCAAGAGATTGACAGTATGTGGAAGAAGAACAACGATCTGGCCATCTCCCGTGCGGCGGCTCTGGGTGCTGAGCCCGAGGCAGCATCGCCCGTGGAACCGGCACCCCTAAGTAAGATGCCCTCGCTAAACGATCCAAAGAGCGAAGGAAAATTCCCTAAGCTCGGCGACGAGGACATTGTTGGTCCCATGGTCCAGATTGCTTCGCAAATCCAGAAAACTCCCACGCGGAAACGCGCATTCTTTCGATTTCTCAATGATCTTCGATTTCCTGGATCCTTTCTCGGAAGATCATCGACGGGAGTTCGAGGCTGTTGATAATTCGACCTTACCCGTCGGTATCCCACTGCGATTGATTCCCTTTGCTGGAACAACTGTAACATTAACTCGTAGCCTTACGGCCTTTACGAGGTACGACGTGTATGACAATGATTCTATTTGGGCTCTCATTCGAGCCACGACCACTCCTTATCACGAATTTCCTATGTCGAACCTAGATAGTCGTGCTTTTGATAGCACGGACGGTACCTATGTGTGCCCCCTTCGCTGGGGAGATTGTTTTCGAAACTTGTTTGATTCGAGAGGTTTTTGTGGGGATGGTCAAAAGTTCGACATCGCACTTAGCATGTCTCACGCAGCGATGGCTCTTCAGCCAGTCTTTTTTTTTTATCTTCATTCTACTTATTGTTTTATGTCTATTGGGTTAATCCCTTTTGTCTGGATGCAAAGAGTTGTATTTGTCGGGCGGCTATACCCCTCATCCTTGGTTTAGGATTTGAAGGCGGCAAGCGCAGTCAGTGGGCGAGGGATAATGATCGGTGATCTGGATGGGAAAAAAAAGCAACGATTTCCAACGATACCGAAATGTTTCAATGTATAACCTGTAATGGGGTAATCCGATCGGAATACGGTTAAATGGCAAGGCCTTGGGCATGATGCGGGTTGCACATCAAGGCAAACATGCCCTGGAGAGGCAATGGAGAGGTTCGGTTGCGGTAGAACCTAACCAAAGAAATACTATCAAATGACTTCACTTCGTGCGCCTCGGTTCTTCTTTGTGTGGCCACTATTCCCCAATACCAATTTGACAGGCTTCCACAACCTTATTCGAATGCCTACAGTAGTAGCGTGTCCGCGTCCCAAGTCCCTCGAAGCCCCAAAGGTAGTACCCAGGTGTAGGCCACATGACCCCAGGTTTCCTCTCACAAAGCCATGGCAGCCGGCACGGACTCAACTTCTCAATCCAGAACAATCCCGGCTGCGCACTTGCGCGCACAGAGAGAGTCAGAGAAAGGAACGGGATCCTGTTCACTGTATGATTCTGTTTGACAACCCTGTGGCTTCTGAGTGGCTTGTTTCCTAAAGGGACTACTCCACGGGGCGCTCCGCCCGTCCGTCTCGCATCAGCAGCCTCTGGACCTAGATCAATCTATTTTCGGGTCGTGAGACCAACTTTTCAAGACTGACCGAGCTAGTCGAAAATGATGGACATGAGGAGAGGGACAAGCAAGACATACATGTGCCGAGACACACGAGAATGCGCATGTTACGTGTAGAGTAGAGGGCAGTGGGGAATGAAGGAGGTGGACGCCTGAGTGTGAGTATGGCCACGGCCATGTACAAGGTTTAAACTGGGTGCTTGCAGGTGTGCATGTTGAGGGAGAAGGGGGGGCGGGGAGTGGGATGGGAGATGGGGCTGAGGTGTAACAAACGGAGGAACTTTGAGGTCGCTGGCTGGGATTAGAATACAGGTTAGAGGATGCAGGCTGGACTGTCGATCGGGGGAGGTAGTTATGGGAAAGGTTGGGATCGGCGTTACATGGGGATTTTCGATGCAGCTGCTTTTGGCGGCATGGTCGCAGACTTCACATGTACGGGA
The DNA here is from genome assembly GCA_028476805.1 of Acrocalymma vagum. Classification (NCBI taxonomy): domain Eukaryota; kingdom Fungi; phylum Ascomycota; class Dothideomycetes; order Pleosporales; family Acrocalymmaceae; genus Acrocalymma; species Acrocalymma vagum. The sequence continues at coordinate 178,034 of JAQGEP010000028.1, forward strand.
GAAGGGTTGAATAACAGCTGGAAACATTAGTCACTGTATGTGAGAGTATTCTTGTCCAACTCTTGACGTGGTCTTCGTATTTGGCTACGCCCACGTCTCATGTTTTGCCTAGGCTTTTCAGGTTTTCGAGATCGTCGAGGTGCAGAGAGGATGTTTCTCGTTAGAGGCCTTGATATCCAACCAATCCATCCTACATCTACCTACATAAGATCTCGGAAGCACCTCACCACCACACATATTAGTTTTAATGCTTGCTTTCTTGCTTGATTGCCTGCCTGCCTGCCTTTCTGCTCGTATTGTCTGACTGCGGGCCCACGGGCGATGCCGTTTGCGTGCCTTTCTATTTCCGCACACGCCCACGGAAGACAACGTCTGCCACCTGCCTGCTCGTGCCTCCTATCAAGCCCGTCACCCTATCTACCGCTCTATCTACCGGCTTACAGCCTGTAAATGCACCTAGAAGCATTTCCCGCTGCGCCTCTTCGCCCATCGACACGCACACCAGCGCGCAATGTCAAACACACTCGCATCTTGCATTGCGCATCTTGAATGTCCCGTTTTCTAGATGCATCGGGCCGCCTCCAAGTGACCTGTCATCGTCATCCCTCTTATATTGAGTATCTGTAGTGTTTAGAATAGTCATCTGCCCTGTTTCTCTGATTCCAACTCCCCCACCTCGCTTAGTCGTCTTGCATATCAACAGGTTTCAGCGTCGTGATACAACAATCGTGCCCCTAGCCCCCTCGTTTCTGCTCGACTGCTGGCTACTCCCTCCCTCACCTCCACTCCTCGCCTACACCCGTGCCAGAATCCCGGTTCGTGGTTGAAGATATCTGGTACTGCGTCTGGTCTAGCGTACATGGGGAAGGGAGAGACGAGACGATGGGGCTACGGGAGCAGCCTGGGTTACAACCGCCTTCCCCCTAGCTTCCGCTATGCAGGCCTTGTAGGCAAGGTCGGGAGGAATAGGACAGAGCTGTTCGTATTTGGTGGTGGCTTGGACTTGTCGTTGGGCGATACAGGTGACGTGCGCTTCAACCGTCGGAGCAGAGGGACCATGGCTGGCGGGTATGTATATCCTAGGGATGCAAAACAGAGAAAAGAAAAGAGACGGCGGGAGGCTTCGGGTAAGAGGGATTGTTTGCAGATTGGCTTGCAGGCTGGCTGTGGTGGACGCTTGATGACGACTGCGCGTAATGCTACGGCTTTCATGAAAATTTGTGGCTATGTGAAACCGCTCGTTGTTGAGGTTTTCGACTTATGATCCTCTAATCATAGTGAAGGGTGAGGCTCCAGCGACTGGAGTGGTGGCTCGCTTGGAATCTGATATGATCCCTGAAGTCGTTTTCTTGCACTTGCTAGTCATACTCAACTTGTACTTTAGATCTCCTCCAGTGTAATCAAATGAGTCGAATTAAAGCAGTACATAGAGATGTCACTGGAAGTCATCGGAGAGGTCCATGGCTAATACTTGAAGCCAACAAACAAGATATGGATGGTCAACACGAACCGACGAAGGCCAAACTTGACACGAGTAGGGACAGGCGCAAGAGTTAATCTGTATATGTTGGTCAATTTGCAAAACGAGAGCTTTCGCACCGCTTTATCGCAAGTGGTATAGATAGATATGGTGAAGTTAAACGAGTGACATCGTTGAGCCGTTGATATGCACAGGCCGTATAGACGACACGAGCCAGCGACCATGGAATGTTTCATGTTTCGTATTCGAAGCCAGGAATCGAGTCAGTCCATAATCCCCTGTGGCAAATGGTTGAAAGATGGCAAAAAGGGGGGCAATGGGCAATCTTGCAGCACGTGATGACGTGATGAAATATGGGATATGCGAGGAGATTATGAATGATAAGGAGCAGCTTGCATAAGGCTGAGTTAAGGAGCGGCAGACAGTCGAGAATTAACGGTAAGAAGTGTCGATCTTGTTCGATGGCCTTCTTAGCGGCGATGCATGTCATCAAGTCTTGGCATTGCCATCTCGTCAAGTGGGAATGCGAAGGCATCATCAACCCCTCCCAGCCACCACCTTTACCTTCTCACCTTTCGGCGACGACGATAGTCGGACGCTTTTCTTTGCTTCACTTTGTAGCATTCTGCATTTCTTTTTGTAGAGGCGCATTTGACACCACCAAGGCTGCGGGACCCGCCACGACCCAGCACGAGCTTATCTTGAGCACAACAACACCAGCTTACGCTATCCAGCACCCAGCAGATTCCTTGCAGATACCTTTCGCTTTCGAGCTTCCTATTCTTGCAACTCGACTTTCGCTCCCCTAATATTCTCCGCCGCGACCGCTTGCGGTTGACCGCAATCAGCAGCCCACGAACTGCTGTTTCAAATCCAGGCCTTCGACGCCTGCGCCTGTTGCACCCGACTGACCCGATACACTCGCGCGACCCTGCAACAGTAGCCTGCACATTTATATCAGCAGCATGTCTTTTTCTGACACTGAGGTCGATCTGGTGGAAGCCCAACTGCAAGCAGCGAACGATGATATTCCAGAAGAGCCAGACATGATCCTTTCAGACGGACACGGAGATCAGGACATCTCACCACCACCACGGATTGCAGCTCGATTCTATCGCCCTTCAAATAACCGCCGAAAATCATCCGCAACTTCATCTCGGCGCAATTCACTTTCTTCTACGCACTCGCACACGTCTAATCGCTCCTACCGGTGCCAGAGCCACCATGTAGCCCAGCACCTCCGCCGCGCATCTATTCTCGAGACCCGGAAAGCAAGGTTGGCAGATAGGGCTGCTCATGCTGAGCAGGTGCGTCTTCGCGCCGCATTGGCCAAAGCAACCCCACGGACAACAAACAGTGAAGAGAGGGCATTGGCGGCCAAACAGGCCCGCGAACGCCACTTAGCGCAGGTTGCAGCAGCATGTGCCGAAGAAGTACGACGCGCAAAGAAGGTCGCCGAGGATATGAAAGAGCGCAAGGCCGCCGAAGAACGCCGATACCGAGTGGAGATGGAGGAGAAACTAGCAGAAGCCGAGAAGAGGAGGTTGGAGTACAAGCGCAATGCTCGCAGGCCGAGAACCGCTAGCTCCCCTCCTGCTGATGCGAAGAAGGCTTCGGAGCGCCCAACCGTAACCTCTGAAGATGCTGCCAAGCGCATTCAATCGGCTTGGAGAGCAAGAGCCAGGAGAATCGTGGTTGATACGTGGGCAGAACTCGGTTTGTCAATCGACAAAGTGCAGAACACAAGCTTCGAGGATATCACAGGACTGCTTGGAGACGAAAAAGTCTTAAAAGCCACAGAGAAGGTTATGGAGCTGTTTGTTTTGCTCCCTGAGAGAGATGCAGTATCTCGTGGAACGGCAGTCCGAACTTTCCTTTCAGCATATCTCATCTTAGGACATCCTGCCCATGTCTTAAGCCGAGATGGTGACCAGGAGCAAGACCTGATTACCAAGGCCAAGGACCTCATCATATCTTTCGAGTCGGCGCTAGGAAAGCTTACGACGTTCAACTATTACACGCCTTCCCCTACGCGAACTGAGACTGTTTTGTTGGCCCACAGTGCCTTCTGTGCGGCTTTCAATGACTGGAAGGCTCGAGATTCCTCAGCCCTCATCGAAACCATGGTCGCCTCTTTTGTTAGTTTGGATGAGATCTGGCAAACCGTCAAAGATGACACAATTGACGAGGTCGCAAATGAATATAGAAACGGCATACGAGATAATCAGGCTATTCTTCTCAGTAAAATCAAGAAGCTGGCAGGACCGGACAAAGCCTTGACCATGATCCGAAAGGCCATCCGGGAGAGCCGCAGATCCAGACCTAAGAAAAAACCAGTAGGAGAAACCGTCCGCCCACGGGTCGCTATTGAGTCTTCACCTGGTTCACCTATTCCGGCTGAGAGCGCGGCGATGCAGGCTGAGGCTGCTTCACAGCTTGCACAATCTGGGGATCAGCAAGCCGAAAACCAAGCCACCGAAGGTCACCAGGCTCAATCTCTATCGAAGGTATTCACGGTTGTTCCAGGGAACCGTGTTCTTGTTCACGAACTGTCGATTGACAAAGAGTACCGTATCGATGCCTCTCCAACAGCTAATCTGAGGGACGCACTTAACCGCGAGCTTTGTGACGCGATGCGTAGAGGCTTCGAGAATGGGGAAAGCGCACAGTGGACTGCCGCAATGGCTGAAAACATCCGTGGAAAGCTGCTGCGCTTGCTGAAGCCTGGTAACTCTATGCACACTTTGATATCCGAGACTTTGGATCCCGAACTTATCAGCACGCAATGCAGCCAGGGGCTATTTTCGTACGAGAAATTCTTCAACTTCATTGCAAACATATTGCCGAAGCTTTGTGCTCCATTCCGAGATGCTGAGGTCAAAGCATTGGCAGACGACCTACAAGATGGCGAAGGTCCTCTGCCTGAAATGATTGAAAAGCTCTTCAGGCTTCTTCATATCATCGACCTTCTCTCACTTGACTACTCCAACTTCCTATTGATGAATGCAGCCCCGACTCTAATTAAAGAAGCTTCTGGCTACGAAGAACGTATGTTTTCTCAGGATCTCGAAGAAGGCAAAATTACCCTTGAGCGAACACGACGCTGGTGGCGCAGCGCGGCTGTGAACATGCACACTGAAGCTGACCGTCGCGATCCTTGGAAAGAATCGAATCCACTCAACCGCCCGACAGCCCACAAGATCTACGCACGCGGTCTGGTAGACCTTGCGATAGCTACACCTCCCCTGAGAGAGTCGGAGCTACCCGAAACGCTTGAGCTGGACAGAGCTCGTATCACCCGCATTCGTGAAGACGCCTTGCGCATCACTACAATTGGCGGCATCCTTCTCACTGCCAAGAACCTCCTCAAGCGAGATGTTCGCTCGCAGTGGAAGCCTGAGGCGAACAGAATGTGGGAGGTGCTGAAGGATGGTTATCTCAAAGATCCTGCAACTCCGTCAAAGATTTCTTCCCTTCTTGAGTCTTCACATGCTATGCCACCTTCTACTCGTGCCCAGCTTGCCTCTACCATCACTCGCCTGCTCACCCAGGCTGACTCCGGAAAGCTCTCTGACCCAGTAACGAAAGTTCTGTTCCAACGCCTAAAGACACATATCTTCAATCGTGTGTCTGCCAGCAGCTCTGGTGAGCGTGTTCGGGCAGCAAGTACTGCGACTGAAGGCCTTGCAACAACTGGTCTCCCTGAATTTGTCTCTCAGGTCACCGAGATATGTAATCAACTCGGCCGCTTGGGCGAGGTTGACCGCAAGTCGCACGGCAAGTGGTATGAAGAAATCGCTGAGGAACTAGAGGAACTTGGGATGGAAGGCGAAGAGTTGACGCGGTCATCCAGTGCTGGTTCCGCGAGTTCAGGCTCCTCCTTGTAAGGGGATAGCAATGCTTTTACTGTGCCCACTTTTCTGTATTCATATAGGATGTCCCCCATTTCTTGTTTTCATTTGCTCCGAGTACTGTGTTCATTCCTGCATTTCTTGTTCCTCTTCATTTGTCACTGGTTCTCTGGCATTTCTTGCAGGGCGCTTGGTTGGTTTTGGTGCATTGGCGTTATTGGTATTGCTTCATTTCTAGCATGTTTCTTTGCATGATATCATTTGCCCTTTTTCTTCTTCTTGGTGGAAATTGGATGGTACATATATGAGAATGAGATCAGAGGAAAACTTTTGGAAGCTTGGTTGGGTCGGAAGTTCAATGAAGAATACAGCGATATTATCGCTCACAACCCACCGTCGCCTTTATTATTCCATAATCTGCGAACCTGTACGCTTTTGATTTTTGCGACTGACTTGGCCTCGAAAAGAGTTTATCGACAGGAGCACGCAAGGCTGAGGTAGACAAACCCTACTTGCTTTTTTTCTCTGTTTAGGCAGGCAGCCACTGAAGAGACTCCCATCTACCAGTGATAGTAGGCTGGTGCCTATGGAATACTAGCCCGGAGGACAAGTTCAGAGGCTCTGCACAGTTGCTACGCGGCTGACTGTTCCTCAACACCAATTCAGGGTCGTATAGCCAACCGCTTCAGCCTAGGTGGTACCAGCTTCATTTTGTGCGACCAATCGGGTGACCTAACATTGCCCCCTTTCATCACCGGTGTGCCCTCACTTGGAGCAAACAAGCCTGTCCCGGTATTCGAAAAGGGTATGTTTGAGCGAGGTGATCAGTCACTATTGAGACGGGTAGGCGCAGGATTGTAACCCGCGAGGTCCAAGTAACAAATCGCGCAGGGGCATTTTTGGGACTTGTGCAATCATGTCCTGATTGGTGTCCTGCTTTTCCGTACCCCAAGAGTCCTTATAAGTTGTGCGGCTCTTTGGAATAAGGGGCAAACACCACCACTCAGCAGTCCTTCCTCATTATCATAATCGAGTGCCCTTCAGTATCAATGCAACTCAGTCATGTTGTTTTCAACCCCTTCTCCTTATGACGATGAAAAGCACGAACAAGAACTCACAAAACGTCGAGTCTGCTCCTCAGCAGCAGCTTGTCTGATACTGTGCCCTTTTGACTGCTTCTTTATGCGTCTCCCATGTTTGCCTCGTTCGCAGAAAGCACTATACGGTCACTTACCATACGATGACTCGATCAGATTGCTGCGTCTGCACCCCGGGAAGCCGAAGCAAGAAATAAGCTGCACTCTCGAGCTCATGCGCCTTGATCCTCACACTCTGCCCTCCTACGAAGCATTGTCTTACGTCTGGAGACTACAGTCAGACGAAAATGCAGTAAAGACAATCAAGTGCAACGGCCAGATCAAAGACAAAGTGGGAACGAACTTGCACGACGCCCTTCAGCATCTGCGTCGTTCACGGCACTCACGATTGATCTGGGTTGATGCGCTGTGCATCAATCAATCCGATGATCGTGAGAAAGGGCACCAGGTGCGCAAGATGCATCAAATATATAACTTGGCTACTCGAGTCATTGTTTGGTTGGGAACTGACAAGAACGGGTATGCCAAAGCTGCGTTTGATTGTTTAAAGAGCATAGGCGGAGACACAAAGATGGCGTGGGATGAAAAAAGTCAAGAAAGGAAAAGAAAGGGATCAAAGGCAGAGAGAATCGAAAAGGTGGAAAATGAAGGCGTCCCTAGTTATGACGACCCGGTGTGGGGCAAAGTGATGACGTTCTTTTGCAACGCCTGGTTTTTTCGAATATGGGTTGTGCAAGAGATTGCTCTTGCTCGGTCTGCAATCGTTCAGTGGGGACAGTGCCATATTCCCTGGACTGTTGTCGGTAACGCCTTGGAGATCATTCGCTCTGAGCCAAAAGTTTTGATGGTGATTGAGAGTCGCTCGTTGCAGAATGCGTACGCAATGTGGCACCTTTTCAAGATGCAGCAGACTAGCAGAAAGAAGACTCACTTGTTCTTGCATCTATTAGATGTGGCTCGCAGTTTCGACGTCACTGATGAGAGGGATAAAGTGTATGGGCTTTTGGGCTTCCTAGCACGAAACGCCAATCCAAAAACTGGAGTTTTCATCAAGCCAAATTATGCGTTAACTATCGCTGAGGTGTATACAAAAGTGTGTCGCAAAGTCCTGAGGAAAGACCGAAACTTGGACGTCTTGTCATTCGTTTTACATGGCAAAGACGATTTGGATAAGAAGACCGATAGGCCATCATGGGTCCCGGATTGGAACTGCAAAGACGTGATCTATCCCTTTATGAGCTTCTACCTAAACAGCCAACATAAGTTTGGGGCTTCGCGACCTATGGATCTTCATTTCGGTGGTGGTAAAAGGTTTTTACAAGTAAAAGGTATATGCGTGGACACTATAGCCGAGATAGGAGAGGACGTCAAATTTGAACATCGAATCAGTTCAGATTCCATTCTAAAAGGACTCATGGAATGGTATCTGATCAGGGGCGGCAAAGCAGATGTTTTATCGATGACCTTGACTGCCGGTCGAAAAGCCGATAGTCGACTTGTCGGGGACAAGATACAGCATCTAGCAAATTTCGTTGCATTGCTTGAAGACTTGGACATCGATATCGCACATTTCTGGCCAGATCAAGCGAATTACCTTTCTGAACTCCGAATCAAACTGGGTAATGCTGCGACCGCAAGGGAGGCATTCTGGAGGTATTCCTGTTATCGTGCTCCATTTATCACGGAACAGGGAAAGTTGGGTCTTGGGCCACGAGCAACAAGGGCGGGTGATACCGTTGCGGTTCTCTGGGGAGGCCAGGTACCTTTCATTGTGCGAGAATTTGATAAAAAAAGTTGGTGTAAATTTGTGGGCGAGTGTAGCATTGCAAGTCTCTTTGAAGAAGGGCATATTGTTGATAAGTGGGCAAAGAATTTTTGCCAGGAGGAAAAGTTTTTTGAGATACGATAATTGGTGATCTTGATGGCAATGCGTTTATGTCTATTTGGTGGCTAGTAATATGCGGTACTTATGAAATCAATCATACGTTTTATTGAAATGTTAAATATTTCCGATGTCTACATAGTTAAGTGTGTGTATGTTCAGAGCAACAAGCAAATTAACATCAGATAGTTTTAGTATCATCCGGTATATGTGCCATGCCCAGTTCGACCTATAAGTACAGATCTTTGAAGCAATAAAGGATGTGAAATATGATAGAGAGTCAGGTATCAACTACCTTCAAAAAGCCGATTTGTTGATCAACGACCTACAGTCCAATAGCAAAATCGAGAAATATCTCCTCTCACTTTAATGCCTTTGCTCTCAGCAACAAAAAAATGAACGATAGAATACGGTCCCTTCATAAAAACAGCCAGAGCACCCAAATGCATTGCTCCCATCAAGGCTCCACAAATTACAGCAACATTCTTGGAAAGATTCCTGATCTAGTCCTATGATCCGACTCCCAATCACAGACTTTATGATCAAACTCAAAGTTACCCCCCTGACAAAATAGTCTCTCGCTTGGGAGGCGGCAAAGCCGCCATGTCACGGCAACGGCACGGGTGGGTTCTCCCATATCGCGTATCCGCGAGTCATCAATACCCAATTAGTTAAAAAAAAATGATATGTCACCATTGAGTTTCAGGCATCCAAGGATGCCCAACAGGTTTCATGATTTGCAGAGCTGAGAAAAAGTATTTTATATTTTTCTTTTTCTTTTCCTGCGAATGATTGTGATGTGATGCCTTGGTTTGTGGTCAAATGCAAAGCGTCATCTGACACTGTGGAGCTACTTTGACGCAGGCAGCAGGTCAAAAGGGAAGTCATAAGGAGGGGTCTCCTTACATATTTTGTGATGAATTAGTCAGAAAAGACATGGGATAACGGCCTCAGCCAGAAATAAGGTTCTCATGTGCCGAAAAAAGTAACAACATTGGATAACTGGGAATAAGACCCCAGAAGGCCCTAGATATGTATGTGATGATGCATCATGCATGTCATCAGGTGCCCGAAACAAAAAAAGCAAGTCATCACAAAAAGAAAGAATAGTACAGACGTGTACATACGTACTTTTCATCCTGGATCCTGGGGGACAGGGGCGCGAGCAGGACCAAAAAAGAAAAAGGCAAAAATAACGATCTCAACTCCCCCGGGTGGGCTCGAACCACCAACCTCCTGATTAACAGTCAGACGCGCTAGCCAATTGCGCCACGGAGGATCGCTTTGATCGATGAAGAATTTTGTATTTATCTACAATATAATGCAACAAAAATTAATTCGCATATTTTCAATACTAGGGTATCAATGACAGAGGTGTAAAATCTTACCGCGGGGTACCAATCTGCGCCAAGTCCACGCAGTGGGGGATTTAGCGGGTCAGTCAGCTAAGGTATGGAACCTTGTTACAAGACCCATCACGCGCGGGATGAAGCATATGCTCTGAGACCGGGTAAACGAGTCAACGAAAAATGAAGATCCAAATCTCTCGAAATAGTTCATGCGATAACAGCATACTTGTGATGCGGTCTAGTCCACGTTTCCCCGTTTCCGTGTTTCTTTCCTTCGCATCACCTGGTCTAAGCCGGAGTGGGAGTCGATCGTAAGCCACATTTTGAACTTGTAATACGGCAATCACACACCTATAAAACACCTAATATTCATGCTCTATATGCTCGCAAGAATCCATAGCAAAACCAAAACCTTAAAAATGCTTAATCTAAGGCTCTCATTTAAATTTTTCATGCGCTGACATAAAATCATGTTCTAATTGTTCTCATTTGAATATTTTCATGTTGATCGTCATCGTCCGTCTCTTCCTCTGCAGGGTCTGTCGACATAAGCCCTCGCTCTTCGTCACCAATCTCTATCTCCATAGATTCTCCATCATTTTTCGGGGCCTCTTTGTGCATTGCAACGTAAATGGCAGATCCAAGGATCAGTGAAGAACCAATAATAGACAGGGCACCAGGTGTTGTTCCCCAAACGAGCTTATCGAAGCCAAGAGCGAACAACATCTGAGTATAGACCATATTTGTGGCACGGGATGATTTTTCGTATTGAAGGCCGGCGGCAAGAAGAAATTGCTGGAATACGGTAAGTTTAGAATTTGAGGAGAGTTAATAGTGCTCACCATTACAAAGCCGCAGATACCCAAGAATATCAGGTAGCACCAGTCTTTTAGGGACCTGGGAAGCAAGAAGCCTACATCGGGTAGAGCAAACATCATGACGATGCTGACAATGGTGCACCATGTTGCAAAGTAATTGACTGAGATGAGCGGATGTGCTCTTCTCCCAATCCACCGAATGGTGGTGTAAGCGCCGGCTGCTCCTAATACGCCCAGCATCGCCACACCCACCGCGGTTGCTCTTTGCGTTGGAGTGACGGCGTCGTATTCGGCAGCGAGACGTTGCGAGGCCTCCGCGGTCACATTTGCTGTGCTAGGGATCATATCGGCATCTCCACTAGCTGGAGGCACAGGATCTCCTGAGTGAGACAGGGCGGTGAAAAGGGACACAGGCCGTGCAATCAAAACAACGCCAAATAGGGATATGTATGCTGCAATCTGCTCGAGGCGAGTAAAGGGCTCATTGATCAGGTACGAACATGCCCAACATGCAAGGCTAGGAGCCAAGAATGTTATGACGGTGGCATCTGCAAGCGGAAGATACAACAGTGAATCTGTATGGAGTTAGCATCTACGCAATCGCAAAGGCAATATTTTAAAGCACTCCTCTAGCCTGGTATGCGGGCTAACCGAACCAAAGCAAGATTAGCACAGTGCGTATCAAGCAGAATAGTACTAGCTTCGAGAGCTGCTGTTTCATATAACACGCCCTGTTATTATATAGGGTTGAGAGGAAGAACTCACAGTACATTCCGAAGACTCCAAAGAAGCCACTCAATCCACGAGCTATTAAGAGCGGTCGAACTTCCGTCATTCCGAAAGGAAAGTGTTCAGTTTTCTTATACCACATATAAAGGGATGCGCAAAATACAGTTATGCTCATTCTTGCAAAAAGAATCTGGAAGGGGTGGTAACCATTGCCTGTAGTCGCCGGTCAGATTGGGCCCGGGATGCACAGGGTATAGTGCGCATACCATTATTTCCTTCTATTTCTAATAATCTCGTTGTAACATTCATAAGAGTTCCAAACAACTGCGAGCACAGCACGAGGGCAAGGCCCTTATTCCTTGTCCAAAACGCATGAACCTTGCCCTTAAGAGACGGTGGAGGACCCGACGAATGAACAGAATACCTGCGGACGAGCGACTCTGGCGCGTAATCCGGATGGTGACCAAATCGAATGTTGTTAGAGTCGTCGATGGATAGGAATGATGGCACTGGAGAGGCAGCACGTACGGCCCCGCGGGTAGCGTTCAACGAGTCATCCGGCTTTGCTCCGGATTTAATGGCACGTTCTGGAGGTGACTCAGCCGCCCACCGAGAGTCGATTTTATTATGTTCTCGTGAGGGCTTTGGTTGCGGCGAAACACTCATTGCGCTTCATTGAACGGGCCGGTGGAAAGGTGTGTGGGATAGTGACGAAGCGATCAGGACATGATGGAAGACGAGGGCGGCGTAGTTGGGTCTTGGGGGCGAAGTATGTGAGCCGGCGAGGCAACTCCCATGCAAAAACGAGCGATAGCGCATCCTGAGGCTGCAGATGATAGGCGAGAAGCCAACTGGTGGCTGGGCGGTTCGCTGGTAACGCCGCGAGCATCGTCTCGGAGTGCAGAAAATGAAAATGAAAATGAAAATTCAGTATCGAGATCTGGCCAGGCACGCTCGGATTGTCGAAGAGGGGGGCGGCTTTTTCGCATGAGACGTCTGATGAGAGTCGCAGTGTGGGGTGCTGGGGAGTCTGTGAGTCTGACGTCGGGACGATCAGGTTCAACTTTACTGTACATTGGTGGTAGAAAGTGGTACGGAGTCGTCCATGGGCACGTGCGCACCCTTGGTCGCGCCTGTGCCTGCCTGTGGCCGCGGTTTAGCCTTCGCTTCGACCACTTCATCTTGAACCTCACACATCATCCCAACCCAGTCTGCAGCATGTCTTGCTCTTCTGATTCTCGTTCCGCACCGGACCAAGCGTTGCTACCCACGCTGAGCTGAACAATGCCTTTGGCGCTCTCTGTATCCTTCGGTATCGGCAGCGAGCGGCAACCTCGGCTTCCAAGAATCAGCTGTCACCATCTGCAGATGCACTCATATAATTTTTGCTCCTGTTTGACTATCTCATTTGAAACAACCTGGGGAAAGGGACGAGCATGGTATTCCGGACAGTGATGGATTTCCTAGTGACGATACCATTTCTTCTGAGCCAAGTTCCTTCCTTCCACAACGCGATCCACCAAGAGCTGGAATGGTGGAGTAAGCCTTCGTATTCGGGTAAGGGGAGCTAGCTCCCCAAACCACTTCTCGGGTAGATACCTAGATTAAGGGCGAAGGATAGACTCTCATAGAAGTCACCGTATGTATCTAATGGGAGTTAAAAATGCTCAAAGATCATGATTATGATGATAAAGGAGCACAGTGATCCTTCGAGTTTGTCCCAGATTCTGGCCGAACAACGGCCGCACGGCATTATGCCGTCCCTCTACACCCCAACTTTCTTCGTTCCACCAATACAGTCATGACGGACCACAACGCTAAACAAAACGCCACCAGGACGGTATGAAAATTCCCAGGAGCACAATGCGGCCCATGGAGCAAATCGAAGCGGTCCTAGCTCCCGTTACCCTCGATACCAGACTGCAGTCGAGGTCCCCGCTTCATGCCCTTTGTCCTTCCTTAGTCCTTACTACGCCGACATATACCCTCCTTCTTGATGCCCCAGCTCAGAACTGCCTTCGCCCCGCTCAGGCGGAGCACTTTATGAGCCCATCCTCCATCATCCATGGCCTCGCACCCATCCAAGTATTCCTAATCGTGACACCCGAGCATCAAGCATCCCTTAGAGCACCCGACATGCAGACAGGCAGGCATGCATCTCTCCCACCTTCCGTTCTTTGCGTCACCCTGGCTGCCCCTGACCCCACTCCCCACGCCCTCTTCTATTCGCCTCTCACCGTGCCGTGGCATTCCTGCGAGAATTCCTTTTTCGCATCCAAGTGCATGCATAGGCTTTTGAAGCTCACCGATCACTACATCCGCGGCGTCAAAGGTTGCGCAAAATTGTCACTGACTGATTGGATGCCCGCACCCGAAATGTTTCTGGCTTTCTTCAGCGCCGTTGATCGGTGGCTGAAGGCCACGAGGCAACCTTGCAACGGCAACAAGTCCCTCGCCATTCAGACTACTCCTGCGGCAAAGCGTTGGACAAAGTTAAACTGGGGGGAAGCGGGATTCAACAGGATAACCCCCCCCGCCCTTCGGCGTCGTCCCAATGACAAGATCGCCCCTCTGTCCTAGCCAACCCAAAGCATGCATGAAGAAGGGAAGAAGCAAAAATTTCAAGATTTAGACACTAGTTAGAAGGACTGAGCCGCTGTGACTTACAGCGATCGTCTCATCACTTGCACCTGCAGCAAGGGTGTATCTCCTCAGTCATTGCCTGCCCACCATTGGCATGACTCGCGAACTCTGTTGAGACTCACAACGCGGTGTTATGTGCCCGCGCTGGTCAATGGCTACACTTTTTTTTTTCGAGCGCTTGTCTCCTGTATGACTTGTCGAATTCACCTTGAAGGATTGAGAAATCCGAGCTAGGATGCAGTCCTGTTTTGAAGTTCGGCACTAGATGCCTCGCGCACCAAAGCCGGGTGTGAGAATGAACAAGCTAAGAACAACGATGTTGTCAATATTCGGAGGGTTCAGAGGTACGGCAAACTACTCACGAGCCATTCTGTTTCTTTTGCTCATTATAATCCCACCTATATTTCAATGCTTAGTCCCAGGTCGACAAAAGGTGGGCGGATACCTGGCTCCATGTAGTATACAGCCCATCACGCATACTCGTATAAACGAAGAAAGAGTCTGGACTCTGTGTGGAAGGATGAAACTTTATTCAGGGTTTACTAGGTGCAGAAAGTTTATTGACACACGCCGTGTAAGGGGCAAGTGTAACCCGGCGGGCGTCCGCAACCTTTCCCCGAATGCATAAGTGAGCTGCCCGTGCTACGGACACTAGTCTACCTGTACTACCAAGGGCTTTTTCGACAAAGGTTACTCGAAGAGCATGCTATGATACGGCGGGAGTGTGCCCCAGCCATCCATGCCGCTACGTGGCATAGGCATGTTTTTTCGACGTGTTACACAAAGGTGCACAATGAGCTATCACTGCACCTTAGTGGGTCTGCCGTCAGTGATTTCTCAGTCCCATTCAAGCGGTTACGTACCATAGCAGCTGGACATTTTGCCAAAAGTCGCTTAGGCATGAGGAATAGAAGATGACGAGCCAACGACGTGACGATAAATATGCTCGCCTAGGTATTATATTAAGCTTGGGTAACACTGTAAGCGGAGAATACCCTCTTGCTCTCCCATTAACTTGAGCAAGTCTGACACGAGATACGGAGAGTATCGGCTGATCATCCTATCTGCGATTGTCATGTGTCCTCTCAATTAAAGCTATCATAGCCTCTTTTAGGTGCATCTGTTTCAAATATACCCTTTGCTATGATTCTAGCAGACACTTACAAACAAGTCTGGATAGCAGTGGCGTGAATGCATGGTTGTGTCACCGCAGATGTCCCGTACTGTCGGGGTAATCACCCGAACGCTGGGTTCAAGAAATTCCAGTGGCTTTGGGGTTGTGGGGGGTGTAAGCTGGACAGAAATCAGTGACGAGCGAAATCGGCGCCGCCTGAATGAACTACGGGGAATGACAAATGTGCAGACTCTGGCGCAAGTAGCTTTTGACGCCTGGAGTAATAAAGCAGCATTAAACATCTGGAAAATAGTTCTTACAGCTTTTATGTCTGCTGACGGTGTTGCTAAAGATTGGGTAGCGATTTTGTATGCTCAGGTCATACATAGGAAGCGGTCGATTGGAAACAGGTCAGTCCGCTGGATAAGCTGGCGTCGTAGCATGAACCCCTGTACTATCGTGGCAATGAAGACGAAAGGGAGAGAGGCACCGCATACCTGTCTTCTGCAAGTATGTCTTCAAACGGATTAGACTTTCTCTTGGGACATGTTTTCGGGTTGCTCAACTGGAAATCCGAGAGATGCTAGAGTTGCACTCTGCCCTACTTATTGTGCATAGTCGTTCCAATTGCTCGGCATCTAGTATACTAGGGACTATGAATGGCGCTTCATCCCTCTGTTGTGTCATTGGGTTTATACGTAGCCTCCAAGCAGATAGCTTTGTGTGTGGTGCACGAGAGGTGTGGCTTTGACTTTTCTTGCGTAAGGAGATGCAAGGTGCTTGAAATGTGGCTGGCTCGAGGAGCAGCAGTGTCTTACTGAAGAAAGGTGTGTCCAAAGAATTTGCGCTTGCCGCCTCCCCACGCATATCACAGGTTCCACGATGAGTCAAGGGTCGGGACCATATGGTACGATGGAAACAGGATTTTCTTTTTACCTTATTGATGTTCTTGAGGTGAAGATTCGGACGAATGATCAAGTATATGCGAGCGTTGTGGGACACGCGGGAATGACCGTGGATCGATCTTTTATTTCGTGCTTGTTAATGCGGTAACAAGATTTGGAATGACCGTGCGCCTATTTGATATTATGCATAAACTGCGGAGTTTCTACACCGATTCGAAATTGCAGGTGATATTCTTTGGTGAACTCGAAGAGGAAGAGATAGAGAGTAAGGAGTGCTCTGGCTAGTGAGTGTTGCGGCGAATACATAGTTCCTGATGCTCGGGTCGCCGCAACTCAGCGGAGGCAGGTGCGAGGGGAAGACCTGGGCAACTATGCTAACGAAAAACCTCTAAGAGATGTAAGGAAAGAGATAGCAATTGGTGTAGGACTCTCTCGTTATTACACTAGACATGACAAGAAGTGACAGATGCAGTGAAACTCGTTTTTGGAAACTGGGGTGTAGAAGATGGGGATCAAACATTCTGTGTGCAGCCTAATTCCTCTGCTCTGGATTCCCATCCATCGCTCTTAGTTACTCGAAAAAGGTAGTCTAGGCACATGAAACGCAGCATGGAAAGGCGAACTGCACCAGGTGTGCGACCGACACCGGTGGTATTGATCCGTTGTTGCACAACGTCCTGTCAACGCGGAGCACCGTGAATGTAACGTCATAGAGTAAGGCAGTGCATATGCAAAGCTGAATTCATTCCTTCAAAAATCTTTCGTTCAATAGAGAGTGTACATGTTGCCTCAATCAGAACGGCCCACGCCCAAGGATTTGTCTGACCCCTGTTTCCGCAAAACCATGCCCCTCGAACATATCATACGTCATGGGACTATTATACCTGCTCTCGAAAGTACTAAGTCCGCCAAAGCTTACTTCGTCATAAATAATTGAGTCATTTGCTGCAATAATATGGCGACGATATAGCTCCTCCCCATTGCCTCCGGGCCCAAGTGAATCGCTATCTTGAACGGTAGCCGCCGCATCCTCGCCCATGCTCGAAAGCGAGTACAACTGCTCCGTGCTCCCTGATCCGTAGGATTTCTTCTGCGCTGGTACGCCAAGGTACGTTGCCGTGCCGTTCTGCCAATTATTTGATGTTACACCAGCATGCGTTGCTTTGTACGCCATTGGCAGTCGAGTACGGCCAAATGTCTTCCACTCGTTCGGGAACGCCAAATCGCCCAATTGCCGGATGTACTTTCCCCGCTCCATTTGCCCCTCAATAGTCAAATTGCCCCCCGGAAGCTCGTTGTATGAGGAAGTGACCCCGAGCGGATATTCGAAGGCTCTGGAGTAATCAGGAGATGTGTCGGAGCCGGTTGTTTTCTGACGCACGACCTGGTCATTTCCAGTGTTCGTAAGTTGACCTTTGTTGTAGTAGGTTAAGCTTTGTTGCCAGACCATAGTTTGGGTGCCGGAAGAGGTTGAAACATTAGAGGAGATAACTAGGTTCCTAGAAACTTGGACGGAGTAATCTAATGATTTGACAGTGCCATTCGCGGCCTTTGTTACAGTAGAGGAAAGACTCAGGGAAGGGTTTGGGGCGTCAATTGTCGGAAGTGTACCTTTGGTAAGATCATTGTCTGGGTCAACCCATACAAAGACCTTACCAGTTACAACCCAGTTGGACCCAATGGCCTCGGTAAATTTCCCCTTGCCTTGGCCATCGTCGTCGATGCCTACAACGCGAATCTCGAAAGTGTGCAACTTGCCGTCACTGAGGAGGCCTATAAATGGAGAAATGTCGATTTCATCCTCTCTCAGGTCAAAGGCATCAATCCCGACAACTGGCCTCCAGAATCCAGGTACGATCCCTCCAGTGAAAATGACTGGGAAAGGCCACGCAACACCCGCTAACATTCCATCAATGAAAAGCTGCAGCTCTCTAAAAGGAGAGTTGCCATACAATGTCGTTCCGTTTCCAAAAACTTGCTTGTCTGATGAGAGCACGTTACTCCACCAGAACTCCTCTGTTGCTTGACCGCAGGCTGAGATAGAGAATATTGCCTTCTTAGCATTTCGTGGCAGCGTCAGACTATCTATAGCCTTGGTCTCGGGAACAACAAAGCCACTGGGCCCGTCAGCGATCGCCTTTCTCGCGGATACTGGGAGGATAACGTCTGCAGCGTGTATCGTGTCCTCGGCTGTGAAAAACGTAGCAGTCAGTGTAGTGTTCCAGGAGCCAGTGTAAGTATCGTCAACAAGGTTGCCTAGGTCGAAAATAATCTTCTGAGGGGCCTTAAACAGTGTCAGATAGTTGCTCATATCCTTGGTGTAGGTCCAGATGATCCCTCCGCGAGTCGGCTCAGCGGTGGAGGTGCGAAAGATCTCCGTGTCACCAAAGAACATCAAAGCAAGTCTGTCAAACTGGCGGCCTGCAGATGTGACTGTGAAATTGAAGGTCACTCTGTTGAAGGTGCAGTTCGGAGGTTGGTAATTACCTGTGAAGACATAAGCCACTTTTCAGCACAGTCGTGCTTGTGGGTTACATACCGACGAAGGGTTTCCCATAGGACAGTCCGAAAGTATGAATCATTAGGGTCTGCTGGCACGTAGGTTCCTCTGGGCTCAACACAGGTGGCGACACTTGCAGGCATTCGAGTAATGATGATTCGTTCGGCGCACGGCTATTCAATGAAGACCTTGGGAGAAACAGTTCTATGTTGGAGGCGGAGTGAGCGAGGGCCGATTGTGGAAGCGTCATTAGAATTAGAAAGACAGATATGAAAGAAAGCATCCTTTTGCCCGCTGCTGGTCGTAAGAGGCGATGTGCGTGCCTATTCATCACCTCGATCTCCAACACACCATTAGAACGCAACGTTGGCATCTTGCAAGATCCAACTCTTGATCGTACACCGCTTTCAATTAAGTACTTGGGACCTTCTAATAGAGCCCTGACGATTGCTAAGAAAAAAGCCAACAACGCCGTCGTTACTAGGTATCGTGCGGAAACTCTCCGTGTTGTACAATGGTCCATAACGCCGAATGAAATTGTACGCTCGAAGAACAGGATGAAATCTAGTATGATCAGTTCATCTGGCACATCCATGAAACCGGGGGGAGATTACCTGGTGTATGCTCGAACGGAAAAGTGATAATTAGAAATATGGGACGGCTAGTCAGCGCCCCCCTTGGTGATTGTCCCAAAAACGTTTCGTAGCACTTCTGATCAGTTCAGAATCACCGAACCGGGCGCGATAGTAATTGACCAGAGCAAACTCGTCTGGTGGTAACAGGTAGGAGTTTGGTTGAGCGTTTAATCGTCCCCAAACTTCACCAAGCTTCTTTTCGAGAAATTGGGCGAGTCGTTGGTCGACGCCGCCTTCGCTGTTCTGGGCGATGTGGACAGCTTGAGATAGCGAGAGGTGGCCGTGGCCTGCTATATATTCGGCGTTACCACCCATGCTCATTCAATGTATTTGTATATTGGTAGTGTCGGCGATAGATAAGAGGACAAGGAGGGGACAACAAAATGGACGTTTGGGATAAAAGTACGAGTAGATAGTAGAGAAGTCAGGATGGCAAGGGGGAAAGACGGTAGAGAGAGTTGGAAGATTGAAGGTTTAAAAAAAATAGAAGTGTCACGCCAGGGAAGGGGGGATCGTGCGGGAGGGAATAGGTATATATACAAAGACTCGCATTTGAGAATGAGATCAACCCACGTGGAATGACAGGCAAGTCCCAAGCAGAAAGGCCATGCAGCAGCGTAGGGCGAGAGCTTAGCTGAAGCCTCAAACAGTTGGCCTCCGGAAGGGTGCCGTTTTGGGCGCTGTCAGGGAGTGAAGCGAAGGATGGGTGCGACACCACACCGCAGACTATCCGTCCGACGAACGCCTGAGGGCGGACCCCCGGTCTGCCAGGCAGTGACAGATGCCTGCCGAGCTCTCACAAGGGAGAGAGAAGCAGAAATTCCACAGTCAGCCGAGCCAGGTGGGTAGTGGGGAGTCTATGCACGACGCCGTTCCTGGTCGTCGAGGAGCCCTGTCCGGTACGCTGGAACACTGGGGCGCTGGAAGAGCACAGCGGAGCGCAGGCCAATCAAGGGGGTATAGTGGGCGCGAGGGCAATTATGAGCCTGGATAAGAGAATAATGGCCTTGGTCACTCGTCAGCAGCTCGATACCGGTAGCCCAAAGTTTGCGACTGGTGCCGTAGCAGGGTTGGGGCGCCGAAAACTTTGTTTGCTTGCTGCGAACCCTTTCGTAGAGCACCCGTGCGAAGCTCCGAGCCGCGTCGGAGTTTAGTACCAGGACGCCCTGGGTAGACGACGAAGGAGGAGAAGGTGCTTTGGGCGTCCTTTGACAGATGCAGCAGAAAGGAGAAAGGAGAAGGACAAAGGGCTGGATGCTGGACACTGGAGGCTGGCTGGGATGGCGACGGCAATGGCAATGGCACTGGCAATGGCACTGGCAATGTTTGTGATGACTGAGGGTGACGTCTGGCCGGCCAGTCTGAGGTGTGGCGTCGGGAATTGCAGCACGCGCTCTCCAGGAAACAGCGTAGGCACAGCGTAGGCACAGCGGAGGCACAACGTAGGCTGCGCAGCTCAACCTGCAACTGGCGGCGGAGGGAAGGGGTTCCCAGAAGCAGCAGGAGAATGCATCGTGTGCCCATGTTCTGGTCGAATTAGGCTAATCAGACGTTTGAAAACGCTGCAAGGTAGGCAAGGTCTGGCTGGGGTCGCGGCGGCACACGGGTCCATCCATCATCACCACCCACCAACCCACCAGCCCACCTCGCACCTCTGGCATGCGGTCCATTACTCGTCGCCCTCCCTTTACACCCGGACGCTTGCCTCTCGTCATGGCCGGGTGCTGTGCGTCGACATTCTGCTGTACTAGCAGTGCTAGCCCTGAAGCAATGCACAAAGAGAGTTGGGCGCTACGGAAACTCTCTTGCCCTCACTAGGCCCACATCCACATGGGCATGGACAGACACTCATGTGTCGGTAGTCGCCCGCATACACATTAAGTACACATGAGGCGCTGCGGCTCTCGGCTAGGGCTCCGCGTACTGTAGGCTCCACGTCTCTGCTGCTTGGCTCGGTGCTGCTCTGTCATTTGGTACCTGAGCGGCCCCTTCGCCATGCTGAATTGGGGCTGACGGTATTATAAAACCGCACAATTTGCAATACGCAAGCTGCCCCGCAGTTTAGCATTTCAATTGTCGCTCTCTGCTAAAGCATGTATAAGCGTGGTACGACAATATGAGCACTAAACCGACAAATGATCATTCCGCCTGCTGCAGAATTTCCACCATAGTAGGACAGCGTCCTAACCGCGCCAACCAGTGGTTACCAGACGCCTCTACCAAGGGCCTTCCATGGCGTCTGAGTAGCAGGCATTGTGTGACACCTGATGCCATACTGTCCCTCCAGCCTGCGGCGCGGGAATTGGCAAGATGAGTCGAGCAGAAAGCATGCTGCAGCTCTTCCAGGAGGTGCCTTGGGCCACCGCGGCCTCCGCTCAGTCTTGGGCTCTGATCGCTGCCCTCTGAATCAGCTGCGCACCTGCTTGCTGCATGTCCTGCGACAGATGAGGTACCTTTCGAGACTTTTCTGCAAATCTCTTGGCCAACGCCTGGCTGATGCGTTCACCGGGGTTGCTTCGGCACCACGTGTAGAATGAGCGCCCCTGTCTATCTACTCACGAACCGCCATGGGGCGCGGGTATGTATGCGTGGCGGGGAGCAGGCCGGCCTGTCTTTGGTGCTGCGTGTGTGCGAGAAACCCAGGAATTCGTATCATGTCTGCCGGGGAGGCTCCGACGAGGGGAGATTAGACGTTGTTGTTTTCGAAAGCCGCTCCTGCCGACCGCTTTGGGAATGCCGCCATGTCGCGATGTAGCTACTTGTATCATGAGGCACATGCAGATCCAGTCTCCGTTCAATACAAGTAGTCATTTGAGCTGCTGTAGCCTGTACCTGGCCTGCAAGCACGGAGTCGAGAGGGCGCTCCGCTTCCAGAAGCGTGGCGCTCCTGTTTCAGAGTCGAGGACCGAGTCCACATCAGTCGACGGCCACTGACTCGTGAGGTGCTTCGGCGCCTTCTCTGCGATGAGTTCTAGAAGAACGGAGAGAAGGCGGCTGCACGACGGCACAAGCGAGGCAAGGAGAGCAGCATGTCGCTCTCCTGTCGTTGCATGCAGGAGACATTGTTACTGACGTCGAGGCGATGCAGCCTGCATATGGCCAGAGGACGGAGGTGTGGGCGCATATGAGGTCGACCAAGTCCCTACCATTGCGATTGCTAGAGTAATAATGCAAATGTACCGTAAGTAGGCAGATGGTCCGTATGTCAGTAAGCAGTTGGTAATTGTAATTGGATGGACAAGCAGCACTTCTAGGTTCGCGGGTGAATGGGCTCGCGTCCCTCGGAGCCGCGGTCGGCCCGAAGCGCATCCCTGTCGAAAAATGAAGAGCTCATCGTCACTCTACACTCATCAGAGCTTGGGGATGCGCTCATGAAACAACAACAACGGAGACCTGCGCGCGATCCCTTCCGCCACCTTCCTCTACGAACGTCTACCCCTATTCTCATCCTCCCTAATGAAGACGCGAGCCGTAGGCATTTGGACGGAGCAGCTCCTCGCCAGGGGCCTTTCACGCAACCAGCGATCTGCCTCTGCGTATGCTCCGTCTCTACGCAACTTCTTCACAACAACCCGCCCTTGCGCCAAGGCAAGATCTCCGCCCACTCCTCAGGCCCAAAGCCTCCTCTCCATACTACGCTCCGATCGACAGGCACTCGCGCGCCGGTTCCGATCCCTCCGGTTCAAGAGCGACAAGTCCAAATCGAACCCTTCTCAGCGGCCTCATCCTACCCCACATCTAGGAAGCCCTGAGCCCACCCCCTCACTTTCCCAACGCCTCAAAATCCTTTCGCGCGAATATGGATGGGCGGCAGTAGGCGTCTATCTCGCTCTCTCTGCGTTAGACTTCCCATTCTGTTTCCTGGCTGTGCGATTGCTTGGTACGGAGAGAATAGGCCACTACGAAGAGGTTGTCAAGAATGCCGTATGGAGCTTGATACAAATACCTTTCCCCAACCTGGGGAAGCATGAAGAAGAGACCACCATTTCCGAGGAAACCATGGAAGCAGCTGCAAGGGAAGGTTCCCTTGCGTTGGAAACATCTAATGCCAAGTACGGCACCGAAGCATGTATGAGACTTCCCAATCGCGACCGCGTGACTCGATTGCTGATTTACTTTGTAGCAATCTGGACCCAACTTGGTATAGCCTACCTTGTTCACAAATCTTTCATTTTCATCCGAATACCTCTCACAGCAGCAGTACTGCCGAAGGTTGTCAAGACTCTCAGGGGATGGGGCTACAACATAGGAAAACGTACTCCCAAGTCGAAATAAACCTAGATATACATCTGCGTTATTACCGTTTCCATTATCGACCGTTTCCTGCTAGAGCACGACGGCGTCATGTCAATCTTCTCTCCAACATAAAGAAGGCGTATCATCCACTCCACCCTGATACAGTAATGTTTTAAAATCGACTTGTAAGATAAGTGTTTTAGGGCTTTTTTTAAACACCGCAGCGTTTTCATTTAGCGAGCAAGCGGACTTTTCCGTGCCATAAGATTTCTTAAGCTCAAATACACTTTACACGAGTTCTTGTTTGAACTCCTTTCGAAGACGAGAAGAAACCACTGGACTCAGAGCATAATTTGATATCGTGCAAACACCTATCCACACTTGAACTTATTATTCTTAATTCATCTGGCTTAACTGTCTCGGTGCTGTCGCAACCTCGTAACGATTGGACTTGGGACAAGGGTTCGACTTGATAGCCGAAGACGACAAATGCCCATGCTGTGGGCCAACTAGGAATTGCTTCTTCGAGAACAGTCGCGGCGGACAATCATCCGCACCATACGGTCCCAAAACCCACTTTGACTCTTGAAGCTGGTATACTTTAACTGCAACCTGGTGTTTCCAGACTCAAACTTTGGTAAAGGTGGACCCAGCATGATGGGGCACTATCTGCAGCACCGGTAAACTTTATTCCAACTTTGAATGAAACGAATTTCAACCTGAAAGGGCCCACGCCACGCAAGCAACTGATCCCAGCCACTCCTGGCACACCTCGCTCCATCTCCCAGCCAAGTCGCAGGTTCTGCCAGTATTGTGCATGCATGTCTGCTTGATCGGTACTTACCGTACTGTGGGG
Source organism: Acrocalymma vagum (assembly GCA_028476805.1). Classification (NCBI taxonomy): domain Eukaryota; kingdom Fungi; phylum Ascomycota; class Dothideomycetes; order Pleosporales; family Acrocalymmaceae; genus Acrocalymma; species Acrocalymma vagum. Next base: position 202,129 of record JAQGEP010000028.1, read on the forward strand.
TCGCCTATTCACCTTGCCAAACTAAGATTTGGTCAAAGAAGGTGGAATGCATATGTATGTCGCCTCGTTTCCGCCCAATGGGATCGACGCAAACATCCAATACCATCACACGTCGGCCTGCACGGTCGATCATTCCTTTGAAGTACCAACAAGTCTCTGTATTTGCCATTGCCACAAGAAGAAAAAAAGAGAGAACGCCATGGGGGGGTTTCTCGGTCAGTATCCCAAGTGATATTTGCCATCGCAATTTTCGAACCGTCACAGAAGCTTTGCCGAAATCATAGCCGCCTGGACCTTACCACAGGGTCCACAGGACAGCATCGTACAACGTAACCCGCGTGGCCTCTCACTAGACGCTATCTTCTAGGCTTTGCGGGAGATCAACTCTAAATGATCCACGGCGCGGCCCCACAGTACTTCTAGCGTTCCATACATGTGTGAACACCGCCCCCTTTTCGCTGCAGTACTAAGGTTTTGGGCTCCGCAACTCTGGACTGACGTCCTGGCGGGTAGTTTGCGGAGTTTTATGAGGCACCTGGATTCGTCACGGGGTCTCGCGGAGACTCTAGTTCGGATCTCGGAACTGTCAAATGTGCCACACTAGGAAGTGGAGACTTAAACAAACGGCTCCAAAACAGATAAACGCACCCCGTTGGAAGATGTGCTTTGCAGCAAAGCCAAGACGAGGGCAAACATTTAGACTACTTTGGGTGACTTGATCTGAATTCTTCCCGAGGATTTATGAGAATGAATTACACTTGCTAACTCGAACCATGCAGAGTGCATGAGAAAACATCATAAATGGGGTTTCAAGACGGGCCGCGTTTTAGTACAGCTCTCAGTAGTAATGGGCAGGTAAAGCCGCGCACCACCCAACTCGACTCGCTGCTCGCAGTAGTTCGTAGCCACTGCATCCTCCTCCTGTCTGTCCCGCCCAGCAAACCATTCATTGACTGGCAACGCCAACGAGGCAAGAGGCTCTTATGTAGTATGCAAGATACCGCTGTGTGGTCATTTGGGGGTTATAGCGCCTTCCACCACCTACCTTGGAAAGAAAGCCGGCGCGGGAGTGAAGCGATCATCGATCAGGCAGATTTCAGTCCGCTCAGCCATCGCGGGTTCTCTTTCGGACTATGTCTTCTTCCGATCGGGCTATCTCATTTCCTAAATGATGACCTAACTACTAGTATAAACTATAAACTTTGTTCTCTCATGTCTCGCAGGAAGGTTTCTCTTTAGGGTCGGGGTAGCGTCGAAACAAGCTTGATGTGCACCAAAGATGTCCAAAATAGCAATTGCTAGTTGGGCTACCACCAGCTGCACTAAACCCAAAGTCTGATCTAAGCTTTGCTTCATTGCGACTCTCGTAAGATTCAACGTAGATGTTTTTGCTTTGCGGAGGCATCTCTCCGGACTGCTTCTTTGCTGCTTTGAGCCAATCAAACATCCCATTTGGTCTCGCGTCGCGTTTGTTGAGAACTGTTGAATGACTAGCTATTGGTCCGTGAGTTCTCCTTCTGCCCAGGCAGACGCTCATGAATGCCATATGCCCCTTTGGTATCAATGCTGTGTTGAATGTAGATCACAGTTGCAGCTAATGCAGGGTAGTTGGGAATTCCCGTCCGTACCTTTTGGGTTGTGTGAGTGCCCAACGGGACATTATTTGGACTCTCAGGTAGATAAATATTTGCCAGCGGAAGAAAACCCCCGTCTGTCAACTTCCTATTCTTGGTATGAAATAGGTAGTAAAGTCTTAGCTACTCTATCCTCGAAAGCTGTATTTCGTAACAAAAGTCGCTTGTTACATATATGTCCCCTTCCGTTTCCGTGTCTTCTTCCTATATCTTGTCCCTCTCTTTCTTTTTACATTGGCATCTTTCTCGCCGACATATCTCTCTCTTCCTTATAGGCATGTATCTCTCTTTCTTAGAAGTCTCTCTCTCACTTTGACATAAGCTTGTACCTCTTCTCTTTCACTAAGTATACTCTCTTTCTTACTCTTGTGAGAAAGAAAATAAGGTGTACTTGGAGGGAAGAAAAAGCTGTACTTGTCAAACCGAGTTCTGTACTTCCAAGGAAGAGGGATATGTACTAACCGACATTACAGAAAGAGAGTTTTCGTTTTCGTCTTTCTCTCATTTCTCTGATCTCTCGCTCTCTTCTCATGATTCGTCTCGTTTCATTCGATTCCTCTTTCCATTTGAGGACAACGTTGAATACATTTTCACGGGTGTAGAATAGCATATACCTAAAACAAACACTTGCTACATGTGATAGGTACAACTAATCTTCTATAACCCAGGGATGCAACTCTGCTTGATTTGCGAATGAGCCCATTTACACGATCTCCTTTCCAGTTTTCAACCCCAGTGCACTATAGGGAGGGAGAACTTAGTCCTTTTAGGCCCAAGTGGGAGTGCTGTTAGATCTCATTTCTATGCGAGGAAACACACAGCTTGACATGATGTGGCCGCCTTCTGGGTTATTTTTTACGGTAAATAGCCTGCACCTCTCCGGAATGACACATTCACTAGGATTTTCAATCGACTCCGGATGCCTATGTATCATAATCGCTTCCCGCCTTGTTGCACTTACACCAATCTCTTAAATGAGACGAGTACCTGTGTAAAGAACTATTTTCTCTGTGACGATCGCAATATTTTTTGCTATTGGAGAGTTTGTTGATTTCATGATTCTGCACTGTTAGGACAATACTTATTCTCTTTTCTATTTTAACTGCTGCAATTTGGCAATGACACCACATCCCTGATATTCTTCCCCTAGTCGAGTCACGGAATACTCTACGTGGAAGTTGTCAGCTCCCTTTCCGCACATTCCCTTACTTCCTATATTTATATATTTATTTATTCATTTGAGCCCCCAAAAAAAAAAGGAAGGGGCGCATTATTCATCCCTCAATATTAAAAAAAAAAAAAATGTTTTGCGAAGGCACAGTAGTAAAGCATGAGAGGGAGAAGGATTCCAGCAACCCCACTCCATTGGCCGATAAAATATTGATCATCTAGAGATACATAGCGAACAGGATCATCTCGTCTCGTCTCTTCTTGTCTTGTCTCTTGATCATGTGCACAGTATGATATTATGTCAAACAGGGATCTTATGTATCTCCCTTTATTTATTTGCTTGTTTACACATATAAAGCAAATCTCTCATCCCCATTACCCAGCGAGCTTCTAACGCCATGCACAGCACTAGGACTTTTATTTGAGAATAAAGCAACGAGCACATATGTGTGGATATTTTGGATATGTTTGTAATATACAAGTGTGCCAGTTTTTAGTTTAGTCTTCCGCTTTTTCTTCCACGTGTCTCTAATATATATATATCGAATAAGTGGCTCTTCCACCGAAAAAAAAAAAGCAGAAAGCCAATACCGCAGTGCCATTTCTCAAGTCCTGTTCCATAGCGATATAGTAGTCGTCTTCAACGCCCGGCTCTTCTAGTACGCCATCCACAACTTCTTCCTATGTAAACCTCTTAAATTCATCCCAACAGAAACAGAAACAGCATCTCCAGAAATTAACAAGAGAAAAGTCCATCAAAAATTATCGGGCTTACTTCTCAATATATCCCCAGCTCTTCTACGCCCATAATCTGGTCTAGATTTTTCAATTTCCAACATGCATCGACGAACTACGTGTTTTCCTCCCCTTGGATCAGAAAGTACTTATCCTAGGAAACATCGATGGAAGGAACGATATTTCGAGAGCGACAATCATGAAACCTGAATCAAATGACATCGTTGCCTGCTCTTGCGTCATGAGATTTCGTGCAAGGTACTTAAACACACTAACTTCAACTGTTCAAGTAGAGTGAGAAAATATATACCAGAATGGAATTGCATGGCTAATGTGGTTCCTGAAGCTTCGAAAGTCCACATGGAAAAGAATCTCCGAGGAGGGGAGCACGCCATACCGCATCGTCTTGTGTGACCAAATCATCACAGCAAATTGACCACGTATGAATGTAAAGCTAGCTCCAAAATCGACTAGAAATGTGAGTGAAAGCTATGCGAGGATCTGTGGGCAAGATTACGGGGACCAATGTAATGATAATAGATTGGTCACAAGCAGATGAAGGATTTCAATTACTTTCATTTAATGAAAACTAATGCTACATGATCATTTATGGAAGTATGCCAATGGAAGGCTCTTCGCATCACATTGCCTCCCCATCATCGCAATGGACTGAGAAGCTCAATCTATGCCACCAAGATGAATATCCCTAAACTCCCCTCAACTAGTCACTGGTAATTACAAAGGAAATCTAGTCGAAGGGATTGGTGCGGGTTCCCCAGTAGGTGAGGAACAAGCTGAGGCCAACGGTCTCCAGTACGCGGGCAACGGCACCGACGGCAATTGTGTCGAGGGGACGCTTCTCAGTGAGGACCTGGGAGATAATCTGTACATAGTTAGAATTGATGCTAATATCATTCGTGTCAAAGGAAAAAAACTAACCGAAGGAGCAGAGCTGGCGAAGAAGATCAAAGAACCAAGGTAGGCAGCACCCTTGTAGGTGAGAGTTCCAGTAGCATTGATGAGAGCACCGACACCATAGGACTGGATGGCCGAGCCGACGAGGGAGCTACCCCACGAGGCAGCAGCGGTGGCAGCCTCCTTGCTGCGGAAGTACTCCTCCTTGGAGTTGGCCTGCTGGGCGCGACGGTAGGCGTCGCCAAAGACGGGGCCCAAAACGGCTAGGGAGACAGCATGGTTGAATGCGGTGCCGAGGGCAATGGCGGAGGGCTTTACGGGAGGAAGGTCTTTTGGTGATGGATGTTAGCAATTGATGCATTGGAATGGAGAATATTTGACCGCGAGGCGCTCATTGCGGATTGTTTGTTTTGGTGTTGGCGAGATGAGGGGTGGGCATTGGAGACTCACAGTGAAGGGTAGCCATTATGGTTGATTGGTTGTTTTGGTGAGAAGAGAAGATGGGAAAGTGCAGACAGTTGGATGATGGATGCTCGATGTTCAATGTTCAATGTTCAATGTTCGATGTTGGCAGAAGACGATGAAATGCAGGCGGCCAGGAGCTTTTGTAGTTGCGGGTGCAATGCAATGACGGGGCTTCAGCTGATCATTGTGTTCGTAGAGTTGACGTCACGCCAAGTGCCACCAATCACGATGCCGACGGGCCAGGAATCCAGGCTCTGCGTGGCTCGAGGGGCCACTCTTTGCCTTGGACGCAGTGGAGCTTGTGCGCATAGCCGACTGAAGCTCATGGCTGTGATGAAATGGCGGATAATCGTGCATAGTAGAGTAATAGTGGTTGGTACTTGTACAGGTACGCTTTCGAGGGCGTCAACTGGTGACCCCACGTCATCCGTTCGCGGACAGCTCAAGCTCCCATTGCGGGCGGGCAAGGGAGCTTGGGCCAGCCCCAGCCTACTCCCTACAATCACGGCTAATTAATTGCTTGAGGCGGCTGGCCATCACGTGCACCGGGAATGTGTACACTTTTCCATATCTCTCGCTTTTGCCGCCGTCGACATGTCGTCGTCAAGGTCGCAGCAACTGACGCTGTGGAGATGCGCTGGCGCCCGTTCCTGTCTCCAGTCTTCACGCTTGTTGCATTACCCCCCCCTAGGGCTGCCCCGCCGCCATGATCATCCCAAAGAAGGCATATAGCACCTTTGTGCTCATCATCATATTTTGCTGGGCCGCAATCATTGCGAGGACAAGATACAATCCTATCGTGTGGCTGGTATCCGCCTTTTCGCATCAGCCCGAGGTAGTCGTTCCCTACACTACCCACATCGTCCTATTTCAGTTCAAAGAGGGGACGAGCTCCATTGCCATAAAAGAGGTAAGTTTGGGGGCGTAACGTACCTACATCTTGTTCTGGCATCCCGCTCATGCATACCGTTCATAGATTACTTCAAAGATGCTCGCTCTGAAGAAGGCGTGTCTGCATCCAGGAACAGGAAGCCCATACATCCTTTCCATATCGGGCGGAAAAGACAACTCCATCGAGAACCTGCAGGTACTGTAAGCCCAAACTCCTGATCTAAACCCAAATCTGATACCCACCCAAGAGGGGCATGACCCACGCCTTCGTTCTCCAATTCTACTCCAATGAGCACCGGGACTATTATGTCGACCATGACCCTGTGCATAGAGCGTTCAAAGAGGCTGCTGCTGCCGTTCTGCAAAGAGCTCAAGTAGTGGACTTTCAAAATGGCGTCTTTACCACTGAAACATAGCTGGGTTGTTTTTCATCGCCTTTCACTTTTTATCACATGCGTGTAATATTGTGCCATCTTTGAGTAAAGATTTTGGTGTCCTCTTTCTACACACTGAATCTGTTGGATAATTTTTGTAGTACTTTTGGTAGAATGTATGCTCTTCCGTTCTCCCATTCCGACCACCAGCGTAGCTGGCTCTTATGTCTCAAGTAGTACGGAAAAACGCTCCAGGCCAATTCAACCCTTAAAGAACCCTCAAATATCTTGCCCTCTCTCAATGTCATGAAAAAAAAACCCAAATAAGGCTCGCGGTTAGTCAACCCTCAGTATCCAATTTTACTGGCCATCGAAAGTTGCATACAACCACATTTGCTCTGCATGGAGTGAGCGTCGTTGAATAATCCGAGGTTGGTTGTCTACGCAAGGACTTCGCTTCTTTAGTTTGTACGATATACAAGTAGCTTAGCACGTCCCGAATGCCCCCTGGGAGGCTTGAGTGAACTTCCTTGGAGTTCCAATACGTAAAAAAAAAGAATACCAAACCAACCCAATTTTACTGGCTTCGATATGCCCTGAAATAGTAATAAAAAAGCTTTACGTTATATCCGGCTTTTTTTTTTTTTGGCCCATATACCTTGAAGAATAGACAACCGTAATGAATTATTAAATGGGGCTGGTGACTTCAAGTACTATTAAGTTGTAATTATTTATACCCTATAATCTTTTTTTTCTAAATACAATGCGCTGAAGCTATGAAAATTATCTAAAATATTATCTAAAATATATATTCTTTAAAGGATAGAGGATGACGAATTCAGATATACCTTATGACTCATTTTCAAGAATAAGAAGCTCTGAAGCCAAAAGCCTGTGCGCTTTTAAATATTGCTTTCTTTTCCTCAAAGTATGGATAGTCTGAACAGCGTATTGGATAGTTCCGGTGACCTCAAGAGCCTGGACTCAGTCCCGAGACTTCCCTGCGACATCATAGGCCCTTCACGAAAAGCCTTTCCTCCAAAACCAATTCAGCTGCGAGCTCTTCGTCAAAGTGAAACCCCTCAAAATGGCGAATCTGGAGCCTGTACGGCAGGCCGTGGAAAGTGAAGACTGTAAAGGTATTGGGAGCTGGACCGTTACACATCCGGATCTCTCCGTTAACATAATGGCAAAGCGAAGTTTCCATATCATATCCGTATGCTATCATTTCCATATACTCGACCCCCAAGCTGCTCAATGTGGCAATATTCACTTCTCTTATGCCGGGACACGCCGTCTCGACCTGGTGGAGATCTCGAATAAACCTACTCTGCAGATTTATTTCGTCAGCGTTAATCCACAGGTACTCCAATGCTGGTGGTAGGTGATTGGGCCAGCTTTCAATTGTATCCCTATCGATAGACATCCTTGTGAGGTTCCCAAAAGAACCAAAGGAAGGGTAGAAAAGCGTATCCTCCGGGTCAAAATCCAGGTATTCCCAGTCCCACTGTATAAGTCGATTGAAGCCGAGCCCATAGAAATTGGTAGCAAATTGCTTAAGGGTAGTATTATGATTGTAGAGTAGGTTTCCAAGACTAAGTGGCGTGAAGAAACAAGACCCTGCTTCTTCCGTTTCTATTGGGACTTCAGAGCCCGGGCGCGTCGGGAAATTGTAGGCGAACGATTCCAAATAGTGACATGTCCCCAAAAGTCTAGTCAACCCCGATTTATCGATTATACAGGAGTTAAGCTCAATTTTTGAATGCGTTAAGACGTTGCGAGACATAGAACCAATAGCTCCGACGTCGAGTCGAATGTCTAATCTGAGCTCTTCGAGTGACGGTAACTTCATGAGATCGATATAATCTAAAAGTTCGATAGCCACAGTATCATACTCCTTGATTACTCGAAAAGTTTTCAGTTTCGTCAATATGGGAATCGCCCCAATACCTCGTTGCCGATAAATATATTGTAATAGGTCGCGCGGGTGTTTATCCTTAAGTACCAATGTAAGGTGCTCAACGGATATTAGTCTCGATAAGAGCTTCTTGGCAAGGTCCTCAAATTTTGGTCTTTCTTCTTCGCCAGGTAGCCAGCCCTGGGCTCCCCTGAAGTTAGACGGATCAAGTAGTCGTACGAGTGCCATTCCAGTCAGGCCGCGAACATTCATAGGATAACCCGTATCGAGGTGTAGGCATTTGACATTCTTGATGAATTGAGGATTGAGTGATAGAGTATGTAGGAGTCGGGTTATGTTCTTAAACGAGCCGTCCTCTGAAGAGTGAAGGTGGACAGTTGCATAGAGGATAGGCCTGACTAGATCTCGAAAGGAGCGGCATGTGCGACAAAGCCGTGCGAGATCTGCATTGCTTTCTGCTGAACTATCGCCGAGAGCTTCAAAAATGTCGAGAAGAATTTCAGCGGGAAATTCGACTAGGCTATGCATTGTTTCGGTGCCCAGGTGGACTGAAGGAGTGATGGAGGAGACGTTGATGTGGTGTGTTGTTAAAATGGATACCCTAAGCCTAGAATGGACTGTGCTACATATGCAGCCAGCCACACTCTGATATTTTATTACAAGAACTTGAAGCCACCAGAATTATCTAATACGCTTTCAAAACTATTTCTATTGTAAAGGATACAAAGTAAGAAAATTTAGGTATATCCTGAATTGTTTCTTAAGAATAATATGTGTGAAACCTAAAAAAAGCGCTCAGGAGGGCTGACTTGAACGACTCAAAGGCACGATGGGTGGTGGTCAGGAACCCAGTTTGTGGAACGAGAATGCGGCATATGCAAGAACACGCAAGACCTTGGCGGATCCTCAAATAATAAAAAAATCAGCGCAAGAAGCTTAATAGTGACGTTATCTGCTGAATCGACAAGCAACTCGAGCAAGAGATCAGAGATGAAGATGAATCTGTCCAAAGGAATTCCCGGGAGCTCGACGACGCTGTCTGCTATAAGTCAAGTACTCGTCCATGTCAATCGGCTTGTTGATTGTGAGGTTGCCTGCCCAAGGTCGATAGGAAGACTCGACCAGTTCAGTACAAGTAAATTAGCTAAAAAGCTGGTAACGTTCTTGTAACTACAAATGTATTCGACAAATAGCTTGGTCAAGAGCTCGTTGATGACGACCAGTACGAGGAGTCTGAGGATGCCTATGTCAAAAGACACATCTGCCGATAGAATTCTGGTCCTTGTCCACCGCAACGGGCACGGCATCTTCTGTGGGCCTGCCACTGAGCAGGAGGCCACTCCATCCAGCTGCTCCGCCTTGCCCAAGACGAACATTATGTTTTCTTTCTCTCTATAGCACAATGGCCAACTTGCACCGACGTCTCACTGTAATGAAAGATTGGGATATGGAAATGGACGTATAAGTAGACAACAACAGTATCATTTAAGACTCAAAAAAGCGTTCCGTTGCATTGACCGTGTACTTCCAGATATTGAAGTGCATACACTTTACCCAGAACGCTCATCCCATCCAACTCCAAGCTATAAGAGGAACCTACCCAAAACTTCCTTAACCGCGTAACCGAAAAGCATCAACTTCAGCACCGTCATCCCTAGGCCTCGTTGCTGTCGACCTTGGCTGCAGTATCTGCAACCTCAGCGGCAGTCTTCGCAGCCTCAGCATCCTCCTTCTCCTTGGCTGGTACGCCCGCAGCAGCAGTATCAGCACCACTGCTGCTCACGAGCTTCTTCACTACCTCAACGGTACCAGCTGGGCTTCCTGGCTCGCTCGCAAGCACCTTACCGGCCTTATCAACAACAAAAACACCGCGCGTGGTTCCCTTGGGTGCCTTCTTGAGACCAATCGCAGAGATGAGAGTCTGTGAAGGGTCGCAGAGGAGGGTATAAGGGAGATTCTGCTTTGTCTTGAAGTTGGTGTTTGCTTTGGGGCTGTCATTGGAGAGGCCGTAGATGCCGAAGCCGGTTGCGGTCAGGGGCTCATATGAGTCGCGGAAGAGGCAAACTTGGTTGGTGCCTATGGAAGATATCTGTTAGCGTGGTGTTGAGGGATATTCGGTTTGTAATCTACTTACATCCAGGAGTCGAAGCTTTGGGGTAAGTGAAGAGTACAACACCGCCCTTGCTCTCTTCCACGAGCTTGGCGAGCGTCGTTTTGTTTCCGTCGTGCGTTTCGACCTCGCCGCCAAACCCAGCGAGGTCAATTGTGTCGCCGACCTTGGGCGCGCTGCTCGTCTTTGCCGCGCCATTGGCTTTGCCGGTGACGGCCTCCTTGACAGCTTCGGTGGCCTTGACGACCGTCGCTTTGGCCTTGTCAACGGCGGATTTTTCCTCCTTCTTTGGTTTGTCTGCTTTGGGGTTCGTGGCCTTCTTCTTGGCTGGGCGCACTGGGGGAGGAGGAGGCGCCTTGCGCTTGCGAAGCTCGACGGGCATGGCTAGGAACGGGGTCGTCGCGAAGCTGGGAAAATGGAAGAGTTAGAGTCGCAAAGGGGTAGAAATGAGGTTTGAATAGTAGTGATGGGGTAGAAGAGCTTGTGAGAGCTCTGCGACGTGTTGGTTGCGGTCCGATGTTGGACGGGCTGGAACTTGGGGGATGGCTGGCGCTTACCTGGCGTAGGATTTGTAGCTAGCAGCTGCTGTATTACGTTCGAAAAGATCAATCGGGGTACAGTTAGTGGACGCAGTAGCGAACAGGACAGAGTAAAAAGGGTGAGAAAAAAGGAAAAGGGCGATCAATAAGGCATCGGATTAGGGTGGTGTGAAATGATTTTGGGCGTAGGTCGAGGCCATCTATCCAGCCTCCTCCCTTGGCGAGAGCGGACGACCATGTCGCAATTAGGCAGATTAATGGAGATGCAACTACAGCCTTTGTCTAGGGTCACTGTGATGATTCAGCTGCGCCGAATTACGAGGTGATTGGTAGTTTTTGATGCGGAGGAGTCGTGAATGCCCCGATGGCTGCGTCTTCCATTCGGCAGTGCCCGAACTACGGTTCTGCGCCGGCCACAGGTTCAGCTCCATCGATCCGTCTTCACGCTCCTGTCTGCGTTGCCATTCTCATCATAGATGCCGTTCAGACTCCATCATTCGATTCCGGTCCCTTTCTGAGATGATGCCTCCCGCCACTTGACTTGTCCACCCGCAGAAACTCTGTCCGCCAGCTGAGACACCCCGCCTCGGGCAATTCAGCAGCCCTGTCATCCACCCTGCGTCACATTCTTGAGAGCTTCCAATTCGGTGCCACTGCTAACCCCAAAAAAGGGCGTGAATTAATTACTCGATCAGCGTTCAGCAAGTTTGAACGTCGGATCACATTGGTAATATTGTCCGGCCTTCAGGGCTGCTTTTGTTGTCATTTTTTAGAAGTTACGTACCTCCGCTGCCCTAGTCCATCACCCAAAGGGCGTCCGTATTCCTCCCAACTCGTTTTGGTCAATGGTCATTCTCAGCTCTGTGGACCAACCTATCAATTCGAAAACTAAGGACATGTGCTCTAGAAATCTTCTGGAAGCGCACCGAACTTCATTGCATTGCCATGCATTCGGCTCTGTCAGTATGTAAAACAGCTCCTCACACCGTCCTCGGACTTTCCCACCCTACATCCCGAGGACTCGTTCCGTGGCATTGGCCACTAGGCACTATAGAATCGAACATTGAATCATGGGCTTCCATATATAGACCCAGCCACTTCATGCACTGTTTGGTTTGAAACTCGAAATATTTATAGTACATGCATCGATAGCATGAAATGAAGGTGTTGAAACTGCATCCCAGAACAAGTTTCACACCCTCCATGGGCGGCCGTGACGCCGGGGTCGCAGATGCATGGACGTTTTGAATCGAAAGAAATAGAACATTATAGTTGGCTTGTTATAGTGTAACAGGTCGAAAGCATTAGCGAAAATTGAGTGCTACTGTGTCTGTGATTATAGTGGTAGAGTAGAGTTTGATAAGGAAGAGGAGCGACCAGATCACGTTTTTTCGTATACCCCGCGCGTTTGGGCCAAGCCATGCCATTTGTGGAGCGTTGAGAGCGCGGGTTCGCCACCTCCACTCATTCACATACTCGCCCTTCTTCACATCCTTATCCGCTTATAGGCACCTTTATAAACACGACTCGCATCAATCCATCAAGCATTCTTACCAGTCTATCTCCATCTGTGTTCTTTGTTACATCATTCGCGTGATTGTTGTTCTTGTAGCCCATACCGGTTTGGAGCTAGCCACATCAGACAATATGGGATCGCGACACCCATCTTGGACAATTCTGAGCGACCGGGCCGCAATGAGCACATTCAATCCCGCAGACTATGTGCGACACGCAGGGCGCAAGCGAACGTACGCTGAGGGCGAGAACAAAGACGAAAACGTCCAACATCCACACACCTCGCCTCCCAAAAGAGCAAGGACATCACAACCCATACCGGGAAGAGCAACCAACATCAACAATTCCATCTCAATCTCCCCAAAGAAATCCAGCCCAAGCAAACCAAAACCTAAAAGCAAAGATGCCAATGCCCCAACCGAGGAAACGCGCCTCCGCAGATTCCGCCCCAAACCACCACGCAGTTACCTAGAAATCAAGGCGCGAGCCCTCACCCAGCGCTTCACTGTGCTCTCACGCTCCCACTGCGGCACGGCTGAGTGTCCCGAAGAAAAAATCGTCATGGCCGGAACCACTGGAAACGTGTACACACAACACATCCGCAAGATCCCACATTGCGACTGTCCCCACGCAAACAAGGGAAACCAATGCAAACATCTCATCTACGTCATGTTGCGTGTGTTGAAAGTGCCCGAGCAAATTGGAATTCAGTTAGCGCTGCTGAGCTCTGAGCTGCGCGATATCTTTCAGCGTGCTCCGCCTATACCTGGGGTTGATAATCCGGTAGATGGTAGTGCTGGTGGCAATGAAGACGGAAACCGCAAACCCATCGAAGGAGATTGTCCCATTTGCTACACTGAGTTTAACGCCGCTCACGAAACAATCGTGTACTGCACAGTGGGCTGCGGCAACAATGTTCACAACTCCTGCATGCAGAGCTGGATGCGTGCGAGCCACGGTAAAGCTACCTGTCCGTATTGTCGGGCTAAGTGGGAGGACGAGGATTTGGGGGTTGCACTAGGGGAGGTGGATTTGCAGACTGTGAGCAGGAATGAAGAAGGGTATTTGAATGTTGCGAGTCAGTTGGGTTTGTCGGGTGAGAGGGATTACTCGTCGTATCATGAGCCGTGGGTGAGGAGGCGTGGATATGGGAGGTTCTGAGTTTGAATTAGGGAGCCGGATGGTATCATTTGGGTTGAGCAAATCTTGAGTGATTAATTGGGGTCGGATAGGCATGGGAGATGATCGTTTAGCGTTACTGGACTTGCTTCCTATTGAAGCGAGGTGTTTGTAGAATCTGGCATTCATGTGGCGTGGTAAGCAAGCACGGTATTTATTGGAAATCGTGCGCCTGGGAGGCCGTTGTGGGGTTCTTAAATGAGGCTATTATGGGGAAATCACTTGCCAATTAGGCAAACCAAGCACCTACCAACTAATATAAGGATTCACATGTACTTTACTTTTTGCTTTTTGGTGGCTGGATCACTCTCTTTGTAGCCTAGAAAGAGGACGTTATATATACATGGCTACTGTTTTGCTGTCTGTTGTGGTTAAAGTGTATCGAAAGCCACTAACCCCTATCAGATTCTATGCAATTCTTCCTATCGATTTCAATCAAAGTGCCATATCCCGTTCGTCGTATAGGTGCATACAGACGTATTCGGAACACATGGAAGCTATGCCTCATTCACGAATCTCGGTCAATTAGCGAAGAGGCAAATAACCCGTGCCTGTGGCGCATACAAGAAGCCACGCAATGTGGTCTTGGTATACAACGGACGTAGTGACGTACGCGGGTGCTGCGACCGATAGCTGCCGCTCAACATGTCAGCACCCTGACAAGAACCCACACATTGGCGAGCAGAACAAATGGAAGTCTAGAATTGTGTGATTGCTGTAAGTGTGGGTCCTTGAAAGGGATCTGCGAGACGGACAGCTGCTAGGCCTGGCGCGAAGAGAGTGTTGGCGGCGCTGTTTCGTTTCAAGAAGAGTGTGGGCGCTTTTCGTTGGGGTTGGGATGCGTGTGGAGATGGGAAGGTCCTTTGCCATCTTCTACTTCTGTATTCTCCATAGAGAGCGCCTGTTTGCTCTGCATCTCATGGATATCATGTACATAGACGCCTAGAGTGGTTCGAGCCAAAAGCGGGAGATTGCCTCTCTTGGTCGCTAGCGCATGAAACGTTTCGTTTCACTACGGCCGGTGAGGTCAGGTTTCGAAACATGGCGGGAGTGCTCGCTTGATTTCAGTGCGCTGGATGGGGATGCCCAGAGAATCGACTGCCAGAGGAGAAATGGAAGGGAAATGGTTGTGCGGTGTTGTTGATGCGCTGCGAGGCGAAACAACGCTGCTCTACACACGGATATCAAGGTGGACTGACGACATAGGCACATTTATGGGGGATGGGTTATGAGTGGGACCGTTATACTTGGCTAAGCCCCCATAGATTATGCGATACGACGGTTTGGTAAGGGGCCGCTGGCAACGAGAATGGTGCTCCTAATCAATGTGGCTTGTGATGGGTCCCAAGAGTCGTGGTGTCAGAAGACACTATTACTATACCAGCAAGCAAATGAATCACGAACGCCTGCTCATTGCGCGATAAAGAAATAAGATTCTGACGAGACGAGAGCCGCCTACAGATAGTACTTAGATTGCTGCTTCGCACGCCATGCTCTTTAGGTACTGTAAGTGGAATTGTAGAGCTGAGGTCAGCCTTGCAGCGCAGCAGCTATTTTCTTCACATTCAATATTGAATGCAGGTACGCATTCGTAAGTATGTAGAGGGGGGTACTATAGATGCCTTGGCTTCTAAGAATAAGCTGTCTCCGTTGTTTGTAACAGAAGACGATCTGAGGAGATGAAATATGGAGGCGTGGGAAAAAAACAAACCGATCATAATGCAACAGGATCTGAGGTCGGGATGCTGACGGTTGCTTAATTTCGTGTTCCCGTCACATCACACACTACACACTGTGGGCGTGCCCTCTTGCTGCCGCTCCGGTATGGCGGCTGGCAAGGATCAGGCCTTCTGGCGGAGGCGTCGCTTCATCTAAATCACGTTTTCGAAATTTCGGAGCGGGAACCTTAAACATTGTGGGTGATGAGGGTGGGACCCCGAGGCAAGCTCGCATTCTGAGGTCTAGGAGAACGAGGACTGAGGACGTCCTGCGTGATGGATAGATTGGGGCTGGGGTTCTTTGCTTCACAGGCTTCTAGGTGCATCGGCGCGGGGAGAGTCCCAGTAGGTTGAAGGCTGGTGGCAGGTGCCAACCGAGACAGGTGAGACGGCTGTGGCGGTGGGAGAGTTGGTGCTTGCAGCTTGCAGCTTTGACGGGGAATTGACGCGGCAATGGGCAGTGTTGTTTCGCTGCCTCCGAACAGGACGTGCATCTTTCATGCATTCTGCTCTCGCAGGACTGCTTCTGGCCAGAGCGAGGATGCGATGATGTCAAAAGTGGGCGGCAAAGGCACAAAGGCACAAATTCATGGACAGGGAGAATCAAGAGGAACAAGATTGTGATGGGTCGGCGGGTGGAGCTCCAGAAGGCCAAGTGTCGCACGTTGATGAATCCGGCAGTCGCGGAAAGCTTGTCCTGGTGGTCGTCTCCTGCTACTTGTGGCTTGCCTGCCGACCCTGAAACACCCACCTTGCTGCCACCAGAGAAAGCCAACCAGGCTTCAATCGAGCCGCGGCGACGACAAAAAAAAGCACAAAGAAGGCTCTCGATATTGTCTGACGCCTTTTCGAGTGCTTGACGCTGAGCATGATGACAGTGTTGAGAGAGGAGAGTGAGGTAACCTGCTAACCTTGGAAGGGCTCAAGCGCTGTGTCATCTCTTCTCAGCCGCGCACTCACTTTCTCGCTGCTCTGGGCTTCCATCGCTGATTTGTTCACAGCTTCTTCTCGCTGCCAGGTACCCGCTCTGGGTCCCGTATTCTGTTTAGTACAGGGAGGATCGGCACAGGGACAGCCTTTGACTTTCTTCTATTTTGGCCAAGTTCAGTGAAACGCAATTTGGAACCACAGCCGGCCAGCGACCGAGGGACCCAGCGGGAGAATGGGGATGGACAGAGGGGTCAGAGCGAGGGTGGCCCTGTGCCTGTGGGTTCTGAGGCAATCATTCAACGAGGCGGTGGGTGCTGGAATGGGAGAAGGGGGAGGGGTACGGGGAGGGCGAGGCTAAAGAAAGAGATGGCAACAGACATAGCAACGAGGACTGACTGGGCGGGTGGGAAATGTGGGAAATGCAGAGGTCGCTAACAGTGGGGACTTTTGTGAGGCCGCCACCCAACCGTTTGCATGCTGCAGCGATGGGGTTGTTGCTGTTGTGGTGGCCTGTGGGCAAAATGGGAGCAAGCGGCTCAAGAGGCAGGACGCAGAGAGAGGTGAGTGGACTGGCCGCCCACAACGTGCTCAACCGAGCGGCTCCAAGCCCCCTACGACAAGGCCCACTACTACAATACACTCACGCTCACTACGCCCTCTACGCAAAAGTACGCAGCGCTAGAGCCCGTGGCCTGCGTTTACTGCGCGCTGACTGGCTGGCCATAGGGTGCGATGCTGCAGACCACCCTGGCGCACTCCTGCCTGTTCCTGCTGGCTCTTGCTCCCTCTTGCGCTGGTTCCTGCTTGTTCCTGGGCATGCCACCATGTCACCGCCGACTGGTCCCTGTCGGTCCCTGCCAACGCCCGTCCCTGGCTGAAATTAACAGCCGCCCAGGGGCACGCCGTCTGTGCTGCCAAAATGTTTGCTTGGCCGGCAACCTGCAATCATCCAGCCCTTCATATACCGCCCGCTGCGTCCACCCTCTTTTGCTCTCCACCGCAAGGCTCACTTTCCTTTCAGCACATTCGTTGTCGATTTCGACCTGTCTCTCTTTTGCAAAATATCCCAACTCCAGTCACTCTTTCCTGGACCGATCAGCATCTCGCAGAATTGACTTCTGCCTGGTTTCCTTGTTCCGCAGCATCAATATCTGGCAATTCTTCGCTCGTCGTCCTTTTTTTTTTTTTTCGCTACCACTCTCGTGAACCTTAGCAATCTATCCATTAAGAAAGAGCAAGGATTATCATCATGAAGCTTACCGTTGCCTTCCTCGCTTCTTTGGCGGCTGCTGATGCCGCTCACGGCCGCCGTCACGTGCGCCGTCAGGGCTACGGTGGTGGTTATGGAGCAGAGATTCCTGCTGAGCTTTCTTCCACAGCTCCAGTTTCCTCTCCCAGTCCTACCCCCGAGGTTATTCCCTCTTCCGTTCCCGTCTTCGACACCACTGCCACCCCGGCTGAGGCCACTCCTTCGTCTGCTTTCTCCGAAGGTCCCTACATTCCCCTCTCCAGCAGCACTGTAGAGACCCCAGCCGGTGGTTTGGGCACGCCATCCAGCTCTGTCCCTGAGAGCACTCCCACAGTCCCTTCCACTCCCGAGACCCCAGAGACTCCTGAGACCCCAGAAACTCCCGAATCTCCTGAGACTCCCGAGTGCGGTGGTTATGGGCAGGAGGCATGCCCTCCCCCAGCTGGCGGCGAGACCGAGACGCCCAGCAACGAGCAGGTTTCCTCTACTCCTGCCGTTGAGACCCCCGCCTCTACTGAGGTCCCCAGCGGGGTCTACCCATCTTCTGGTGTTCCAAGCGGTGCTACCGGCACTGCCCCTGGCTATCCCGTTGGAACTGGCGTCTCTGTCGTTCCCAGCGGTGCCACTGGCAGCTCTTCGATCCCAACCTTCATCTCCACCGGCCCTGCCTACCCCACTGGCACTGCTGGCACTCCTTCTCCAGCTGGCAACGAGACCTCTGTCTCTGACTATGTGACCTCGGTCATTTACTCTACTCAGATCTTCACGGTCACTGCTTGCCCATCCACCGTTGTCAACTGCCCTGCCAGCGCAACCTCGCTCGTTACCAGCGTTGTTGCAGTTGCCACCACTGTGTGCCCAGTTGGCGAGGCCGGCGAGACCCCCGTTCAGACTCCTGCTTCTACCGTTGCCCCAGAGCCTTCCAACTCCAAGGCTGAGGTTGTTGAGACTACCTCCACTCCTGTTAGCGAGACCGTTGAGACCATCACCGAGACCCTCGTCTACACTGTCGGTGTTGGCTCTACTGCCCACGCTGTCACAACCGCAGTCGTGACCGAGAGCACTAAGACAATCTACTCCACCGTTTACATCACCAAGACTCCTGAGGCTCCCCAGGAGACTCCGGCTGGCGGCCTTGGCGGCGAGTACCCTGTTGGCGGTAACGATGAGCCCACCACCACTATCCAGTCTACTTCTACCCTCACCCAGGTCGTCACCGTCGTCCCCACCCCTGGCGAGAGCGGCGTCCCTGTTGGCGAGAACGGTAACCCTGATGTCCCTGCCGGCGGCAACGGTAACCCTGATGTCCCTGCTGGCGGCAACGGTGAGGGTGAGGGTGAGTGCCTTCCTCCCACCACCGTCACCGTCACTGCCCAGGAGACCGTCTACGTGACTGTTGGTAACGAGGTCCCCACCGAGACTGAGACTCCCGAGACCCCTGAGGTTCCCTCCAACGAGGAGAACGTCTCTTCTGCTCCCGGTGCTCCTTCCAGCGCTCCCGCTCCCTACCCCACTGCTCCCTTCCCAGCAGGCAACGGCACCAACCCCTACCCCACTGGACCATCTGGCTTCTCCACCCTCCCCAAGCCTTCCGGCACTGGCCAGCCCCCTAAGCCCACTGGAACTGGTGCTTACCCCACCGCTCCTCTCCCTCCCAAGGACACTGAGCTCCCTTCCTTCTCTCTGCCCGCCACTGAGCAGGAGGCTACTCCCTCGTCGACTGCCGTCCCCGAGGAGGAGACTGTCTACGTTACGCCCTCCCCAGTCCCCGAGCCCACCGAGACTCCCGAGGGTGCTGAGTCCACCCCTGCTGCTGAGCCTACCCCCAGCGCCCCTAGCTACGGAAGCGGCTACGGCACCTACCGCAGGCGCGTCTAAGCGTCTCTTTCACGATCTTGTGAAGATGGTTTAAGGGTTTCGTGTACACAATATGTAAACGGACCGTTGGTTCTGGTACATATCTTGTTCATTTGGTCACTTGACCGCTTTCTTCCTGCATCGTTTCGGATCGCTCTGTAATTCTGTTCTCCCTCAGGCAGGGGATGTATCTGTTTGGAATGTCTACGCGCATGAATAGAAGAGATTGGACCGTTCTGTAGGGCAGTTATCCCCGACAATATACACCATCTTTTCTTACCTGATATTTCTCTTCGCCCGTTGGAGAGCAGAACAGTCGCCCGAAATGTGCATATGTCTCACGATTCAAAGGTCTTTTGGAGTTTATCTCATTTTGCTATGTCTTATATCTTGTGTTAAAAACGGACCATCTGGCATGGCGGCGGAGTTCGTCATTTCCCTTCTATCATATCTCGCTCCTAGACAGGCATACAATCAAAACAAACATTCAAGATTAAAAATCATAGCCTTCGCATTGTTGTATATCGTGATGTTATTTTTATTTCCTCCAGTGTAACTGTCAGCCTCCTGACCACCGCGACTCTGTACTACATGATTCATTAGGGCTAAGCCATGGAAAACAACCAACCAGAGTTAGGTCATTTTTGTAGTGAATGGATTTTGCCCAGGCCGCCAGTGAGTAATATGGAAAGGGCACGCCTTGAGGGCGAGAACCCTGCGTGGGAAGCTAGCCGACATCTCCTTTCAGTGATCACCGGCCCCTTTGGTGATGGCCTTACTTCATGTTCGCATGAGCAACATTCGAAGATATGTGCTGCGAGTGCTGCGCCCCCATTGCTTCCGTGTCTCTCCTTTCACGCTTTCGGTACAGTATCTAGTCGTCTTTGCAGGGGTGCGGGATACGCCGCCAAAACTTCAGCTTACATATCTAGACAAGCACCCTGCCCCTTTCCTGTGCTCAATGGTAAAGGGACGCTCGGTTCAATGAGCCATACTATGCATAGCACGAAATCATCAGTGACATGTTGTAAAGTTACGTGATTGCTTTTGTGGACATTTTTTGGCGCTTAAGTGACAGAGAAATTAGATGCCCCGGCTAGCATATTGTGATGTGTTGCCCACATGTGCATTTAGCGACGTTAGAACGTTCGTGTGGACCGTGATCGGCCGGTTAGCAGACACGCCGGTCTAGGTGGTAAGTATGTAATTAACAAACCTCATGTCGTCTCCTCTCCGAACTAAAATGATTTCTGGGGAAGCGATACATTGATGGGGTGGGATTGGAAGGATTGGATCAATGACATTGTCGGTTCTCATGCTACAGTACGCAAAGGAGATTGGAACTCGGGAAATAGCGAATGGGAGTGCTGGAATGCGAATGGATGGTTGATAGGCTGGATGTTATTTTTCTGGCCGTGTGTCTATCGATACCTACTGCGGTGCGGAGATTAAAAGTGCGTGTGGGCGCATGTGCAATGTGCTTGTTTTGGATCGGGTCGGGTTGGTTGGTTGGTTGGATTGTTGGTGCTGCCGCGATGCAGGCTGCGCTGCTACGCTGATCATTTCACATCGCACTGCAGGAGAGACGAGATGACGCAGGTACACATGGGCTGGCTGATTGAAAAAAGCACCCAATTTAGATTACGGATGTGTGGGCTGTTGGTCTTACATCTTTTTGATGTTCTATAGTAGTACATATCCGCTTTGTTCTCTCCTTTGTCAGGATGAAATGTATTTATGGATGATACTCATCTTTCGTTCTCCTTATTCTCCCCTTCGAGATGGCTCTTCAACGCCATTTCTCCTGTTGGTAAGACGTGTTTGTTTGCTTACCGACATAATGGAAGGGCGGCAGCGAAGGCGCTAATGTAAGGTCACAGTGCACTGCGCTGTGGAACTTGAGCACCCAAAGATGCGGCCAGCCATGTGCTACAATCAATAATTGAAAGCGATTACTCTCCCGACCATGTTCCGAAGTTGTACCACTGTAATTATGTGGATGAGGTCTGCAATCGGGCCGCAGCTGAAGAAAGTCCCATATGGCCTGATTTAGGAAATTAAGATAGGTGGAACTGGTCACTCGGATGCAAACCCGGAAGGCAAGTATGCCAGGCAAGAGTGGAGAGCATGACAAGTACCGTAAGGCTATCGTTCTCGCATTTGACTTTGATGGTAAGAACAGACCTATTGTTACATGAGATCTAAGATAGCAAGTATCCGCCCGCCCAGGACCCTTCACGTCTTGTTTACAATGACCAATACCTTAGACTTTGCTGTCCCTTTCCACTGGTAGTACCTCCGTCCTCACTTCCTGGTTTCTCTTCGCTTCGGCATGCGCGTCTGTCACAACGCCACCGTGAACATCAAGCTCGGCCTGATATACGGCAACATCCTCCTCATCCCCGAAAAGAGCTGCGATCTCTTCAAGTGGCATACCATTTGTGTCAGGGAATGTGAACCAGACGATAAGACCACCGATAGTGCCAGGAATAATGAAGACAAGATAGAACTTCCAGCCGATGTTCTCAAAGGCGGTCGGAGCAGCCTGTAACCAGATGATGTTGGTGAACGAAATCATAGCCACGCCCAGCGACACGCCTTTTGCGCGGAGATGTGTTGGAAATAGCTCGCCCAGGTACGCAAATTGAGTACCGTCAAGACAGAAACTATATGGAATCTGGAATATGAAGAACATGGCCACAGCGGCCTGGAGCGCGGCTTGATTATTACTCGGGACAAAGTTGGCAACAAGAGCTGCTTCGATGATCAGAGTTACCATGCATCCGAGAATTCCCGCACCAATGTACTTGTTTCGAGGGAATCTGTCGACGAGAGGGATGGCCATCGCGTTGGCACCCAGGGCAAAAGTAAGCCACGCTGCTGGATAGAGGAGTTGCTTGACTGGCGAGAACCCTAAATTTTTGTATAATGTTGGACCGTAATTATTAATTACCAATACTCCAGAACATTGGATGAAGAAGGTAGTTCCCACTGCTAGGAGCGCCCTCTTGCGATAGCTAGGCCGCCTGAACATGGTGACCCAGGAGCTGTCGAGAGTCTTATCGATGGCGATTTGCTTCTGGATCTGGTAGAACTCGGAGGCTGCATACTCGTTGTCTGGGTCATTTGGGTCAGAATGCAGTTTGTCGAGGATCTGTTTGGCTTCTTCCATGCGATCTTGCATGATTAGCCATCTAGGGCTTTCAGGGATCCAGTAAAGTCCCGCAAGCAGCATCAAAGGCCATGCCATTTGCAGAGAGAGTGGTGGTCGCCAGGTATTCTGGCCACCTAGTCTTATTAGAGACATTCAATGCAAAAGGGAAGGTGATGGGTTGTTTACCATTCTTCCAGAAGTAAAATCCAAATCCTACCCAGCCTTGGACCGTGTAACCGAAGACTAAGCAGACGGCATGAATGTCTACGAGCCCTGCCCGCATTTTAACCGGCACGACCTCGTTCATCCAGATCTGGCATAGATCAGTTCATGTGTTCACCAACGGAAGGCATTGGCGACTTACAGGGACGGCTGCTAGAACCATGAAGGCGCTGGCTCCAGCAACGAAGCGGAAAGCAATGAAGACGCCAATATGAGTACTACCAGTGAGGAGAGCACCAGATAAAATGGCCAGTAGGGAGCTCTGTTATCATTTGTTATCAGATGAAGATTCTCGTAGCTCATTCTTCCGCAACTCACTACTGCAATACCCCATTTGCGGCCGAACTTGTCCGAGAAAATGGGTAACAGTAAAGTGCCGATCACACCACCGGTTTGGAAAACGCCATTTGTCGATGCAATTAGATCCGTCGCGTCCTTTCTAGTATCGAGATCGAAGTAGGTGATGAATGATGGTTGTCCTTTTTGATGAACGGGTAAGCTAGAAACCTCATCAACTTCGTTTGTGGGCACTAACCAATGGTAGTTCCGATGATTGAAGCCGTGTAACCATAGCTCATAGAGCCCAGGCCAACGAAGATAAGAATGAAGACATTGAAGGCATTGATGCGTTGCTTGCCCTGAACTTTGGGCGACATCTTTGCAGGTTAAGCTGGGATCGAGAAATCTAGTCGTAGGAATCTGCGAGCCAAACTCTTGGGAAATCCAAATCAGCGGGACCGAGAATATATCTCCAAAACAGTAGTAGACGCTTCACCTCATCGGGTACTGTTCACCGCCGATCTCTTCGAAAGTCTCATCTATCATTACTCGACTCTCGCCAGAATGTCGCGTAAGGCCCACCCTAAGCTTCTCTCAGCTTCTCAATGCACCTTGAATCCAGACCGTGTCTTAGCGGTACATCCAACGGTGCTTTCGCGGAGAAAACTTGCGCCAAAAGAGCCGTCATGTCACGTTAATCTCTGTCATCGGGTGTTAGCTGATGTCTCTGGTGACTCCTATTGGGGCTAGATGTACACGCGTGGGGAAATCCGGGGTACAGAAGTCGGGGAACAATTGGGGCGCTCAAGGTTTGGTTGGGCGTCCAGCGCCGCCTCAGGAGACGAGTGTCTTATTTTTCGACTCGCATTTCCGACGTCGATAACACATGTACCAAATTCCCATGACTTCTTGCCAGGGAACCTTCTGATACCTCACTACCTCCGTCTAAACTAGCTTGACGCCTCTTCGTTTTACTATAGACCAGTTTTATGAATTATCAGTAAAGCTCGAGTCATCTTCACTGTGCGCAGGTCGTACGACAAACGATCGGAATCGGCTATCATTAGATTGAAATATGAAGATACAGTGAACCATGCCATTGATCGGTTACATAGCAGCGGCTATTAGATGACGTGTGGCGCAGTCTACGCTGTTATCACGATTTTTATGTAGTATCAATCTTTCTGATGTGAACCTTCAGATCAGCCTCTGAACGGAGATATGCGGAAGTCAGGGCCCAAAGAACGAATCACTCCACTGCTATGATACGGAATACCGGAGAATCATGCCGCTTTTGATGTGGACCCATGTAAGTTAAGTGGAAAGAGATTATGACTACTGATTCCCCGGCTGGAGAAGCTGTATTGACTTGATGGTTGTTCGGAGAAACGCACACCAACACCCACTCTGCAGCATTCGTATCAACGAATCCGGCTCTTCCGATGGTTAATTATTTCGAATATCTAGACTATTTAAAACACAGCAAGCGCGTTGGGTGTGCTCGATACGCCTCCCTTGAGATTTAGCGGAGCGCTAGTGACGAAAAAGCTCCACCTCTGTTGCCACTCGCACTCCTCTGCGAGCGCTTCCAGATCCCAAAGTTCACCAATAGGCATTCCCCAAAGCGCTATATGATCATGGATGCGTCTAGGCAGCTTTGGAGGCCACGCTTCAAATCCAATTGCATCGCCAGCTACGGCAGAGAAATGGTGGTTCCACAGCCACTCGACTGACTCTTCGCAGCCTTCAACGCCAATATACTCCTTGCCGTTTGTGATGTAGGCAATGTAGTCTTCGGTATTGTGCTCGTTATACCACTTAATCCACCCACTGCGAACAATGAGGAGATCACCTAGCTTGAACTCAAGATTCTGCTCTTTAGCCATAGCTTCGAGATAAGCAACAGTAATACAGTGTCTGCTCATTGCATTGTACTTTATACCGTGCCGTTCGGTGTAGCGGACATAATCGAGGAGTACCACTCTCCCGACGATGCCTCCCCGCTTACTCCAGTCTAGAGAAATGTCAGTGTCATGGCAGGCAATTTTCCAGAGTATTGGGCACTCACGATCCACCCCAATTCGATCCGTACTCAAAAGTTCATCATGATGAATGTTATTGTAATAGAGACCAGTCTCAGAATGACCAAAATGCCGCAAGCCATCCCACTGACTGCCTGCTTGTGGATTGATCTTGATTTCGTCGTCGTACGAATAGAATTCTTGGACCTTTCTCCAGTCGATAATCCTGTGCTCCAGCTTTATGCGACCGAATCCAGGCTCTGCCACGTTCTGGAGACCCCAGCTTCATCGAATCAGCACGGTTTATCTACCAAGCTGGGGTTGCACTTACTTGAGAACCACGCTCTTTCCGGATTTGATCTCTTTGCCCGCTTCTACGACGATTTCAGGGGTCAGTAGATTCAATGTGCCTACGTCATCGCGGATGCCATTTTTGTCAAATAAACCCCAGGCTGTTCCATGGCTAGGTTGTTTAGTTATTACGTTTTATACAGCTGGTATGTCATTGTTACCTACGGCATGCCTTTGACGGGAGGCATATCCTTCCAGTCTGGAAGCTCAGCTGCGTTCGTCATTTTGCGTTATTTGCACGATGGAATGCCGAAAGCGGTCTCAAGGACTTCCTGGAGTGCAATATTTCAACACTAGCTAGAAAAAAAGGATTAATACTCCAAAAAAGCGCACATGAAGCAATATAGATATCTTGAGGAAATCGACACTACTGGATGCTTCTATTATAGCAGCTTTAGTCTTGCTTGTCTTTTCTACTTCCATTGTACCTCGCCATTCAGCAACGCATGAATCGCCGGCTCAATTGACCACCCGGCTATCATTCTCCACGGAATATGCATTTCAATGGACGGACCATGATGTAACAAGTATTGAAGTTAGTGTTGCCAAGCGTGTTGGAGAAGTACCCCAGACCCCGCAACCCTAGACCGACACCTCGGCAAAATAGCCGGCGAACCTCGTCTATCTCGCTATTTACCTTCAGGGTTGACGGGGTAGATTATGAGTATTAGTGAATATACGCTTAATTTGGAGTTAGCTCTGGGGCTGGCCTTGCATTGGTGGGGTAAGAAAAAGATTGGACCCTCGTCATTGGATGTACAATTTCCCGTCGTACCTTCTCCTCTCTGTTGGAGACTTCCAAGATCTTGAATTTGGAATCTTTTTGTTTGTAGCGTCCACGGATTCTTTTCTTTTCAAAGTCCTGGAATAACACGGGACGCTTTCGCCATGCCAATCAGATCGCACCGCAAAGACCTCGAGGTCAAAGAGGGCAATATCTTGGATTGGCTCTTTCCTGAAGGCTCAACACCTTCTGACAAGCCCTTGTGGATTGATGCTGCCAACAATGATCTCTCATTGTCTCCAAAGCAATTGGTACCATGGGTGAAGCGTGTTGGCTTTGGCCTACAGAGAATGGGTGTGCAAGCCGGGGATTCTTTGCTCGTCTTCACCCCAAACCATATTTTTGTCCCTGTTGCATATCTAGGAACTGTATGCCTAGGATGCGCGTTTTCTGGCGCAAGTCCGGCTTTTACTGTTGCTGGTAAGTCTCTTCATCTCCACATTATGCTACTCGCTTTGGCTGGAGACCTCCGACCAAGGTGTCAAAGGAAGTCGCCGTTCCAAAGCTTCGGAATACCAATTGACTCCAAACAGAGGTCACCCACCAAATGAAAACAGTAGACCCCAAAGTCTTCCTCGTACATCCTTCACTCCTCGACGTCGGCCTGAAAGCAGCAGAACAAGTAGGACTTCCAAAGAACCGAATATTCCTCTTATCCGATGTCCAAAACGCACCTGTGGCAGGTCTGCAAGACTGGCGGAGCTTCATGGGCTCCGACTCAGAAGTAGACAATTGGCGATGGCCAGCCTTCTCCGTCGAGGAAGCACGCACACATATCGGCACGGTCAACTTTTCTTCCGGAACAACTGGGTTACCCAAAGGCGTTGCGGTCACACAATCGAATCTGATATGGAACGTTGAGCAAATCATCTCAATGTATGGATACAACTCCTCTGAGCGGTGGTTGGGATTCTTGCCTTTGTACCATGCGTACGGGCAGACGTATGCGGTGCTCATCGCTACGAAGCAGAATATTCCGATTCAGATTATGAAGGCGTTTGAGTTTGAGAAGTATCTGCAACTCATCCAGAAGCATAAGATTACCCGCCTGCAAACTGTACCACCAATCATGGTAATGCTGTCGAAGAGACCGGAGGTGTCCAAATACGACATCTCATCAGTGCGAGAAATGCTCTGTGGAGCGGCGCCTCTAGGCCGCGAGCTACAAAATGAGGTTGAGAAGAAATTTGGCATTCGCATCACACAAGGCTGGGGCCTTTCGGAAACAACATGTGCGGCGACTGGTGTTCCTACAGAGGCACAGCCACCAGATGGTAGCGTAGGAGTGCTGCTGCCAAATACCGAAGTCAAATTGATCGATGATGATGGTAACGAGGTGGCTACTCGCGGTGAGAGAGGCGAACTCTATGTGCGTGGACCGCAAGTCGCAAAGGGATACTGGCGAAATCCACAAGCAACGGAGGATACCTTTGGCGGCGGATGGCTCAAGACTGGTGACGTCGGTGTGATAAATGAGGATGGCTTCATGTGGATAGTTGACCGTAAGAAGGAGCTCATCAAAGTCAACGGTCTCCAGGTCTCGCCTGCCGAACTCGAAATGGCGCTCATCAAGCACCCCGATATAGAAGACGCGGCGGTTGTTGGGATCAACCTCTCCACTGGCGAGAGGCCACGAGCGTACGTCATGGTAGCATCTCACGCTCAAGGCCGCTTGACGGAAGAGCAAGTCCAGGAGTGGATCAAACCAAGGGTTGCAAAGCACAAACAGTTGGCAGGCGGTGTGGTATTAGTACCAGAGATTCCTAAACTTATGAGTGGTAAGATCCAGAGAAAAATTCTTAGACAGTGGGCAGAGAGAGATTTGAAGATTATTGAAGGAACCGGAGAGGGCAATGGAAAGGCAAGGTTGTAAAAATGTTCAACTAGTAGAATGGGAATGTAAATAGACTATGACGAACTATTACGACAGCCGTGGATGCCAATGCGCAACTATACTCTTGATAGAATATAAACTTGGGTAAACTATACACCAGAGAAAATCCGAAGCCGAATCAAAGCTTATTGGTCTAGGCACTTAGATTATATGTTTACAAGACTGTGATTTAAATCTTTGGCTTTGCCTGCGTCTCACTATCCAACCTATTAAATAATGGCGCCGTCCTGCCACCTCGGAACAGATCCAACATCTCTCGGCTCATCCACTGCTCTCTAGATTTGGCGAGTCCTCTCTCTAAGTCGACAAACTTGTCTGCCTGGACAAAGATGCCCGCACCATTGGCCTTCATACCCTCGTTGAACAGCCAGCACACAGCCAACGCAATTGACTCAGCCTTATTGATTGGCACACCGACCTTGGCCATGTCTTTCGCGTAAACCTCAGCCGTCACACCCATCTCGCGGTTACCGGAGGAGAGGATAGGTGTTACAGTGATGGCAGGAGCGACTACGGAGACAGCAATGTTCACCTTTGCACATTCTTGCTTGAGGGCACGCATCATGCCGACAATGCCTGCATAGTGTTAGCTCTTCCATTTCCATTTTGCTTGTGAGCTTTAAATAAAAGTCTCATACCGTGCTTAGCAGCAGAGTATAGAGGAGCACCAGCACTCGCCAGATACCCAGCCAGACTCGCCGTCATAGCAATCTGTCCGCCCTCCTTATTCTTGCGAAGATAATGAATAGCAAGCTTTGTCGTGTCGGCCGCAGCATCCATATCAATATTCAAGACCCTTCGATCCGGCTCTTTCAACTTCCCATCTGCGTCCTTGTCATCCGTGAAGAATTGGTCCTTGTACTCTGCAATTCCAGCATTTACAAACACCGAGTCAATGCGCCCGAACTTGGCATACGCCGCTTCAAATCCAGCACGTTGGTCTTTCCAGGAGGTGATGTTACATTTGTGGACGAGTAAGCGGGAGGGATCATGCACAAAGTCTGCTGGAGGGCCTTGGAGATCGATGAGCACGAGGTTGTGTTGGCTGTTGAGGGATGAGAGAAGTCTTGCGGTCGCGAGTCCGATGCCTGAGGAGCCGCCGGTGATGACAATGGTTTTGGGAGTGGATTTTAATGTGTAGAACTCCGCGGCGTTGGGTTGGAAGAGCGCCATTTTTGGACCTGAACAGGGTGATCTAGCACAAGCTGAACAAGTACAGAGCTGTAGACACAATCTAGCTGGACCTGTCGTGGAGAGGTGGAGAGGTCGTAATGAACACACTGGGCCTGATTGTTTGGAGTTTGAATCGCCAAAACCCACGGAATAATAAAAAGGGAATGAGAACACGGGTATATAGGGACCGAAAGTCAGGGTTAGAAGTATAAGGATTTATTTCCAGGAAGCTCTCAAAGCTGACACTGTTAACCTAGGTTAGCAGACAGCAGAGTCCAAGCTCCATGGCCCGAAGCGGGGTCAGCTTGCCCGGGGCTAGGTACAGATGCCATTGTTGCGATCCAAAGAGCATGGTTTTTGCTGTGCGGCCAGCGCTGACTCGAAATGACGCTGTACTCTAGTCTCCAGATCTGGAGGCTGAGGAGTTTCCGAACATTGAGATGCGCTTGGTCAATTAGTTTGCTCATGGGTGATCTCGAAATCGCGAACGCCTTGTCTCACTATGTGTGCATATTTCATCGTTCCTGGGTCAATAAACCGTCACACTTGATTGTACCATCTGCGAGAAAAAGGGCTGAGACACTCAAATGCCGTACAATGAATGGTGTTGGACATTGGTGCACCGTTCCACAAGTGCAAAAGCGAAGGGGGTGACCCAGGCCCAGGCACGTGCCAAACTAACCGCATAGGGAAAATCTCACTTAGCGACACGGTTTCTCGACCTTCAAGCTTCAAGATAATACCCCAAGTTCCTCAGCAAAGCGCTACCACCCACCCCAATTTTCTCCACCACACGCCCGGTTTTCCAGAGGAGGAGCGCATTCACTTGCCGACATGTGGAGACCTTCTGTTTTGCTCGCTGCCGCGCTGGCAGTGCCGTCACATGCGCTTTACTTCTTCATGGATGGTGCGGTGCAGAAGTGCTTCTTTGAGGAACTTCCCAAGGACACGCTGGTTGCCGGTATGATTTAATTTCCCTTTGTAATCTGATATTATTATAAACGCTCTAGAGTTGTAAAGAGACGTGTCAAGCTAACAGAGCCATTTGATTAGGTCACTACGAAGCCCAAGTATGGGACGACCACACCCAAACGTACCAAGTCAAGCCCGAAGTCGGCGTCTTCATAACCGTCGAGGAGACCTTTGATAACAACCACCGGGTAGTCGCACAGCGAGGATCCAGCAGCGGCCGCTTTACGTTCAGTGCTGCCGATTCGGGCGAGCACCGTCTCTGCGTGACGCCGCAGAATGTCCAGAGCGGAGGAGGATGGTTGAGCAGCGGCGTGCATGGAACGGTCAAGTTCACCCTGGATTTGGCAATTGGAGAGTCGAGCAAGATTGAGAGCACGGATAAGGGCAAGGTGGATGAATTGGTTGGCAAGGTTCAGGATTTAAACAATAGGTTGCAGGACATCCGAAGGGAACAGATTTTCCAAAGAGTACGTCTTTACCTACACATGTCAATTTTTTTCACTCCACTGGGGGTGTGACATGATAGTTTTTGCGAGAAATGATGTGGACACTTTTCTAACGAGAACTTTCTAGGAACGCGAGGCCGAATTCCGTGACCAGTCCGAATCGACCAATGCCCGTGTCGTCCGCTGGATGCTGATCCAGCTCACTGTCCTCGGACTTACTTGTGCATGGCAGCTCTCCCACCTGCGCGCATTCTTCATCAAGCAGAAGCTTACGTAGACGTGGGCATCCCTCAATTCGAACGGTCGATTTGTTGAACGAGGCGAAGATATACCATGTCATGACAGCAAGGAATTAAAAAGCATTCAAATATTTCTAGCTTGAATGCTTGTGGCGGCTCTGTAACTGTAGGGTCTGGCGTTGTATAATGGATATGGACGAATCAAGCGTTTTTGTCATAGATTTGAAAGCACTACATCTATCTATCATGGAAAGTGTTGGGGAGGGATTGGACTACTTGTGTAGGGTTGCAGCGTCTGTTAGCTCTTTAGCATTGTTAAGGTGTGGCTATATAAAAGGCCCTATAAAATCATTTCTCGACTTCATATCCATCACGTTCTCTCTAATCAAGGGACACCTGAATTCATCATGCTGATGCTCTCCCATCAGCCATATACTGTTCTCATCTATCGATACACTTCGCCAGGGGAGGGACAAGCACACAGGCCGCCTACTATAGCAATACAGATTGTGTCAATGAATGCATATGGACGTGTGTTAGATTCCTATTCTTTACACTGTCAACCCATCTACCAAGCTATCCACTATCCATACCCAAACTCAAAAGAATATAAACCACCTCCCCAAGCTCGGTTCCAATCCCAACGCCAACGCTATGCATACAAACCGTTCCAAGAAAAAATATACATAAAACAAGTGCAACCCTCAAAGCGAAGCGAAGATTAAACAATCACTCACTTCCTCGCCCTCTTCGAATCTTTAGTACTCGCCTGACTCAAGACACTCGCACTCCGCTTATGTCCCGCGGTAGACGCAGCCCGCGTACTCACTGCCTCACTCTCCCCCTCCGCATCGTCGTCGTCCACCTCACCCTCTGCATCCTCATCCGCCTCGCCATCTGCATCCTCGTCGTCGTTATCACCAACAGTATCCACATCAGGCGTTTCCTGCTGCGAGTCCGGGATTTCCTCTTGATTCGGTGCGGGAGTCGCACTCGCCGTCTCTCCCCCATTTGCTTCTTCGGCGTTGTTAGTACCGCTATCCCCACCATTCGCTTGTGCCGCCTCGCCCTTACGCTTCTCTTTCATGGCTTCGAGGACGCGGCATTCACCTTCTTCTTTCTCGCGCACCTTGCGCACGTCGAGGAGCTTGCCGACTTTGCTGACGAGCTGCTCGAAGGCTTCGCCAACTTTGCTGGTCGGTATGCTGATGACATCTGAGATGCCGAGTTCTGCTAAGGCTGCTGCAATCTTTTGAGTTTGGACGTTGCTCTTAGCTTGACGCATCTTTAGGAGCTTATCTGCACCAAAGGTAACGCCAGAGGTGAGACGATCGTGTGTAGAGACATTGAAGCGGTATTCTTGTTGTGGGGAGAGTGTGCGGATTGGTGTTTGAGCAGGCGCTTGTTGGGCCATGCTCTGGCGGCGGTTTGCTGCGTTGAGCTGAGCTTGTGCAGAAGTTGGAGTGTTGATGAGCTCGTTGGCCGAGATGCTGAGTCTGCCTGGGCCTGTAGCTGTGCCTGATGCACGCTTCTTGCTCCGGTCTTGCTGGAATAGCTGCTGGAATAGTTGCTGAAGTGCTTGTGATGACGTGAACGATGCAAGCCCTGCAGATACTTGTTGATTCGGTATCGGCGCCTCCAGCCTCGCCCTGAGTTCTTCGCGCTCCGCATCCAAACGATTGGCAGCCATGTTGATACGCTGAAGCTCTGTAAGCAAGAATTCCTCCTCTTTGACTTCGTCCATATTCCTGTTCATCAATGCTGAAGCTAAAAGTTTCCTGTGCCTCTCGAGCGTAGGGTCGTACTTTGACAACATCTCATATGTGCTGTATTGATCAGCATCCATCTGAACCTCTGGAATCCGCAGCTTCATCAGCTTCGCCGAGATTTCGTAGAAGCGCGCCTTCAAATCTTCTACCGTCCGCGCCTTGGGTGGCGCAAAAGGAAGCGCAGCGAGAGCCTGGCTTGCCTCCAACGTCTCGTGCGTTAAATGTGATTTTGAAGCCGGTTGATAATCGTAGCGGTCCCAAATCACTGCCCATCGATAGGAGTAGTCTCGTACCACCTCGAACAAATAATCCGTCTCTTCGCGACTCCAGTCATCACTTCGCAGATGGGCATCGTATTCTTCGTCCGTAAATGTAGGTAGGTCCACCGCAATGTTGTATTTCGCGTAATCAGAACACAGCTCGATGTACGGCTCTGCACTATCTCCTTCCAGCATTGTGGTATCTTCCCCATCCGCAGTTACTGGTGGAGCAACCGCAGGCTTGCGCCGCCAATGCTTGAGCACAAGACCGTCGCCGCGAGCGGGATTCGTAAACGGTTGTTGAACCCTAATATGTACACAATCAGCTGCGATATGGTTCTTCTTCTTGATTGAATTCCCTACCACTTCTTTGCTGGCCCTGTACTCTGCCTCTTTGCTCGATATGTCTTCTTTTCCTCATACACCGCTACCGGCGGAGGACGCTCGCCATAGAGCGCTGCAACTTCACGCGCAACACCTTCTACAATCCAAATCAGCTTTGTCCCATATTTATACTTCTCCAATAATTGTGTTAACACATACGTATCTTCCGTCCAGCCACCACAGGCTTCCCTCTCTTCTGAGCGACGCTTTTCTGAGCTTCTCCTCCACCACCACTGCCGAGCGGCAACCCCAACATATCACGGATATCGCGGCCAGACGCCATGACGAAGACGGTTTCTATAGCCGAGTCGAATCGTAGGATTAAGGGAGTGTGGGCGCAGAAGAGTGTTTGATGGAATGGCGACGGCGTGAGTGGCTGTGAACCTTTGCTTGCTTGGGTGGAAAGTTAAAGAACGTCTTGTTGCGCGCGCGAGAGCGGAATACATTGGGAGCAGGCCGCACGCGAAAAGCTGTTGCGGAGCGGGCCATTTCTAGTCACGTGTCATCGTCGCTAGTGACTTTCTCATGGCCCAAGCATCCAATCTCCTTAAGAAATTCCCAAATTGAACTCGCTGGGATATGCTTCCAGTCGCTCAGACTGGGTTTACCAGGGGGGCAACTAGATTCCTACGCATTGTGGAAGAGGGGCATATAGATAATGGACAATGTATTATTATTAGGGTGAATTGAGGACTACCTTTTAATAGCATAGCGACTGAACATTAGTTCGTATATCTCTTCTACTGAAACGGACCACTTAATTCCACTACCGTAACTCATGCTCATATTCATCCGCAAACGAAAGTCGTGCATGTCACATGCTCCATCCATCTTGCGTCAATAGCTATTCATGAAACCGTCAGGGTTGTGCTCGCCCTCGTCGCCATCTGCGCCCGTCAAAGCATATGGCTGACGTGTGGATAGTTGCAACATCACAGCAGAATTTGGCACTGTCATATGAAATTTTCATGTCTCTATTTTGCCCTTCACTACCCTATCTGCCCACTCCCACCCACTATCTAGCAAATAGAAATCAGAACCCGCCTTCTCGTATGCACAACTGGCGCGAGAGAGAGACAGGCTCCGCGATCAGAGACTCCCCTATATGCTATATGTTCTCCACACCGTTACTGTAAAAGCAACGAACAAGATGAAATGCCAACTTCGTAAACCCAAAGTCGCAACACCGTCGTACGCCAATGATAAAATAGGGTTTCCAGTCATGCTGCCAGTTGAAGAAAACTTGCAACGATGAACATAGAATGTAGAATAAAAGGAATCCAGGTTGATCTCGAAAGCGGGCGGTCGTCGTGAGAATTACCTAACATACTGTGAAACAGATTTTCGATCCCGTCTATGAATCATTACAAAATACCTATACAGGAAGTAGCGTGGCCGAGTAACAAGGGAAAAAAAAAAAGAAAAACAAAGTAACAAAAAGAAAGAAGAGAAAAAAAAAACCATTCGCTCAAAGAACGGACTCCAGGATGCATCACAAGAAAGATCGGACAATATCGAAATGGGGCGATTATGAGCTGCCTCCGCCGCAGCATAGAATGTTCATAAGCTTCTTTGCAAAGCCAGGCTTCTCAGGCTCCTGCCTCCTCGGCTGTTGCGCCGGGCTCTGCACTGGGGTTCGGTTCGCCGCTAGATTGGGTTGGCTGTGCTGGAACTGAGCCTGAGTGGAACCCTCTGGTGGTGCTAGCTCGCCCATACTCTTCCTCTTGGCTGCATCGGGATGACCATACTTCGCCTGCTGCTGGTCTCTTGAACCTCTTGCGGGCGGGCCCCGCGTCGCTCCGGGCTTTGGGAGATCCGCATTTAAACGGTGGTGATCGATGGGAAGGTGAGTTTTCTGCTGCCTGTGGGGCTGGCCGTGAACGTTGACGGCGGTAGACGAGTTCTGGTTCAGGTTTGAGTGATGCATCTGCTGAACAGCGGAAGGGTGCGACTTCATAACCTCCCACCCCTTTCCATTGTTGAGCTTCATCCAGTCGTATTCGCCATCTTCAACTTCGCCGGTGCTCTTGAGGGCTTGCGTAAAGAGTTCACGCAAGTAGTCGTAGTCGGGAGTGTCCTCGAATCCAAGGTTGCGAACGTAGCTGAGATACTTGTTGAACTCCTCTGTGGTGCAGTGTTAGCGGGCTATACTGGTAATCAGTCGAGACAAGCGTGATAAACGTACCAGGGAAGCCATCACAAAGATCTTTGATAGGGGTAGTCTGCTTTTTCTCTCCAATCTTCTCGTACTTCTGCTTGTTGGTAGCAGCCTTGAGACCCTGCCACGGGAGACCACCACGTAGGAAGTACATGAAAACGTGGCCGAGGGCCTCGAGGTCGTCTCGCCTGGATTGCTCACGCCCAAGATGGGTGTTGATACTCATATAACGGGCGGTACCAGATAGCGACTTGCGCTCCCTGTAGGGAATGTGCTGCTTCGTCTTGGGATCACGATACTGCTTGGCCATGCCAAAGTCAACAACATGAATTACATTAGCGCTCTTAGAGCCGGGGCGACCGATGAGAAAGTTGTCAGGCTTGATGTCTCGATAGATGAGATTCTTCTCGTGAATAGTTTGGACTCTCGACAACTGGCATCATTGTTAGTCAAGGACACGTCGAGGCGTGCGTGCGTGTCATGCATATGATCACATACCATCTGCTTGGCAACCATAACCACCGTCTTGATGGAGAACTTGCGGTTGCAGTGATCGAACAGGTCCTCCAAGCTGGGACCGAGCAAGTCAATGACCAGTATGTTGTGTAGGCCTTCCTGGCCAAAGTAGTAAACATTAGGGATGCCGGCTAGAAGGATGGGTGTTAGCTCAGCTCTGGCATAAAATCATAGCGTGGTATAAGCCGTGTAAATTGACCGCCAACAGAGGCGGTGAAAGCTCCCGAACGCGAGTGACGTTTAAATCCATATGCATTTGCAATTCGCGGGAACTGAGAGGTTGCATGGGATGTGAATTGGAAGGGTTACGGCATCGGACGCTAGAGGAGGAAAGGAACGACGAAGTGCTAATCAGGGAATACGAGGGCCGAAGGACGAGCAAAGTCAAGAAAAACAGGAGGGTGACACTTACGACAACCGACGAGGATCTTGTAGGTGCGATATTCATCGCGCAATTGGGGAGCATCGCTCTTGCGAGGCTCGAATTTGATGGCGACCTGCTGCTGATTGAGCAGGTTTGTGCCTTCGAAAATGACGCCGAAGGAGCCCTCGCCGATCTTCTTGCCAACGCGGTAGTGGACGCCGACGACGTTGGACGACGAGGAGCTGCTGGTGGCCATGGTGTGGAGATATCGGAGGGAGCAACTGGGTGACGGCAGATGCACGAGACAGGTCGAGGCAGGAGGAGGAGTTGGTTAAGTTGTCGTGGGTTGGGGATTCGAGGCCACAGCCTTTGGGGGGTCGGACGCGGGTTGGGGGCTATGCAGGGCCGGCGGAGGGAGACGTCTCAAGGCGTCCGGAGACGATGAGGCAGGGGCAAAACTGACGGAGATTGGACTGCGACGAAGGGCGCAGGAGAGAGGAAGGAGGAGAGAGGAGGGGGGAGAGAGAGTAGAAGAGGAGGTGGAGGAGGAGATGGAGGGATGGAGGGATGAAGGGTGAAGAATGGGAATGCGAGATGATGAGGTCTCTTGTGGAAAAGCGCCCCGGGAGGTGAAGAGAGAAGGGGAAGAACGGCGGCGGCTGGGACTTGGCTTGGCCTAGCGTTGCGCACGGCCAGAGAGACTGGAGCAGCAAAGAAGCAGAGCGAGCGGCTAGCGGCTGAGGGCTGCGGGCTGCGGGCTGCGGGCTGCGGGCTGCATACTTGCCCGCCCATGAATAAATTGCTGTTGCTATCCGTCTGATGAATCAATTGCTGGAACCATGGCCTGTCACCTGGCAGTCTACAAGTGCCTGTCCCTGAAGTTGGGCGTCTCGTCGGCGCATTTCTTCTTCTGTGTGGTTCAAGCTAATGGCCGTCATCTACTGCTACTGCTACTGCTACTGCTGCTGCTACTGCTGCTGCTGATGCTGCTTCTGGGTGGTGGTGGTGGTGGTGGTGGTGGTAGTACTACGGTCCTCCTACTGCAATTTGATACTCGGGCGTGCTTGCAATGACCGGCAGACGTGAGACTTGCGGCTGGACACTGGGCCAGAGAAGACAACACAGGGCGCGGCCAGTACAAGTAAATTGCAGACGTGGACGTGACCATCACAGCCGTCGGCGTGGGCGTCGACTTTTTGGACAACAATAATGGACCAAAAAGACCGCTCACCGCGGCAGAATACAGAATTGGGCAGGTGCAACGGTGCCAAAAGTGCTCCAGTGGCTGGTGGCTGGGCCCGTCGCGACTCGCTGCCAGCATTGCGCTGCTTTGAACTTTGAAGCCTGCACGTGAGCCCTCCGTTTCACCGTCCGCCCTCTTCATCATTCATTCATTCATTCATTCATCCATCGCCTGCAGATGCTGCCAAGCCCCATAGCAAAATGCTAAAAAAAAAACAAAAAAAAAACATAGGCTCTGCGAGAATGCATAATTGCCGCCTCGCATCCTCGCCCAAAGCTGGCCGCTGCTTTCCTGTCGAGAGCCGCCGCATATGCGCTTGCACTCGCCAACCACCTGGTGCGACGTTGCCTAACTCTAAAGTCTGCTCTGCCGGCGCAGCATTTCCAGGTCCTAGAAATGTCCAAATGCAATCCATCCATCCATCCATTCATTCTATCTGTCTTTGATTCATTCATCCCCACCCGCCCTCCATCTGGCATCTCAATTCCCCGGCCCTTTTCCCCCCTACCACTCGCCTTCTCTACCGTTACGGATAATCAGTGGGGCCAGACGCAGACGCAGACGCAGACGCAGGCGCAGGTCACCGCTCAGACCAGACCACACCAGACCCAGACCAGGTCAGGTTCCTCCCCCAATCTAGATGATTATTCCTTGTCTACTCCGAACAGCAAAAGTGCACGCAGGATACAGCTCAAGTCTGGCCGAGCCATGGCTTCCACCTGGCTAGACTACCACACTCTGTCCGCTGTCGCTCCAGCACCTTCAGCACCTCCAGCAGCACCTCAAAGGTCAAAGGGCCCAAATCGGCTCCACTCTGTTGCGTCTGCCCTGCGCTACTACCCTACAGACAGATGAACTGGCAAACCCCTCAAGCGCTCGCGCTTTGCCTCATCCGGCCAAGTCTGCACCTCCACATCCGATTTTTAGACCGCCCGCTGGTGTTGGTCTCTCTCTTGCTGGTTTTGACCCCAACGCTCCCTTTTCCTCTTCCGGACCTACTGCTGCTACGCTAAGTTGAGGCCTACCATATATCACTCATCCTCACCTGTACCGTACCATTGAAAAATTGCACACATGGTCTACATTGCACCATCTTCCAAGACAAAGAAGGCGTGCCTCTACCGCACGCCTTGTATTTGAATAAGGGAGCGCGCACCCAATAATGCGCCTTTAAGCCTCTGCCCTACCTGCCTGCCGGGTCGATTTCCGGCCTGTACCTTTTGCTATACACATTAGAAGAGAAAGAAAAAGATAAAACAAAAGAGCCAAAGTCAAGTGCCATGTGCTGTCGGCTGTTCCTTTTTTTAGCGGGAAAAATCAAGGAAGAGAACGCCGTACCCAATGCTGTACCGATGCTGTTGCCATCGTCCCTCCAATCAATACTCCCAGACACGCACCCTAGTAAACAGTCTACTAATTCTGACCACCCAAGACTCACTTCTACGCCCTACCCGCCTTATCATTCCACCCTAGTCCTGCATCTCCACATCTTCATCCTGATTCTGATCCGCTACGCTCTCGATATCCCCCTCGAACGTGTCAGACGCCGCAATGTCAGCTGACGTATCCCCGTTGGCGTCTGACGCAGCAGCCTCATCTCCGACTCCCGGCAAACTCGCTGAATCATCAGAGTCCACCAGCATCAAAGAGTCTTGAGCTTGACCCTCTCGCTTGCTCGCCTCATACGCCTTCTTGCCCGCCCTGCATGCTGCCACAAACCACTCAGCAAGTCGGTGCTTCTCCAAGTTCTCTCGCAGTATCTCATCGTCCAGGAGGTTATCCTTGATGATTGGCTCTCGTAGGTCTTCGGACGCAAATCTGACACAGAGCTCTCCGTGGGTACCACCTGCGCCCAGAAGCTCCTCGATCTTCTTCGGCCAGGCGTTTCGAGCTAATGGGTCGTCATCTGTGCGGACAATCCACTTAGCTACGCTTCCTATTTCGTGCGCAATTATACAATGAGCTTGGGCAAACTCACCAATCATCTTAAGGAACTGCTTGAACGTCCATCCTACTGCAGTGTGAATGAGGAAGTTGTTCAAATCCGCATCGGAAATGTCTTTCGTCTGGTTAATTTCTGCCCAGTTGTCCTTGATGCACAGCCTCTTCCAAATCAGCTTCAACAGTCCATCGCGAGCTGTTCTGTGGATAGTGCTCCAACAGACGGTCAAGACTCGCAAAGCAAATACAAACTCATTGTCCTCAAGGATGCTTGTCGGATCTGCCTGGCTATCATAAGTCATGAGTGTGAGAATGTCGATCATGAGAGCTGGATCAATGACTCTATGGTGAATCAGATCCTCGAATCCTTGCTTGAGAATAGACTGATGAGCAGGACGATCCTTGAGACGACCCTGACCAAATTCAGCCATGACAAGCTCGACCGCTGAATCGTCATCCAGAGCCCCAGTAATGGTCGGTAGCAGTCGTTCATAGACGCTGTCTTGGATTTTAGCATAGTCGATCTGATGCTGTGTATTCGCTAATTGAATGTCACGAGCCTTCTCAGCTCTAGTTTTCTCTGTGTTGCCGTCCGCCGGTTGCTCATCCTGTCCAGGCTTCACTTCTTCCTTACACAACATAGCTAGCTTTGCAAGAGACAATTCGACCCTGTGGCACCAAGCATTTGTCTCTTGCTTCGTTGCTGCTGTGTAGAGAGCATCGGCTGCAGCATCATAATTCTGCTCGCCGCATACCTCGTTGATCCACGCGAGCCTTGCACGAGACGGGTCCGCTCGCAGGAACTTGGTTAACGCCGGCTGATTCAAATAGTCCTTCGTGAAGAGCTGAGCTGAGTGATTCTCTGTAATGTATTTGTTGTAGAAAGCGCCAGCCCACTCATCACCGTAGTTGTCAAAGTAACGACCGATTCGTTCCCGAATCCGATTTAGTTTGACCGTGCTCTCGGCCTGTTCCATCTTGCTTTGGCTGTTGGCCTTGGTCGCCTCAAGATAGTTCGCTTCGTCCCAGATGATATTGACCAAGGTAGTCATATCTCGGTATTGCTCAGCGAGATTCATGCCATCCGTTGCCAGTCCGATATCTAAAAGGCCATAGATATGTGAAGGGCGCACTTTGGTGTTCCACTCCTCTCGGAGACTCCGCCCCATTTCTCGTTGCTTCTCGTCGCTCTGCTCCAGTGCCCACTGGAAACGTTCAATATGAGTTTGACACCCCATCTTAACGAGCCGGGGATTGTCTTTGCCCAACTTTTGTGCAACGTCCTCTTGAACACCCTGCTCGAAGCACTCCTCGGCTAGATTCCGACCAATATCAACCAGACTACGGATTGTGTTAACAATGTTATGGGAGGAGGTCCAGAAATGAGGCAACATATCGTAGCCATGGCCTGGTCGTAGAATGCCATTGTCGAGTGACTCGGGATCGAGGCCGTATATCTCAATGTTGGCTTGTCGAAAGCTGAATCCTGTCTCTAGCGTGACGAGCATAAGATCTGTCGCCTCGCTGAGCCTTTGCATTACCGACGCTCGCTCTTTTTCCTGGTTGTTAATGTAGAAAGCCCGTAGGTAGAACCAGCCCCATGGGATCAGGACCTGGAGAGAGTCGATATCCTTCAAGAAGAATTGGCGGATGGGGTCGGTCTCGCCCATTTCCGTTTGGACCTTGGTTTTGAATTTCTCGTTCAACGCCTTCACAATGTCACCCATCAAGATCCTCTCGGGGTATGTGTCAGGATGCGCTTGTTGATCCTGAAGCTTGTCCTGATACCAGTTCCAGAGCTTATGCGCAGCTGCAAGCTTCTCTGCATGCCATAATAGTCGCCACTTGACTTGGAATGGCATGGTAGGGTAATCCGATTGAAGGTGGGTGATGAGAGTACGAAGAGCAAATGCCCGCTTCTTGAACTGGTCATCCATTGATGAAGTGACCTTCTCCAGATAATCAAAAGAAGAGCTCAACACGCCAGAACTGATATCGAGCGCGGCCTGTGCTGCTTCTTTTTCATCAAATGAGTACCTGTGTTTAATGGAGAAGTCCAGCACCGTCCCAGGAATGGTGCTGAAGAATGTAGCTTGTTCCAATTTGCTTCGCGCTGTGACTTTCACCCTGTCTTGATCGTGATCATCTATCATGGGAGGTTGAGCGCTGATCTGAAGAATACCATAATCTTGTATGAATACAAGGGCGCTGGATTGTTTGTCTTTACGGGTGACCGGTTCCAAAGCATGGCCCGACATTTTGACATTCAAATCCCCTCGAAAATAAATGGTATCTTGAAATGGTAGATTGGCCCGCCCAGATTCAGACAAGATTTGTGTTTCAGGGCTCTCTTCAAGCTGAGGCTGAGAGAGCGATGCGATAAAAACAGCTCCTGGAAACTGCACAAAAGCTGTGTGTCCGGGCTGAGGTAATAGGAGTGTTCCAGTAGGTTCCTTGGGTATTTGGCTTTGATGGAAGTTGCGTATTGGTATGGCCCTGCCAACGCTTCCACTGTTTCCCGATAAATCCACTTCAATGAGAGAATAATCCAGTAGGTTGCGACCTGAGAATGCGACGAGGACCAAAAGGCTTGCAACCCCTCGTATACTCTGCTCTTCCATGATGGCAAAGTCCAGAATATGGGCATCGTGCTGGCCTCGCAGATCTGGAGCAACATTGCCTTGGAGTGCGCCCATTATGTCTTCGTGTATATCAACTTCGCGCTTGAAAATCTGTTGTCCAGACCAGCTCAGGTCCCATAGTTGAAACAGGCCATTCCGGGTGGCTGAGATGACCTCCATCTGACCCTTGGTTTCGGATGGACGAGCCTTTACAGCAGCAACAGTTTTCCGAATAGTACCACCCAGAAGGCCTTTGAAGCTGAAAAAGCTTCCAGTCGAACCGTTAGACGCATTCAGAACAGTTGTAGTGATGTTCGGTCGACCTTGTGAGTCCCTCAAGGTCATCTGTGCTAATCTACCACTACTCAGTACGAGAATATAGCCAGCATGCTCAATGTCAACGAGGTTGCTGATGACCTCTCCCGAATATAGCTTCAAGAATCCATCAACGCCCTGGTGGCGCTGAGGAAAAAGGCTGCGCGCTTCAACGCCTTCCACATTCTCCCAAAACGTTATCTTTCCTGTTGAAGGCGCAACAGCGACAACTCCGAAGTCATTTGTAGGTCCATTGCGGACTATTGCACCAAGGGGAAGCGGATCAGAAGGCTTTAAATCGAAAGGGAGTGGTAAGGACAGAACTTTGGTGGAGCCGGCGACAGCATTGTAGTCCCATAAAAGCGCGTGCTTGGAGGTCAGGGCAAGCGCTAGCGTGGCTGAAGGTAAAGCGGAAGCTCGAAATGGTGCTATATATGTGTATTAGCGGATGTGTATGGAGCGAAGGGGGGTGAGAACATACTGGGCCCGCGCGACAGATCTGGAGGGAAGCTGGGCAGTCTCTTGACGCCGTAGTTCGCGTTTTTGGTCTATACGCACAAAGATGTAAGTATCTATGGGTCTAAAAAACGTTTCGAGAGAGGCTTACCAAGTATCGGCCAGTGTCGTCTTTCACTGCGCGTTTCGGCGGAAGCTTCTTCTCGCGAACGGGCATGTCAACCACCACGACCGAATTCTCGACGCTGGTGTGACCGACATGGCCATTCATGGAAACGCTGCCATTTTCATTGATGTGCGAATCAGCGCTGGGCTGGAATGTGTCCTCGGACAGCTTGCTGCGTTTGCGTCGAGGCTGCTGCTGGAGCCCGTCGGAGTCCTTGCGCTGGCGACGACGGGGATTGCGCAGCGAGCTGCGAGCGCTTTGAATAGATGCTTCCGGTGAGAACATGACGGACGGCTCGAATAATGGTGAATGATGCGCGATGAGGCGCGCCGGTTGGGTTGCTGGCGCCTCACAGGGGATGTCCGGGTGTTTGGTTGCCCAGCTAAGACTGCGTCGTTATGTTTTCAAGCTCGGGCAGGGGGACAGGGATCTGACGCCAAGACCAGCCGGAGTTAACATCGACGACCCCAGATTTAACGTCGAACCTCAGCTTCACTCAATACAGACAATAGAGCCGCCTTTGACAACAATAAGCCTCTCCCTTGGTGAGGAAAATAGAGCATTCACACGCATGAAGACGTACCTGACGTAACATCCACCAGTATTCTGCCTAACGCATTTCACACAATCCGTCATTGGCCACTGAAACGAAAAATAGGTTCACAAAAAGGAAAAAAAGGGCCAAAGCACTCAGGCTCCAATACCATGCCGCCAGGTGTTTCCCGATATTCGCTTTCATTAGACGCCAATCACGATGAGGACTGATTGACTCAACCAAACCCTTTTGCCAGCAATTGTGCAAGCTAACCATATTTCATCGTTGCATTCCATGAAGGCTTTCACTACCCCCAACTTTACTACCTATCTCTTCCTACAGACCTCCTCCATTACCGTATTGTTCAATAAGCCGATTACAAACATGCAAACTGGAAGAAATTTCAATCATGACTGGGAAGAATGCACACGTCAATGTCCTGGACTGCATGACGCTAAACCAAATTGGGTCATGACTAAGCTGGAGCCTACTTACACCCTCCTTACATAAAGTTCAACCTGAAGGCACCATTCTGTGACAAGCACGCCGAAGAACTTCCATGTGCTTGACTTGGTGCATTTATAGTCTCGGGACTTTTGGTAGAAATACATATCCTTGGTCACCCACAAACCACGAGTAGATAGCCCACCCACAAATTGAGAT
Source organism: Acrocalymma vagum (assembly GCA_028476805.1). Taxonomy (NCBI): domain Eukaryota; kingdom Fungi; phylum Ascomycota; class Dothideomycetes; order Pleosporales; family Acrocalymmaceae; genus Acrocalymma; species Acrocalymma vagum. The sequence goes on from JAQGEP010000028.1 coordinate 246,254, forward strand.
GTCTCTTCCGTACACTTACAGTCCAACTCACTGGCCCTCTGAGGGAAAATAGCAAAATCTGAGGGCATCTACGACTGACTCAAACAAAACCTCGTCCACTACTTTTCATTTTCAAAACCTGACCCATTGAGAAGAGAGCGGCATTTGTGGTCGCAACAAGACGGTGCAGGCCTCCGTACGGTCAGACGCTGGCCGCCTGCGTTGGATTTAATTCATTATGGATAAACTACCACAAGAGTTGGCCCATCGTATCAGCAGCTATTTGGGCCGCAATGATCTCAAGAATACTCTTCTCCTATCGCGCAAGTTCCAATATGCTGCTGAGCAGTATTCCGGGTCATTCTCAAAGTATACTTTGACGGAGTATAATGCCAACAGGTTTCTCGGAATATATGGAGGCCGATTGTTCCAATACCTGCGAAGAGTTGAATTTAGGACCAGTGTACCTGCGCTAGACGATGAATTGAATGAGCTTAATTCGTGTCGCGATACAGTAGCTGAACTGCAACAGATGGACCAAGAATTCACGCGTCAGATCCAATTCCTTTTCTCCGCGATCCAGGATGTTGAGACGCACGGAGTGCATGGTCGACTTAATCTCCATATTTACACCCCTACGAGACATATGGACCGAGAGAAACATTGCCTTCATCGTGTGTTTACTAGCTGGCGCATACATCTAAATATCTCCCAATATGCTGCCTAGTCTAAAATCAGTTCAAGTCCTGCATGTAGACAATGGGACGGAACTCAACTATCCTGAATATGATGAGCCGCCACTGCGTAAGGTGGATCTCCGCATCCTCCTAGACCTATCGATCAAATTGCCTAATCTTCGCTCCTTGATGTGTAATATTGGGGGTGATGAATGGATTTCCGGCCTCGACGAAGGAACTGCGAGATATACCACAATTGACTGGGCTGGGCCACGGCGAGATTCGCGACACGAATTTGGCAAGCTGTTGTCTAGGGGCATGGCTCTTCCATCGCTGCGCCACGTTCAGCTGGATTTCATATTTCCTCTTGATATATCCGATTGGATGGACCAGCGTCTCGCAGTTCCCAATCTTACAAAACCTGCGCTCTACGATCCATTCAGCTCCAGTCTACGTCTACTTTCCTGCCAGCTTCGCACCATGAAATTACGAGTAGTAGCCGATTCGACACTCTTCTTTCCTTTGGATTCCGATGGCTCTATACCATTCTGGCCCAATCTAGAGAGTCTCAGTGTCATGTTTCATATGACCAGCCCCTCTGGCACATGGTATTTCAAAGGAAAGTATGATATAGGGGCGGAGGAAGGATATGAGATTACAGAGAAATCATATCCTCTACTCGAGACCACAGCGAAGGATAGAAACTCGCATTCAGATTGGAACTTCATCGAGAATGGCGTGATAGCGCAATATCGAGTTGTGCCAAATGACGAGACACTAGTCCCGTTCCTCACTGCTTTTGCTAAGGCGTTGGCCTTGATGCCTTCACTGAAGCAGGCGGCGATCTGGTGTCCATTAATGTTCAATGTCGATGACCTGCATGAGTACACTGGATTCGACCCAAGCAGGGTGTCCAGATATACGGAAGGCGAGCTAGCATGGGGCTGGGTTAGATGCCAGCGGATGCCTCAAACTATTTGTTCGTGCTAACTCTATGAAGGTTTACGTAAGGCCGGGTGCCAAAGCTTTTATAACCGAGCCGGGCGAAGATTTCTCGATTGTACGTCAGATATGGTGGAATGTTGAGGGGTGGCGCCCATACATCGATTTGCTTAACCTATTTAGGCATGAAGGTCGTCAACAGCATGGAGAAGCATTGGTCGAGTATTGGGAATACTCCTGGGCTGCTCCTGGTCTCTTGGAACGGGGCTATTTCGAGGAATGGGAGGAAGGTATTTTTGACTGAGCATCCCCGACCCGTTACCCGTTCACAGTCCCAGTAGGACCAAGTGATCGACTGAAAGAGGCCGGGGGGGATCTTGATTCTAAGATCTTTTAAGCAACAAGACAAATTACTTTTTTGATGAATGCTTCCTCGAGAGGCTTACCTTGGGTTCAGTCCAACTACTATAGAAACGAGGATTGTGATTTCTCCTGCTCGTGGGAAGACAAATAAACTTCGAAATTATCGTACGATGTGGCTGTGATTGTAGAAGCTTGATTGCATCTTACAGGCGTGTGACTTGGTTCTGTGACACAGGTACTTGACGGGTAACCTTAACACAAAACTTACGCCCTACTAGGGACAATTCGAAGATTCTGTGGAATTATGAAAGCCAGGGCCTCAACAAGTTGCCAAAAGAGATGGCTACAGTGGTGAGTGAGTATATAATGAGTCGCGAATTCCTGTCAATTAGCTCCACAACAGCTCAAGCTTCCTGACTCGAACATTCTTCTACTACATTTGAATTTCCAGTCCATTCACTATGCTCTTCATTACACTTGCCACCACCACGCTCTTTGGGTTCACTCTTGCCCTACCTATTTCACTTTTCAACTCTTGAGCTGGATCTTATTTGTTCAGTAGCCTTGTAAATATTCCAGCTAATGAAACCCAGACCAGTTACTCCAATCTAAAAGCAAATTTAAAGACAGGTAGGAAGACGATTTCGTGTCACACTTACCAAGCATGCACCTTTGAGCAGACGTCTGGTATTCTGAATACTCTCCTGCTTCTGTAGCAGAATTTCTGTTTTAACATCTATCCTCCCGACGCAGTCCAGGCGGTAGGCATCGATTTATGATCGATTTGATGGTTAGCGGGAGGCTATCTCGCGGTGGCGGCGAAACTGTCGAACTTGGGACGGAATGTTCTGGCGGTGAGGCACGAGCAGTGCGCGCAGGGCTCTAGCGATGACCAGCATTATATTATCTGGTAAAGCATCGAAGCAAAGGCTTTGTTGTCGTATGGTTGTAGTAAAGCAGTTGCGTAGTGGGATTGAACATTGAAGGGTGGTTGTAGGGCATGGCTGATTTAAATGAATAGTTGGCCCTCTAGAGTCTGCGGTGAACTTTTTCACCCAACCACCAAAGTTGCACCATCCACCACGCTGAATCTCCCCAAAGTCAGCAGCCCTCAAATGTTATCGGCCAGACTCAGGACTAATTTTGGAAGACATGAAGGGCCCTATAAATTCGAGTTCAACTTTCTTCATTGAAGATATCAACGACTACAGTATCAACAGCTTCAACTTACACACGGGCGGCTGCGTCGTCGTCAAAGGACCACTACCACAGATAGTTGCGGGGCGTCTATTGGGTTTGGTGATCCGAGTCTCCACACAGGAGACACGGTTCTTGGCTACACAACTATTCCTATAAGCAATTCTCTTATCACATTCAGTCAGACAATTAAAATGCCCCAGTCATCACTTTCATTTGTGACATGCCCACCAACAGCTACATTATTGTCGACTAGTTCACCAACGGTAGAGCTATCGACTCGCGCTCAGAGCCCTAGACAATAAATAAGGAAAGGTAAATGGAAAGTTAAACAAATAGTCCCTGCGCTGAGGAATTAAAAGACGAGTTTTTTGGGGAGACTGATTGAGGTCATCTAGAATACAATTAGGGGTAGCTTATTGGCTGGTATGCTTCGCAGTAACATCGCAGATTGCAAAAATTGGTGCCAGCACTGAGGCTAGGCCATTGCTAATAACTATAATCTCTGTGATATCATCAGTGAACAAGTACACACAACTAGCAAGAAATAGCCCAGAGAACGTTCCTGGTTATAAATTTCCCCTTCTTCCTAAGATCCATTACATTCTCGATCGCAATAGTCCCCATTTACAATGCACCAAAACCCCCACTCTATCCATATCTACATAAGCTGTACCTCAACCTTAAGCCCTTACCTACCAACTTATGATATACCACACCCTTATTTCACATTCCGTCAACCCTCACAACACACCGCAGCATCCTCATCCGCCACACTCCCCCAAAGCCCGCCCTTATATATCAACTCCACCTCCACCACCACCCACGTGATCATGAGAAACCTATCGGAACCCCAACACGAACCCATCCTGCAGCCCGGCCGGTCAGTATGGATACATACTAGACAGTGCTAGTCTAGTCTGTCATAGGTGCTCAGTCGCGTCCCGAGTTCCAAGTTCAAAGACCCCAAGTCCAAGTCTAAAGGTCCGTCTTCGCTTCGGCGCCGCTTCCACTTCATCTAATTCGGCCCGACTTTCCTTCCGTCTTCCCCTCTCTTCTCCCTCACTTCACTGGCTCACCCACCTACCTGGTCCTCTGAGCTTGAGAATGGGTTTGTTGTCATCCCGTCATCGCACGCCATTGTGAGGGTGTACCCTTTGCTTTCAGGGCTCATTTCATAATTGGCAAGGGACTTTAATGATTGGAGCTCACCATGTTCGCTCTTCAATTTGAGGTTATAGGCACTTGTAGTAATACATCAATAGAGCAAATATGAACGACGAAAGCTATACACACCAATTTCATTCAGAGCGGCACATCGTTTGCCATTGACAAGTTTGATCATATTCTCATGGTTTCGTAAGACAGTCTTCCGAAGAAGGAAATGAAAAAAGTATAATAATCCTTTACATCAAGGCAGTCGAAAGGGAAAGACGTTGGGATGATTGATGAAGAACGCCGCAGATACCAAAATCCTGAACATGGGGAAATACAAGGCTGAATATTCCACCGGCCGAGGTCCCCCAGGTCGCAAGGACAAAACAGTGACATTCCCGGGATAGACATAATACATGGATGATGGAGTGCTAACTGTTTGCTTGGAAATCGAAGCGACAGTCTTTTTCATCAAAACAAAAACATGCGAGGCAATGAGCTTCCCACCAGTTGACTAGCCAGTCAGGACTAGCAGCCATGCCGAGAATGTTTTTGTCATTCCGCCGTCCCTACCTCTGGACTTGTTCCCGTTTCTGGGCCCAAGTCACGAGAGGGAAGGGGAAGGTCTACAATTTCTTGTTGGAGTCTTCCTCCTCGATGCTCTTGTTGGAGCTCGATGTGGTGCTCTGCTTGTCGAGCTCAGCACCCATGGGCCCGTGAAGCTCCTCTTCGAAGACAGGCTCGGCCTCGATGGTCTCGAACTTGGTCTTGAAGTCTTTGACGTTGTGGGTGGATGAGTTGCTCCGGCGACGCGGATTGTTCAGATTGTAGTTGTAGTCTTCGAGTTCATCACCCTCGCGGCCCCTATTGGTGGCTTCGTGTTAGTGGCACGTTGTTTGAGTTGTGATCGCAGAGGTGGGTTGACGTCAGGTGGACCGTCGGAATGCATGTCCGAGCCGTGAGGTTTCAAGAGGGGCAGAAGATCGCCGGAGGTAAGATGATGCAATAAATGGAAGAAGAACTTACCAGTTGCCTTTTCCACTGCCGTCCTTCTTGGTTTTGGTGGGGTCGGCATCGGCGTGACCAGCTTTGGCGAAGTACTTGGGAAGGTACGACTCACGCTGGGCGGTGCCTTCAGCAATGCCAGCATGGTCGCGGTCAGTCCACTTGTGAGATCGAGTCACTGACGATGGTTAGTATGACGAAAAGTAATAGCAATGGCAATGGTTCTTTGGTTTGAGAGGGGCAGAGTTCGAGACATGGCAGTTCGCGAGGGTCAGACAGAACCCCTCATGCGTGGATGCTGCCGGCTCGGCGGAGAAGAAGAGCGCGGGAAAGAGTCAAATGCAATGTTTTAGCGGGAGGGACTTACTGATTGATTGAGATTGGGTTTGGATGTGAGATGGGATAGATGAAAGTAAGCGTGGATGAGGAGGGGGGATGTTGAGTTAAGTAGTCAGGGACGGAGGATGGAGAGAGCTAAAAGGGTCAGTGAGAGGGGGGTCTCGTGACGGGGAGCTTGGGCCACGGGTGATGGCGTGGAGCCACCGGTGGGGAGAGGCACGAAAGGGGCGGTACCTTGCAGCGCGCAGTGCTGATTTGAGGACGGGCAATGCAGCGGGCAATGAGCCGGTGTGTTTCTTTGGGTTTGGATGAGCGATGTGTGGAGCAAGTTATGCTTGGACGGGTGGGCAAGAGTTGGACAAAGACGAGGAGCACGCGAGTCGAGTTTCAGTAGGGAGCGGGGTCGACAAGCTGAGCAGCGCAGGAGGTCTTTATATGTCAATTGCCTGCTGGGAACAGCGTTTCGGACCGGAATGCAGCAATGCAACAATGCAGCAATAATTGCGCGCGCTGGGTGTGAGGCTGATATTGCGGCGATCTGTCGGTCCCTGATTCCTGAAGCTTCGAGAGAGGATGGTACCAGTGGGGCTACGTCATGGGGGCAGCAGACGACAGCGTCGTGTGAGCAGCACAGCTTTGAGATTTAAACTACAAGGAGACAGCTCGTGCAGTATACGTTGAAGCCATTATCACGACTGTTAAGAGGGCGCAATGCCTCGTATTCAGGCTTCTTCCCTTGGCTGATAGAGAGAGAGAGACACCCACTCCTAGAGTTCAACGGTTGCTTTGATGCATCTCGTCTGTCGTCGCTTCCCCAGACTTCCATGGCCGCTAACGTCAACGAGTGGGTCCTCTCCTACGCTCCTGCCCCAAACAGGAAATGTCTGTCGCGGCTGCCAAGCGCTCCTGCCTCTGCTGCGCGGCTCACCTCACCACTATCACCTGACACGCAGCCCCGCCAATCAACGCTCGCGCCATAATCATTCCCTCTGTTAAGCCGACTCCGGAGATATACGCTGCGAGTAAAAAAGTCCGCGCAGCCCAGACTCACCCGCTGCCTCTCGCTCTTTGCACCTTTGTATATTTGCTCACTCCCTGTCCCTCTACCGTTTCTCTATCCTCGTAGACTCTCGACGTTCCAAATCACTGCATTTCCAGTCTCCATTCGCCACCGCAAAAATCTCGAAAACGAAACCCCGCCATGGCCCCGCGCACACTCCTCCTCGCGCCCCCCTCCATATCAGCCCATCCTGAGGTGCTCGACAGAGTCTACGAAATTCATGATCGCTCGTCTGCAGACCTTCAGATGCTAGACCGCGTGGCTGCCGGTCTGGTCAATCTGCCTTCCTCCACGTACGATGTAGTTCTGCTCTTGACTGATGCGGATGGCACCACCCGGGAGAGCCACAAATTGCTGGTGCGCGAGGTCATGACTAAAGTTGCGGGCACCCTCAAAGTTGGTGGATACCTCAAGAGCCAGGATGGCGCTCTCCCTGCTGCAGAAAAGACAGAAGCTATTTTGGCCGGCCTTGTCGAAGGCCCAGACGGCATGCAGAAGCCCGAGCAGGTGGAGAGTGTCTCGATACCCCTCAAATTTGGCAAGAAGAAGGTCAATGGTACTACAAATGGTGTGACTGGCACGAATGGTGTAAATGGCACACAGGGCGCAGCCAACCCAGATGGCTCTGTTCAGCTCAATCTCAATGGCAAGCGCAAGGAACCCGAGACCTTCAAGCCTGCAGGCGTAGGCTTTGTCGACTTTAGCGACGACCTTGACGACCCTATCATCACAGGCGAAGACGATGACTTGATTGACGAGGACGACTTGATCACAGAAGACGACCTGGCGCGTCCCATTATCCAACGTGAGTCACTTACCCCCACCCCTTCCGTTCCCCATCGCGCAAAGTATTCACGCTGACAAATCCACAGCACCCGAGTGCCGCCCCAAAGCCGGCAAACGGCGCCGTGCCTGCAAGGACTGCACATGTGGCCTCAAGGAGAAGATTGAGGCCGAAGACGTCGCCAAACGCTCCACCGCTGACAAAGCCCTCAACACATTGAAGCTCGGCGCGGACGACCTTGCTGAGGTCGACTTTACAGTCCAAGGCAAGGTCGGAAGCTGCGGCAACTGCGCCCTTGGTGACGCCTTTAGGTGCGATGGCTGCCCCTATATTGGCCTCCCTGCCTTCAAACCAGGGGAGGAGGTCCGCCTACTCAACAATGATATCCAATTGTAGGCATGAGCGCGAGGCATTTTCTTTGGAGCAGGTCTCTGCAGATTTTTGGATGTTATACGATTTCTGTCAAGTGTCTTTTTTCTCTCAAATGGGTCTGTTCATCTCTTCCCACTGGCATTGATTGTGGGACAACGAAGCATTGCATACGGCGCAGGTGAAGGAACGGATCTTGGCACTGGCATTGGGAATGGGATGGAGGAATGGGACCGAATGAAAGGGAAAGTTTGGTCAGGGTAGGGGCGCGGTTCATCCCTGCCTTTTGGTAATAGCATTGGCACGATACAACATTAGACGCATGGGGCCTTTTACAAAAACCCAGATACGCACATGCATTTCCTATTTCTTCATATTTTACCAGGCGTTTACAGGGAGCAGGGGCTGGGAACGCAATGGCATGGCCAGTGTGTTCCGTGGTGGTTGGGATATGGTTCTTGGGTTTTTGTTTCTTGCCTGGGGGTTCTGAATCAGTAGCCCCCAGTCATCATCAATACTAGCTAGCAATGACGACATGTGCGTATGGATGACATGGTTTCTCCCTTGGTAGCTTGGTTGTAAACGTCCTCTACTAGTTATGAGGAAGACGCAGATGCAGTAGCAATTCGAGCATTAAGCAGTGGAGAGAACAAGAACAGTATGCACATAGCAACGTACGAATTATATCTTATCTCGGCCTTTTTATCGTATTTCTACACTAAGTTCCCTCTTCGGAGTACTTTTGAGGTGGATAAAAAGTGCATTTGAAGATGCTGTTGGTGGTGTAAAATAGCAGGTATCAAATGCTCTATTCTATTCGCTTACAACTTCGTAATATTTCTTTTCCTAACAAGACAAGCACCCCCATGCCTTGAAATTCATTCTATCACTTTCGTTCCTTTGCATAGACCTTTTTATTTCGCGTTTACTTTATTCAATGGAAGGTAGGATATCTTGTTGAAGAGCACACATTCAGTGTTCAATGTGATGTACGAAGTAATATAAGACTTACTAACATTAGCATCGATATACCGAGCTCCAAAAACAGCGGGACTAGAAAAGAAGGATGCTAAGTAATAGATAGATTCATTCACGTTCGCTGAAAAGAGAACAACCAGCGTGTCACATACAATACATGCGTCGTCGTTGTAAATCATGCCCTCACGCGTATTTCACTCACTCACTGTTCAACTCCCCAAAGCAAACAAGGATCAAGAAAACACAAAATCAAAGTCTAAACTCATACAGGCACCCGGGATATGAGTCCTGCGTTCGCGGAATAGGAAAATGAAAAGAAGAAAAGTCGTTCTATCAACACATCACATCACAAATCGCAAGACAATGTTTGCTCTCAAAACTCACAGACACAGAAACACACACGAGATATACAAATACCTTATGCCCCTTTGAACCATCGAGGAAGGCGTCTCGAAAACATTGCAGCAACATCACAAGAATGCCTTTCCCTCCTTCTTCTCCTTATCCCACATGCTATCCCACTTCGCACTCGCGATCCGCCCCTTCGCAGTAATACTGCTTCGTCCCATAGCAGCCTTCAGCCCACCCCATGTCTTGCGGCCCTTGATCTTGCTCTCGTCATCGCCGTCCTCAGCATCGTCACTCGTCGGTAGGGTGGACGTTCGAAGGCCCGACGGCAACACTGATGCAGAGGACGCGACTCGGGCGCCCCCCGTGGTAACCGCTGCTCCAATGGGGCGCAGCCGGTCCGGCCCTGGATTAGGGCTGGAGCCGTTTTCGCCGGTGATTACGCCGAGGGGTTGGCGTTGATGAGGAGGACTCTGGGGTATGCTGCGTGGCTGTTGGGCTGGAATGGTATGGCTATATGGGACGGTGCGGAGAGATCTGGAGAAGTTCAGACCGAGACCAACGGGGGTATGATTGGTATTTGGCGTTGCGGAGTAGATTGGTGTCGGGGTGGAGATGGCGGTGTCACGTTTGTAGGATGGATGGGCTTGGGACATTGTTCGAAGGTGGCCTTGTTGCGATTGTCGTGGTGCAGACCTGACACGTCCTGTGGGTACTTGGGATATGCGCACTGGGTTGGGATTTGAATTGAGTTTACTGGGGTGTTCTTCGACCTTATTATCCGTAGTTTGTGCGTGAGCTGTTGTGTTGTTGGCAATTTCGCCTACTGAAGGACTAATTGGAGTGGAGGGACTGTTTGTCGCCTCCTTTTGAGCAGAAGTAGTTTCTGCTCCAACTATACTAGCCCTACTTGTTTCAAGGATTGAAGGATCGAAGTGAGGATACGCGGATGACTGGGTGCGTGACCGATCGCGAGGCTGTTTGGGAAGGAGTGATTGCCGTGATTGCGACCGTGAGTGAAGAGATTTGCGGGAGTGGCGCTCTTGGATCGATTCACGCTGTGACGGAGGGCGCCCATAAGAGCTGTCTCGTGTGCTTCCTCGAGACTTATGTGAGTCGGTACGGGCGTGGTATGGCGGGCGGGATTGGACGGATGGCGGCCGTCCATGAAGGCTGCCTTGCATACTTCCTACTTGGGACGTTCGCGAGGTGGGACGGGTATGATATATGGGACGGGGTCCTTGGATCGAGTCACGTTGGGGAACAGGACGCCCATGCGCGCTTTCCTGCGTGCTCCCACCTTGAGATATTCGGGATTCGGTGCGGCTGTGGTATGGTGGTCGGGTTTGGCGTTGCATCCCTATAGCTGTTTGGGGGCGTTCTGGCGATGTCGTGGCTTTTGATTTACTTTTCTCCCTGGAAACCGTAGTGCTCGACTTTTCAAGGCTGTATGTTGACGTCCGCTTTTCATTGCTGTTGGGCTCGAGCTCAAGAGAGTATATTGTTGATTCCCGTTGGATCTTGCGGTCAGCTACATGCCTACTACTACGACTGCTATTACTTCTCCTATGTTGCTTGTTCTTCTGTGCATTATTCAAGTTCAAAGGAGGAAGCATGTATTGGTTCGGCTTGATAGTAGACCGATTCTCATACTGCTCAATGTCTTCTTCTTCAGTAGAATAGACGCTTTCGCTCATCTCAGCATCTTCGTAGATTTTACTACCAGTCAGGCTGTTGAGACTGGATTTGAGCTCATGAGCTCGTAGACTATTCCGTAAACTTGACCGTCGACTTGCGGAAAGACTGGGATACACAGCTGTCCCTGGTCTATCGTACAGCTTCTGGATGCGATAACGACCTGATGCCGCCAAGGATTCAATCGTGGTGTGAGTCCGATTAGGACGATTCTTCCGCAGACTTCCAGGGTATAGTGTTTTAGGTGTTTCCACAGAAAGCGTCTCTGATGGTCTTCGGATTTGTAAGCTATCAGACCGCTCTTGTACTTCTTTTTGGGTCACCTCATCACTTAATTTACCAGTGGAGCTGGTTGGTAACAGGTTAGAGGCACTCTGCGTTGCCGACTGAGCTTCGCTAATAAAAGCAGGAGGCGCTTTATAGCTCGAGGAAGACCCGCGGGATGATCCTGCACTAAAGAATGGTGATACCGCTGAGGCTCTTTTTCGGATGTAGCTGTTGCGTTTTTCATCAATTGTCCGATGATCCAATATACTGTTAGACCTGGAAGCAGGTACCAAGCGAATGCTACGGCGCTTCTCCAATGGCGTCGTCAATTGTGTAGTATGTCGCGCTGTTGGGGACTGAGGGAAGGCTGACGGTACAGTGGATAGGATACTTGTAGATCGTGTAGAATGAGAGCTGTAGCTCAAGCGACGACGTAGAGTCGAAAATGTATTACTTCGAGAAGGAGAATATGTATAGCGGCCATGTCCAAGTCCAGTTATTCGACGATTGATAGGTAGCCCTGAGCTGCGATGAATCTGGTCGCGATAAACCGTAGTTGTTCGGCGCTTATGTCGATGAGGAGATTCTGGCTTTTCTGGGATTCGTCTTGCCATTTGCGTGGGAATCTTCATTGACTCATGGGGTCGATGCGATGGCCCGCTTTCGTCTTTGAAACCCCATGACGATCTGTCAAAAGCAGTCAAGATTTTGGTTTCTCCATCACCAATCGTACTGGCAATTGATGGGGTCTCCTTTCGTTTAGTCGGCAGGTCGATTTCAATTTGTGGGGGCTGCTCTGGAGTTCGCTCGATGGAAATTTCATCGTCTTTGCCCTTTTCCAGGTTCGCATCTTTATCGCCATCTGCGCCTCCATCTACGCCTTCGTCTATTTCTTCGTCCAATTCTCTCGACTGATCCTCTATTATTATTGGCCTCGATATTTCCGATTTTCTGGGGCTACTCTTGGGGGTGCTCCTAGCGATAGTATATCCTTCGGCTTTCTTTTTCTTGCGGTGACACAAGAAAAATATCAAGGCTAGGAGCATGACTATGACGAAGATTGCCGCGATTACAGAACCCACTATGATGCCAGCTTTTGATCCATCTGAATGGTCTTCATGCGCACTTGTAGTGTTTTCAATTTTGTTAGTAGGCTCAGCACCTGCCTGTGTCGAAGTTTGGCTTGGATGTAGTGCTGCCACTGCGGAGACATGGAGCTGAAAAGTTTGAGTATCTTTCAAAACACCATCAGGCGACTTTGCAGTTGCCGTCATAGATCCTTCAACGTCTTGTGCGTCAAAATCATCCGGGACCATTCCAATGATTGTAAGGGAAGAGGGGTCAAATTTCAGCCATTTGTCAAGGGCTCCAAAGTCTATTGTCACTTCGGCATCGTCCTGTGCAAGTATCGCCTTTGGTATCTTGTATTCATAATGCTCTCCGGCAGTGATGTTTAGTTTGCCGATTTCTGAAGTGAAAACTTCAGACCCAAAAACGAAGTGTATCCAATATGTTGCTGTATCGCCATAGTTGTCTTTTACTGTGATATTGACATCTTGCGACATCAATTTCGGGGGCGCTGTTCCGGTAATATCAAAAGTTTTGTTGTTGAACGATAACCAATTGGGAAGCTTTGCGGTAGTAGACTTGATGTCCCAATCTTTCGGCGCATTGTTGTCAAGGAACAGTTTTCCTCTGAGGCCAGAGATACTGATTTGCGAGCCCTTCGTCAAATTTACAACCTGATTAGGAGGTTTGAAGAGCAGTTGATGAGGGCTAACTAGAAGAGTAAATGGCACCGAAGACGCAGAAAATTTAGGCGTGTCCGATGCGATAAGAAGTATGTCGAATGACAAGGGAGCGTCTGTCGGTGGAGAAGTCCCAGCTAAACGCAGTGATGTTGCATCGAAGCTAATCCATGAAGGCAGGGGAGTGTGATCTCCTAGGGTCACATAGTATGACAGCTTCTTCCCATTAGCATCGAAGGGATCCGAAGGAAACGTAATCTCGAAGGGGCTCATGGGTAGTACAGCCACACTATTGGGCCCTGAGAGCTGTCCAGCTTTAGATAACGATTCAGTGATGTTTGTATTCATTCGAGGTCCTTCGTCGGCTGTAACGAGTAATTTTGATTCCATGTTCGCGACAGCCCCAGCCTCTCCAGCCGCCGCGATTGTGAAGGTCGCATTTCCAATGTCGTTGGTTGTCGGCGTCCCGTATAGGGTTCTGTCATAGCTATTGAGGGACAGCCACTTTGGGTTGCCGATCAATGAATATTGTAAGTTACCAGACTCGGACTGAAACGTCGTAGGCGCGAACTGAAAGCTGTAATTTTGTCCGACATGCGCGACCGGGGGAAATTGTAGACTAAGAGGGAAGTTCACTTGAGGAGATGTTGCAACGACCACACGGAGAAGGGTGAATACCGCAACCCACGTCGCCATTGCACTATGATCATGATCAGCAACACCAGTCTTATATGAGAATGGACAAAGTTTACCGCGCAGCTGCTGTAGCGATAGCACAGAGTTGTTGTCAGTCGCGAAGGTGGACAAAAGAAGCAAACAGTCTGACTGCTTTTCGTCACAGCGGGCCAACTTCTCTTGGAGCAACGGAATTCGAGCGGGCGCCCTAACGCGTACTCGCGTCAACGTGGAAGAAACCTTACATTTTAGTCATGGAGCGGCAAAGGAATGCAAAAGTTAGTGATAGAGGGGCAAGCCTCTCCAGCAAGGGATGTCGCCTTGCCTGCACCTTTTGGCATACCTGAGACCAGTCAGAAGATCACTAGCTTATCAATTCTAATGGTAAGTGATTTGGTGGATAGCTCTATCCTTATCCCAGGCTACCTGGGCACATACTAACCCGGCCATCGATCGGTTTGGTGGAAGTCGAAAGATGACCGCACTACAAAGACTGGGCTGGGTGGCAAACTTCGTCAACCCATACTTGCATGTCAAGACAGCCCCCTTTGTCAAGAGGTGGGTACAGGGAATGTACAAGGTGTTTTCCCACGCTCTTCTCCCTCTCTTTGTGCAGCGAGGCCAGGGATTGAGGCGAAGATACACAAGGAGTCTCGTTATCTCGACTAATGCGCCGCCACCCGCGGCCCTTTCACTGTTGTCTTCTCCTTTTCTTCAGCTCAGATCCGAAATTAATGCCTTGCTCTTTGCCAGTCGCTGATACAGACTCAGTTCCAGGATAAGTTCAAGGGTGTGCGGTTGGTATCGGTTGAGCATCAAGACACTCAAGAGCAAAGCGCTAGCTTGGAGACGAGATAACCAGTACCGCATTACCTTTGAGGACTGTGTGCATTTCGGGATGAGGATGATGGTTGAGGTTTGGTGTGTGTGTGTGGTCAAGTTTTGGTTTGGAGAGGGTTGATAGGTCGCGAGCCCACACGTGATAGCGCATCGAGCTGAAACCGTGCCTTCCGCTCAGTCGACGCGTCATTCGTCGTTGCACTTCACCACCTCAATACCTAACAAAGCACTTACCTTTCGGCTCAACATGTGCAGACGTCCGCTTCATGAATCTCCCACCTACCCAAACGAAAAAGGCCAATAAGAAGTCCTTCGCAGCGCGAACCCCAGCGAGTACTCACATCACGGCTCTGAGCACGTACCGAGTCATGCCGGGCAAGCGAAAGACTCATTATGATATCGACTTCACTCTGCGTCGGGTATTTGGCAAACGGTCTTTCAGGTTTGTCCTCAGATGGCCTCACTGCCCTCTCATCCTAACCCAGATGCAGGCCGCTTCAACGTGAAGTCGTCGCAGCAACATTACAAGGCGAGGATGTTTTTCTGCAGGCGGCAACCTCTTTTGGGAAAAGCCTATGCTATCAGCTTCCAGCCATTGTTGACTTTGGTAGTACGTACATTGGTTGCCTCTGAGATTTCCATTGAGACTAATCTGCCTAGTCACCATTGTCATTTCTCCACTTCTTGCTCTCATGGTTCGTCAGATGTTGTTCTCGAGTGACTTTGCTAACTGCATCTCAGAACAACCAAGTCGCATCCATGAGGAAAGCAAATATTCGAGTCGAAACAATTAACAGCACAACCACCCCGACAACCAAAAAGCGAATCATCGAGGACCTTCAATGTGGTCACCCACTCACACGCCTGCTGTATGTAACACCGGAATACTGTCAACTGGACTCTTTCCGAAAACTTCTCCGCATCGTCCATTCCCAACGAGAACTCGCTCGAATCGCAGTTGATGAGGCTCACTGCGTCAGCGAATGGGGCCATGATTTTCGACCATCTTTCCAACAGCTCTCATTCTTCAAAACGGAATTCCCAGATGTGCCAGTCATTTGCCTTACAGCTACGGCAACGGCTCGAGTTAGAGAAGACATCATCAGCACACTGGCTCTTGACCCCAAGAAGCTCAAAATGTTCCGGATGACAACTAGCCGCCCAAATCTGCATTACGAAGTCCGCTTTAAATCCGACGAAGAGGACCAATATCCCGACTTTCTGACCTGGCTCAAAGCCGTGCATGAGCGCAGGACCGCAAATCCAGACCGCGCATCACAGCTAGCTGACCAGAACCAACGAATAGACAATGTCCCAGGAATAATTTACACTTTGTTCCGCAAGGACTGCGAATCCCTAGCTGCTCGTTTACGCTCAGACGGTATAGGCGCAAAGCCGTACCACGCCGGTCTACCCCACGAGCAACGTGCAGACGCACTCTCTGGCTGGGTAGCTAACAAGGAAGGCTACGATGTGATTGTTGCTACTACTGCGTTCGGCATGGGCATTGACAAAGAAAACGTGCGTTTCGTAGCGCACTGGCAAATCCCCAAGTCATTCGAAGGCTTCTACCAAGAGGCAGGGCGCGCTGGACGAGATGGCAAAGCCAGTGTCTGCATGCTGTATTACGGCCGCGAGGATCGCGACCGTGCCGCTACAATGATGGCGCGGGACCAAGCGCGACAACCTTCAAAAGGCAGCGGTGTGGCGGCCCAGCAACAGCAGTTAATAAACAGAGCGCAGAGTCTGCAGGCCTTGGTCAGCTACTGTGAGGCTACGGACAAGTGTCGACATAAGTTGATAGCCAAGTATTTCGGAGATGAGGAGGTACCTCCATGCGATTATGCGTGTGACTGGTGTAAGGATGCAGCTAGCTTGGTGAGAAGAAAAGAGAGGGGACTGATGAGCGAGGAGTGGTGTTCCACGCAGAGAGAGATGGGGAGATATGAAATGGATGAGTATGAGTGAAGAACTCGGCAGGAAAAGATAAAGTATTAATTGCATTGTATGGAGTTTAGGACGCGCATAGAGACGTCACTTTTTGAGCAAGAAGTGGGTATCTTATGACTGGCCTTGAAATGTCGTACATAGAGAGCGAAGAATTGCAGCTCATTAGCAGGTCTATAGAAAGTTTAGACGGCCTCTACGTGAGCCCATCACGATGTAATATTTATGCTATCTAAATCCTAATGACGGGCACATGTGCTCCCACACACTCCTGACATGGGAGCGTTCAATCCGTCTCGACTCTCATTTGACGATCAGAGCAGCACTTGGAACCATACCAGCTTCTTTCAGTGTCATCCCAAAGTCCGTTCGCTCGTAAACCTTCTTCGGGAAGTTGGTAGTGAACGAATTGACCTGCAAGCCATCCTGCTCAAGTGCATGTGCAACCTCAAAGAGAGTAGTCTCAACCGGGAAGTTCTTCGTGACCCTCCCACTTGGGGTCTGCAGTGCCAACCTAGCTTCGGTATATGCGCTTGCTGGCTTGCTCGTAGCTGGACCCGACGACGTAGGCCCAGAGGGCTCCGCAAGTGGTGGAGGAGGAGCCTGTCCAGCCCTTGCGGCTTTCTCTGCTTCAGCCTTGCGTTTCCGCTCTTGCTTGTCGGCTTCCAACTTGGCTAGCACACGCTTCCTTGCCTCAGCCTCTTCTTGCTTCTCCCGTTTCTTTGCCTGTGCCTCCTTTATCCGCTCCTTCTTCTGGAGCTCTTCCTTGATATCCTGGCTCTCTTTGGTAGCCTTCATCCGAATCTGCTCATTCTTCTTGCGGTCAATCTTGTCCTGTTCGGCCTGACCCGCCCGCTTCTCCGCCAGCTTCGCACGCAGCTCTTCCAACTTGGCCTTCTTCTCTTCTTCTGTAAGCGGTTTGATTTCCTCGGTCGACTCGGAGAAGTTCTCGTGGCCGGACTTGGAGGCGTGGAATTCGGCTTGGGCGACGGATCGGAACTTTTTGCCGCAGTCGTCGCAAACGAGCGATTTGGGCTCTTCGCCGGGCTTGAGCTCGGGGGGTTCGTCGGCGCTGGCGGATGCTTGTTCAGATTTGATTTCGTCGAGGGACTTGTCTTGGTTCGTCTCGAGCCAGTCGATGGCGCCTTGGAGACCGCCGGTTGCTTTGACGGCGAGCTGGGCGCGCTCCCGGTCGAAGCCCATGTCTACGAGTGTGTCCAGGTCGGAGGCCATTTTGTGATGTGGCGAGTGTGGAGTGAGGAGGAGAGAAGCTGTGGGTGGAGGGGTAGCTATTGGAGGTTCGGAGCTGCCGTGGGAAGGGTTTCGGTCAGGAGAGGAAACAGAGAGGTCTGAAGGGGACTTTGAAGTAAGTGTCGATTGCTTATGTCTCCGAGTGGGTGTCCGCCTAGAATAAGTCTATAGCTGGGGATGAGGCAGCAGTCACTTGCGGGGCCGTATTTATTCGCGAGAAGGCCGAAGAATCTGGGGGAAACCAAGGGTGTCTATGGTACCAGGGCGGTGGTGAACTCAACATTTCACATTTTACAAGCATACGAACAACCAACTTCTACTCTTCTCACACTGGCATTACGCGCCAGCTCCACAAATAGCTTTAAAGATTGATGATATAGCTGAAGCTCTGCCTGCTGAGCGCAATTGTCCCCTGGCCTGGGAAGCTGATCGGAGCTTTGGACGGGGCGATGATGCCACTGGCTTGCCAGATTCGGGTAGCGCTCCCGATTGGACTTACTAACCGCATACGTGCCTCATCTAGTCTCCCTCACCTCAAGCTATACCCGGAGTAATTTCTATGGCATGCTTGTGTATTGATCTGGGAAATCAGATACGTGGCTTCAAGGCAGAGACATGTCCGTGCTATCGTCGGGACGAGATCATAGAGTATGGAAGAAGAGGCGTGAGAGACATGGAAGTTATGCCAGTCTTTCAGCTACGTTTCCTGTGTTCGAACGCATTTCATTTGTTTGACCACCCTTAGGAGCCCGCGTTTTCTGCTAACAGGAGACAAAAATGGTCATTTGATTGTGACATGTGAGGTAACAATTTTTCTGGTCAATGAATTGAGTCAGAGCTCAGCTCACGGTCTCTAAGAAGGCGTCACTCTCCGGTTGGGGACATTGAGTGCGACTGTTTGAGAAGAACAGGAGCAGAAAATTTGCTTTATTATCATCGTAGAATAGTCTTACAACGGCGATGTTTACCTCTAGTTCTGTTCTAGTCAGCCAAAAAGAGGCAATCTACACCTACCAATGCATCTCTAAATTTCATAGCCATTTGATCAATCCGTTCGTGTCTCGCCCGGGAATTCTATCCCATTATTGTAGATTGGGTGCAATACCATAACTAGGGACTCGGAGAAGGGGCAAGAAGGGATACAGCGCATTATTGACAGGTAGCTCAAACACTGTTACTCAGACTCTCCACGATGACGTATGGGACCGCAGTTTCAACACCGGGTGTTTCAATATCGTGCCAGCATATTCCCGTGACGTCGCGGAGGCTTTGACCATTGTTGACTTCTGCCTCAGTTCCCGCGTTGGTGGGTGGGTGCTTGACCGCGACATGTTCATATCAGCCGGCATAAGGCCGTCGGGTTGACTAGGGTGTGTAGGGATATGGTCCGTTTATGGAGGATGAACGAGAGGTGGGTCATGATGGGTTTTCAAAAGGAACTGTGTTCTTGCAGGTAAGTGCTAGAACGCCTAAATGTTGCGGCACGCTTGAGGGATCTAGAGGAGATGGCGAAGCCAATGCTGTTTAGTAGCGTTTATGTGGGTGGGGCATGTACATCATATAGGCGTCGGGGGGAAAAGGGTTCAGGTTCTGGAGACAAGAAGAGAGAAACTGAGAAGCTGGGTCAAAAAATGCTGAGGCGCAAATGATGCAGTGAAATATCGTCTTTAGGCTGGCTTCAAAAAGTTGGAGAAAGAGTTGGATTACAGTTGCTACAGCACAAATTAAGCGCTTGGAAAGCGGGCATCAACAGAGTCGGTATTGTATGCAGCATCCACGGAGCTTACCGGATATCATCATGGGAAATCGGGGTTCTTGCGGAAGGTTGCTGCAGTCAGAAGAAAAAGAGGCTGTGCGACGACAACAGGCCACGTTCGAGAACATTGCTTGAGACGGAGGGTGTTGGAGCCAGATTATCGACAAAATTGAAGCCAATTGAATGGGACGAGATGGTTTACTTTTTTTTTTTTTTACAACAAGGTTAGATCATGTACTTAGGTAGGTGGTAGGATCTACTGGGGAGATCGGAGCGGCGTCGATAATCTGGGTCTGAACTTGAAAGTGACGTTGGCGTGGTCACTCCGCCCGGGATTGACCACAAGCGAGGATCTCCCAATTGCCAGGGTTCGTGTCCCCAGAACCACAACCACCACAACCGCACCTGTCCTATTTCCTTCACCACTCTCCTCTCACCTCCGCCGCTTTCTTCATCGATCTCTCGCTACCTGCTTCGACCCCCCCACGTTCACTGTCTACGTGTCTCCACAACCGCTGCTGGAGCTGTCGCATGCGCCGCACCTCCGCGCCCACTGACGTCTGATTACCAACAACAGCCAAACAACCGCACTCTCGCGAATTCACCATGTCCGTCGAACTCGACCCCCCAGAGCTCGGATTCAAGCGTGAGTGACTAGAGATAGCTCAGGTGTAGCAAGGCAACAACTGAACTCGGACAGGTCCCTTCCAGCACGAGGTATCCCAGATCCTCCGCTTGAAGAACCCACACTCCGACCCCGTCGCGTTCAAGGTGAGAAGACAACTACATTGGCGCTTTGATATCTCTCTTAAGCGTCGCCTGTACTGTGGCCCAGCCGACTAACGCATCCCAGGTGAAAACAACCGCTCCCAAGCAGTACGAACCCCCCGACCCCTGCGCATACCCCACCTAGCTGACATGGGATATTGTAGATACTGTGTAAGGCCAAACAGTGGCCGCATTGAGCCTGGCAGAGATGTTGAAGTTCAGAGTATGCAAATGCCGCAACTACGCGACCCCCGCGGGATTCGCGAGGCAAGCTGACCTATTGTCCAGTCCTACTCCAGGCCATGAAAGAGGACCCACCACCAGACGCAAAATGCCGCGACAAATTCCTTGTCCAATCTGTTCTCGTTACCGCTGATAAGGAGTTTACTAATGTTGCATCTCTTGTATGGCGTTGCCTCCCCGCGCCTTGGAGCATATTCCACTAACTCAGTTAATGCAGTGGTCGCATATCGAGCAAACGGCCAAGTCTTCCATCCAGGAGAAGAAAATCCGAGTCAGTTTCCTAGCTGCCGATGACGTTGCTGCCACCCCACCAAAAACAAACGGAGCCAACGACCGCTCTATGCTTCCCTCTCCTTCGCCCGAAGCTGTAACTCCCCAACGGGGTGCGTCCGAGCTCCCAGCATCCCTTCCAGAGGATCGTCCCACCAACAGCAAGAACCTGGGGGAGATCAAAGCAGAAGCACATAATCCTGCTACGTCTAGCGGTGTGAAATCAACTGTGACGGCAGCGGCAGGAGCAGTAGCTAAGGCAATCCCCACGTCCTCAACAGAACTCCAGGCTCAACTTGAAGAAGCAAAGGCAACCATTGCTAGGTTGACCAAGCAAGTTGAAGCCTCTAGTTCAGGCCTTCGCCAGCGCAAGACGGAAGCTACCACGAACTCAAAAGCCCAGCTCGCCACAGCTGCAGACACCCGACAGGCCCCTGCCGGGGGTGTATCGGTCCAGATCACAGCTCTGCTCTGTCTGCTTAGTTTCCTCTTGGCCTACTTCTTGTTTTAGTGTAGCTGTGCCCCCACGATATGGAAGTGCTGTGCCAGCCAAGCTATATGCGGTGCGCCAACGACGGCCCCCCAGATTTTAGGACGGGAAGAACGAGTGTGGGGTAAGGGCGGATGACGTTTACTCGATGGATATAGTGAGCATGGGAAGGATCTTGCGGGGTCGTATGACGGGAGGGGGGAAGAGGTAATTCCTTTTTGTTCGGGTGCGAGTGATTTTCCCGTGGAGCCAGCCAGGTTGTCTTTGGGTACGCAAAGCGCAAAAGGGGGGGAAGGGTGAGGGGAAGCAGCTAGGGTCTAGGAGTTGTGCATGTCCACGCAACGGGCGTTCACTGTATCAACATTTCACACAATATGATTTGTCCAATTCAGAAAGTCAGTGGTGGCCGCATCTGTGCAGTTCACGGTGGACGGTGGACGTGTGGTGTCACGAGGGGGCCGGCCAATGGGGGCGCGGGCATTTCTTTGAGGCGTGTGGGGGAAATGCATGAGCCCTACGGCGACAAGGAGCCCACCCGCGTCACCGGCGTGCAACAAATATATCCATGACTTGCAGCATGCCCCCGGCTGAGAGCTGGAGAAGTGAAAAAGACTGGAGGAGTGGGCGATGGTGAGTGATCACACGGGCATTGACGGTCTTCGGCGCACCCGTCTTCAGACGCGGACGTGGGTTGGTGGGGCAGATCCGATGTGCGCAACAATTGATTTGACTCAAGCCGCTTTCACAAACAATTTCTCGAGCCACTCTAGCTCCCGCACCACGCCCTCTACATAAACCTCCATTCCTCCTCCCACCTCGTCCCTCACCCTCACCCTTCTCCCCATCTTGCCATTTGCCATCATGTGTGGAATTTTCGCCTGCTACCGGTATGCGGTCCCCAATTGCCATTTGCTTTCATGTCCCCGTTGCGCCCCTCTGCCCGCCCCTCGCCATTATCTTGATAAGTGACTAACACCACCAAAGGCACCCTGAGGTGCAAAAATTCAAGCCCACTGCCCTGAAGATGGGCAAAGCGTAAGTTTGCCCTCTGCAATTGCGCTCCACACTAATTGACTCACGGCGACACAGTATCCGACATCGGGGCCCGGATTGGAGTGAGCAAACCCATATGACACACAAGGCCGCCGGAAGCAGACGATAACTAACTTGGACCAGGTGGTAACTGGATCGCAAACGATACTAGTTAGTATACAGTCAACCATCCTTTTGACAAACCCAAAACTAACTGCGGGCAGTCCTCGTCCATGAGCGTCTCTCCATCGTCGGCGTCGGTATGCGACAATACACACTACGAATAACATTCCACGCCAAAAGCTTACAAGAACAACAGACTCTGGCGCTCAGCCTCTGGTCAACGATGAGGGAACACTATCTCTCGCCGTCAATGGCGAAATCTACAACCACCGTATCCTCCGCAAGAGCCTCAAAACACCATACAACTTCAAGACACACTCCGACTGCGAAGTCATTATCCCCTTGGTAAGGATAACAAGTCACGCCATACGTCGACATGAGGACTGAGTCTAGCTAGTACATGGAACATGATATTGACGCACCCCGCCACCTCGACGGTATGTTCTCCTGGGTCCTCCACGATAAGGCCCAGGACCGAGTTATCGCGGCACGAGACCCAATTGGTGTCACTACATTTTACATGGGAAGGTCAAGCACAACACCTGGCGCTGTGTTTTTCGCCTCGGAGCTGAAATGTCTGCACCCCGTTTGCGACAACATTATCTCCTTCCCTCCTGGCCACGTATACGACTCCAAGACGGACAAATTGACTCGCTACTTCGACCCCAAGTGGCTCATGGAGCCCACCAACATCCCCACAAAACCAGTTGATTACAAGGAACTGAGGTCCACTTTGGAGAGGTCAGTTCGGAAACGAATGATGGCTGAGGTACCCTTTGGTGTGCTCTTGTCTGGGGGCTTGGATTCAAGTTTGGTTGCCTCAATCGCTCAGCGAGAAACGCTACGATTGAACAAGTTGGCAAAGGAGCGAGCTGCTGCCAATGGCACCAACGGCTACGAAGCCGACGGTCACGCTGCTGGTCACCTCGTCGGTATCGATGACTCCAACGAGCTGGCCACTGTTCAGATTCTACCTCAGTTGAACTCTTTCTCCATCGGCCTACCTGGCGCCCCCGATGCTATTGCTGCGCAGGAAGTCGCCGATTTCCTTGGAACTAAGCACCACACTTTTACCTTTACAATTGAGGACGGCCTCAACGCCCTCTCAGACGTCATCTACCACCTCGAGACCTTTGATGTAACCACCATCCGTGCCTCTACCCCTATGTTCTTGCTCAGCCGAAAGATCAAGGCCATGGGTGTCAAAATGGTTCTGTCAGGAGAGGGAAGTGACGAGATTTTCGGTGGCTACCTGTACTTCCATGCTGCCCCGGATAAGGCCGCTTTGCATCAGGAAACGATCCGCCGTATTGAGAACCTCCACCTCGCAGACTGTCTCCGTGCCAACAAGTCAACATCCGCATGGGGTGTCGAAGCTCGTGTTCCCTTCCTTGATAGGCAATTCCTCAACACCGCCATGAACATTGACCCTGCCGACAAGATGATCACAAAGGAGCGCATCGAAAAGTACATTCTCCGCAAGGCCTTTGACACAACCGACGAGCCCGAGACCACGCCCTATCTTCCAGACAAGATTCTCTGGCGCCAGAAGGAGCAGTTTTCAGATGGTGTAGGTTATGGCTGGATCGACGCCCTCCGGGACAACGCCGAGCTGCACGTTACCGACGAGATGATGAAGAACCCTAAGCCCGAGTGGGGCAGCGATATCCCCGACACCAAGGAAGCGTACTGGTACAGGTGCATGTTCGACGAGCACTTCCCCTCGTACTGCGCCAGCACCGTTATGCGCTGGACGCCTACCTGGAGTAAGCAGACTGACCCGTCTGGACGGTAAGATGTTCCCAATATGTGTGGTAGTATGGGTAAGAGTGCTAACTTTGACGTTACAGCGCCATCTCCATCCACCAGCAAAAGTACGATGAGGCGGAGTAAAGCTGCTTGCCTTGCTCTCTCGAACGACGCGCGAATTGTCAGCATACTCTTTTGTTCGTGTAAAGGATCTACAGGGGTGCAAGGGAGACAAGACAACTCGACAAATAAATATCCCTGCAGCACGTATGCCCGCCTAGTCTGTGCTGTATAAGACATGCCACTCTAATACAATAGGACGGGAGTGAGAACTAGATGGAAATAGGGCATACGAGGACACGAAGGTTCGACGACCTCTGCGACCACCAGAGACAAAATGGGCTATGCAAGATCATCCCTTTTTTTTCTTTCTCTCTCTTACAGAATGGGCTGAGGCGCGGTTTCTTTTCTTTTCGTTTCTTCTGGACTCGTGTGGTTTTCTTAGGCGCTGCGCTGGCTGATAGACTGACTGACTGAACTACTTTGCTGTTGTATATAGATGGGCCAAATGTTGACAGAATACTTTTGAAATTTAACCCTTCTTTTCGGAACTGCGATTGATATGTGACTAGCGTAGTGCTTCGCTTATCGTGGAGTATACATAGTGTGTAGAGTTGCATATATATATATACATACTGAGTTTACGTAGACACATACATATTTTAATCCACATCTCATCTACCTTACTTCCAGTCCAGAATTACGAGACTTTCCATTATTTTGTCTTCTCCCTTGCAAGATTCAGAAGCACCAATCCAAAGACACGAGCAAACCTATTCTACAAACATGCATAAAAAAGGACCGAAAGAAGTGGAAGACAACAAAAACAAGAAGTAATGATACGATTAACGATGCACTACCAAGACGCGGGTATCCAAAACACCAGCAAGAAGACACAAAGATGGCAAACCCCTGCTCTAAACCCGCCCAAGAGAGAGAGAGAGAGAGAGAGAGAGAGCAAAACCAAGTAAAATAACAGTAAAGCACTTTTAGAAGGTGTTGACCAGACCTGGAATCGTGTACAAGGTTTGGGTTTATCATATGCAGACATTAATAGAGAGTGAAAAGTATTTAAACAAATCGAGCACCAGGAAAGCTCAAGCTTTAGCGGTGTTTAGATAACAGGTTCATGTTAAAATCTAGGCTTCAACAGCGGAGCTCTGCTCGCCGTTGCCAAAGACGCGGAACTGGATGAAGATGGTCACGTCCTCTACCATCGTTCCCAGCGAGCCAACGAGCCAGGGGAGGTTGGTGAGGAAGTATTCGCGTTCAGTGGAGTGGAAGAGGATCTATTGGTAGCGCCAAGGCATGTTAGCGTGACTTTCATTTAATGCTTCACCGGAAAATATAGATAACTATGCGCGTGAGCTTGGGACTAGACTTACTCCTGCGCCATAGGTAGCGTTTCCTAGCAAGCTGAGCATAAAGAACAAGAGAGATAGACCCTCGCAAGACCGTTCTCGCTGGTTCTTAATGATCTGGGGAATGCGCGCTCCGAGGTAGCAAATTGCGCTGATGTATCCTAGGATTTGCGCGCCGAGCGCCATATCAGTGCCAGAAGCGCCGTCTTCGGTGGGCTGGGGAACCCATACACCGGTTCGCCAGGTGATGGCCCATCCAGCGGCGCCTACAAGGCATACGCCTATAATGCTGAGCGCATTCTTAATCCATTCGCTCATGCCCTCTTCATCCTCGGGTACGGTAGTGGGTATGCTGCTAGTTCGCCTACGTCTGCTTAGGGTGGAGCTCCTCCTCCTGCTGTGGCTCCCAGGTAGTCCAAGGTTGCTGTCACGTCTGCCCAGCAAAGGCTGAACTTCGCTGTTTGGATCCGTCTCTACGGTGCGGGTGGAGGACTTGCGGCGGGCGGCCTTGCGGGCATTTTTGAGGTTATAATAGACGCATTGCGAGATGAGGATGAGGTCTGCGAAGCAAAAGTAGACAGCGAGGGCGATGACAGTAGGGACGAGACCAGCCCAGAGAGCACCGACAAGGTTTGTGATGTCGCCAATGAACCTTGTAGCGAGTGAGTAAGTCTTGATGTTTGGTTATTGTTGAAGAGGTCAAGCATACCACACGATCAAGAAGGCGAGCGAGATACCCTCTGCCGATGATTGTTTGTAATTTTCTATCAGTTGGGGGACCTTGTATCAGAGTTAGCGGCAGGGTTTTGAAAATTGAAAAGGCATTGTAGCTAGAGATGCGAATATGCGATTCTACATTCATACATCATTATAGTCTGAATGTAGTGGGCATAGGCATGGGGTAGCCAATGAAGAATCGGATGAGTCTAATCAAGATGGTGGACAGGGGTAGTGAAGTTGCACGCGCGTGGGTACGTACCAGCAGAAAGATCCACGAGGCCAGCGAGATGGAGCCAAAGACACCAGACAAAGCCTCGCGGGCAGTCAGCGGCGGGGCTTGGAGGAGGAGAGCTGCGAGCATCGGCATGTTGTCGAGTAGGCTGCAGACGAGTAGAAGGGGAGGTAGTGGGTGGGGATTGGTAGAAGATTCTGCAGTGAAGCCGTCAAAAAAAGAACAGCGGGATGACGCAGTGTAACGGAGGCAGAATGTAGTGATGGGAAAGGGTTTCGCCTGGATAGCCAATCAGAGGGATTCAAGGGCTCGGAGGCTTTCCCCTGTAGGACAGCGTGTGCTGGCGCGTTGCAAGAAAAAACGTAGCCGCGGATACGAGGGATTTGCAAGAGACAGGATCAGACGTTTGCAAGGGTAGCGGGAGGCAGTTGAGGTGGCTGTGTGCTGTGATGGGCCGGGCGCGAGATGAAGGGCAGGGCGAGGTGGTGTCACACAGGGTGGTGGTCAAGCAGCGTGTAAGTCCAGTCGGTACGTATGTGGTAAGCCTGGAGATTTTTTCTTCTCTTGCTGAGTGAAACAAGCAGCTGCTCAGCGTCTGGAAGGGAGTTCTAGAGTGCGCCCATAGCACAGCCTATTGGTCGCCAGTGCGGGTTGTTGAGCGGTGGGCAGCACGAATGCGACCTTGTCGCCGGACAGGACACGAAGGACAAGAAGGACAAGAAGGACAAGAAGACGGCCAGCCAGAACAGGGTCTGGCAAGTGTCTTTGCTTCCGGCACGCACCGAGGCGCCTGTGCTGCCGTGCAGTTGTGCAGAGTGGACAGTGGAGAATGGTGTTGTATGTATTGAGGCCGCGCAGACCCCGACCAGGGCCCCAGCGCTATTTTCAGTTCCAAGTGGAGCCTCACGTGATCGCCCTTCACTCGCCCAACGCTACAAGGACACTCTTCTGCTCTGTCATCCCTCCGTGTCACCCGCTCCACCCACTCCACCCGTCAGTCGTTTCTCGCATCCTATCACTCATCTCTCTCTCTCGTTTCCATTTCATTCTCACTCATCTTCTACTAGCGGCCGCTCTCCCCGGCCCCGATATACCTTGATCCCCATATCCCCTTTAATCATCAAGTCAATATCCTACACCTTCTGTGAAACACCACCCTCGACCCTTATTCCCCCCAAGGACGCGCGCCCATCTCGGTCTGTCCACGCAAGCCTCCATCGCCCACACTCGTTACCTACAGCTCGCCACTACTGCAGCCATGCTCAGCACCATGCGCAACTCGTGGCTCCTGTTTGCCCTCTTCGCTCTGTTTGCCCTCTCTTCCGCCATCAGCTTCGAAAACGCCTTCAACATTGACGGCATCGAGGCCTACCTCCACCACGGCGAAAAACGCCAGGCTAGCGGCACCGGCAACTCGGCTTCAGATGAGCCCTCGCAGACTTCCGAACCACCAAATACTCCAACTCCATCCTCTACAGACGACAACGAGCCAACCTCTGAGCCTCCCCAGTCCACTCCAGCGCCGTCGTCAAACCCTCCTCAAACCAGTCGCCCAGCATCAAGCACCCAAAACGACGATGACAGCCCATCATCCACCCCACCGCCCACCTCCTCTCGCATCACCACTCCTCAGATAAGGACCACACCTATTGTCAGCTCGTCTGTTCAGTTCTTCACCCTCACCATCACATCCGTCGGTACCGACGGCCGGACCTCCCTCGGCACCCAGGTTTCGTCGACTTTTGTTCAAAATACCATTGGCATGGGCACCGAGACTACCCTTCCTAGCACCCAGGACAACAACGGCGGCGGTGGCGGTGGCGGCGGCCTCAGCGACTCGAACAAAAAGATAATTGGTGGTGTCGTTGGTGGTGTTGGTGGTGCTATTCTGCTCGGCGGTATCGCTCTAGTCTGCTGGCGCATCTGGGGCAAGAAGAGGCGCGTCAGCGAGGACGACGACGATATCATGGCTGGCACCGGCTCTGCGCTCGGCGACAAGCCTGCCAACGGACATTCACCCTTCCAGTCGAACCTTGAACAATACCACAACCCTGGTGGAAGGCCTAACGCGGCCGCCAACTTCTAAACAACCCTACCCTGGACAGAGTCTACAGGAGGGGCTCGGTTTACGACGTTGACGACCATTTCTATCGAGGTTATTGTTTTTGACGGCTCTTCAATTTAGGTTGGCAGGCAAAGGTGGTCCTGGAAGCACGTATATATACCTCGCCAATTTCGGCTCTTAATACTTGTGCTGCGGGATGGTCTGGAGTCTGGTTGCGAGTATGTCTTTTTCTTATCATAATGCATTGCAAGCGCGGGTGCATGATTCCCCTTCTCTCAGTCGTCTTTGCAGGCTTCGAGTCATCAGACTGTCCAGACGCATTGATTTTTACTTCAAAATCTGTTTTGTACGGGATTACTTGAGTTAGATTGGATTCGCAAGGACAGGTTATATTACATTTTTCTTGTAATTGGACGGGAACACCACAATCGTGTCACCGTCTTCAAAAATCATTCAGACATTTCTTGATCCTGTTATTTCCCATTCATGCGTATCCGTTTCTTGGGGAAACTCCCACTTTGACGCCTGCGTCTCTGTAATTAAGCGACGTTCCAGGAATGTTCTGCAGGGTAGCGGTGAACGTAGATAGCTTAGATAGGTATATATCCCGCTTAACCTATAGATGCCTCCACTCCCAAATTGTGCATTATTCCCGCTGTGCTTACCACCAAGTTACTTCCCCACACAAAGCCGTTGCAGGATCGCCGGGCCTTGGAATTGCTGTTAGCGAGCCGTCGAGTTGCATCACATTCTACCGTCAAGATTGAAGGGGCCCAGCTTTGCCTGCCCCGGCACCGCACCGCCTTTGGCGTTTCAGAACCGTCACAACGACCACCACAAATTCCTGGTTTAGGAATCTGCCAAACCGTTCTCGCGTGAGCTAGCGTAGGGCTGTTGATGCGAGGAGACGCGAAGCGCTTGGATTGGAGGGGAGTCGAGTCGCCATGGGGCCGTACGTGTGCTTGCGTGCAATGCCATTTCTTCGTCGCTGTCCTTCTTCTTTCTTCTTCTTATAGATAGTGTTGGCATATCTCTATTTGCGACCAAGCAGGCCTTTAACGATTCCCTAGACGCTGGACGTTGACTTAATACCAACCTTTCACAACCAACATGCCGTCTTCATCCTCCCTCCCCCAAACCCTCCTCGCCCTCCTTCTCCTAGCCCTCCCATCCCTAACCTTCTCCTCGCCGCAACCCGCCCTCGTCGGCGCCGCCTTCGACATTTCCCTCATCCCACGCCATACGCTCTTCCTGCGCCAACTCTCCGACCTGCAAACCTTCTCGTCCGCCCTCGGCGGCTTCCAGGCCGGCGCGATCACAAACTCGGGAGACCCGGATCGCCCATTCAGCGTGGGCGGCGACACGTTTACGGATTTCCAGACGGCGGCACAGAGGAGCTGCGATAACCAGTTCAATCAGTGTAGCCAGGCGGCGAATGCGGAGGGGAACCAGGGGAATTTGAAGGTGCAGGATTGCGATCAGCAGAAGAGTAGGTGGATATTTTCTTCTTCATATTGTGGAGAGCAGTTGTGCAATGGGGAGAATGAATGATTTCACAGTTTGCTAACGATGTCCTTTGCAGACCAATGCAATAATGCGCAGCAAAGCGCAAGAGTCAAGGATTTCCAGACAGGCCAGGCGAGCCAGAACATCGGCCCTGACCCCGATTTCCCGGATTTCGACTTGATTTGCGATGCGTGAAGACGACACAGAGCGCATGGTCGAGCGGTGTATCAAGAACGTGAACCCAAACAATAATGAGATACGGCCTATACCCAACCCATACCAACAAACTATGCAGACCCTAGCGCAGACCGGGAACACTAATAGCTTCGAGCGCGGGACAAGGGAACGGAATTGTAGAGTAACAAGTCGGAGAATATGGACTCGTCGAAGCTAGAGGCACTAGCTAGTCCGGACGCCTATAATGGGCCAGATAGAGGAATGAGCAGAGCCGATTAATCGTATATCCAAGTATGGTAACGGACGCTATTGGCCGGTGTAGGATTGTTGTGTATTCTGGTCGAGGAATAATCTAACTATGGAATTTCAATGTATACTCCGTACATTTCCTTGATTAATTTGTCTGCATGTATCACGTGGGTCCGCAATATGGGTCGTGCGCGCCGATTAATGTCCTTTTCCAACGTTGGGCTCAGTTCATCATTGTGCTTCACACAAGTGCGTTAGTGATTAGCAATTCTAGAGCTAATTCCTGTGTCTTTGTGATGTATAGCTTCTAGACTAGTTTTCGGCTTCTTAACAAAGTCTTTAGGCCCTTTTCAACGCGTCCAACTACAATCCACGCGTTTCAAATGCCACCATGCTCAGCCTTGGTCTTAGTCCTTCCTATACAGATATATGCTCGGTCTCATAATCTACAGTCAACTCAGTGCCCTTGAGATCCAATCTGCCACAATGTCATCCAAAGCTGCACCCACAGTCAAACAACTCCAAACCCTCCTAACGCGCATCGGTTCTGCATCCTCAGGCACCAAAAACATTCTTCAAGCACGATTCACCAAGGACGTCCGCAAAACCCTCTTACCCACATATTCCGGCCAGGAACGACGGGCAACCCAATCTGTGCGCATTCTATCTATCGACATGGGCATCAAGAATCTCGCCTACTGTGTCGCAGACATCGACCGCATATCCAAAGAGCGCATGAGCGCCGCCATGAAAATCACGGCATGGCGCAAACTCGACGTTGTAAAAGAGACGGCTGCCGCCGAGGACGAAGCAGATGCAAGCGACGAGGAATTAAATGTTTATTCTCCGGCTGCAATGGCCGAGACGGCGTATTCACTGCTTATCGGCTCGCTCTTGCAGTATACCCCGGATATCATTCTTATTGAGCGCCAGCGGTGGCGGTCGTCCGGTGGAAGCTCGATTCAGCAGTGGACGGTGCGAGTGAATACGCTCGAGAGTATGTTGTGGGCTATCCTTACGACGCTGAGGGGGGAGAGTCAAAGGTGTAGTCGCGAGTCGAAGCTTGGTGAGATGGCGGCGAGGAAATATAGGGTTTTTGGTGTTGATCCGAAGCGGGTGGGAACCTTTTGGGTTGGTGGGGAGGCAAACGGGGAGGTTGTGAAGAGTAAAAGTAAGAAGAAGGGAGGGGAGGAAGAGACTGACACGGAAGTAGTTGATGGAGAAGATCAATCGAGTAAGAAAGTTGCTACGAGGAAATTAAGCCGCGGGAAGGCAGAAAAGAAAGCAAAGATTTCCTTGCTGCGGTCCTGGCTCGCTTCCACGACGGCATCAACACATCCCTTCGTCTCAAGACAAAGAGAGGACGACACAGAATACGCAATTCCCCATATATCCTTTGAATTCTCAGAATCCGCAGAGACAACCCGGAAGGCTCTATGCAGTCCAACACCACCATCTCGGAAGACGAAAGACAACGCCACAGATGCCGTGGATGGACACGAGATTAGGAAATTGGATGACATTACGGATTGCTTTCTTCAGGCTGCTGCTTGGGTTGCTTGGGAGACGAATAGACTACACCTTGTTGAGGAGTGGGGTCCTTCAAAATGAAGTTTGTTGTTACTTTGTATATAAGCACTCTCATGATGGTACCTCTAGCGTTGAGAAAAAGTCCAGAAATAAGCCACGAGCTTCATCAGCTCTCCCAAGCACCTAATTTGGGTTTAAAGTGTTTCGTCGTAGGAAGAAATAGTAGGCTATCCCCTAGCTTTATTAGGCTCTATACCTTTAAGTATAAATTATCTTTACAACTTGTAAGAGAAGTTTGATGGCTTCGACTAGTTATTTCTTATTTCCCGGCTTTTCTGCGACATAAGAGGGGACATTAGCGCATAGAGGCAATGCACGGGAGTGAAGGGTATAAAAATCTCTTTAAGAGAGACTTAAATTTTGTGGAGGATTTTGACTAGATACATGTTTAGAGGGGTTTCATGCTTTTCCCCATTACTGGCATAAAAAGGTTATGGGCCATGAAAGGGTGATTTAGAGACTGCTCTAGGCCCTACATCCCTACGGTGCCGCTTGCGCGAGAGCACGCAGGAATAGACCGGCAACCCATAACTGTTGACGGTGGAGAGGGAAACGAGGAGGGGGGCGAACAGGATATTTATATTCAAAGGTTTCTCTTCACTGGGCATCACGTGATTGTGTAACATCACTTTGGCCACCAACACTATCTGTGAATTGCAAGAACGGCTTTGTGAAACTCCTGAACCAACCAGCTTTCGAGAGGCATATGACGGCCACGCCAATTCTAATTGGGGTGGGACAACAAGAGGGGGGAGGGCAAGAGCGGATGAGTCTTGTTACTTGTGAATCTTCTATCTAAATCGACGTTTTTCCATACAAAATTCGATTGTGCTGTTTCGTACCTCTCATTATGTGTTCTATGTCAGTCTCCGGATTAAAGTCTTCGTCTAGACCCTCATCGGTATTCTCCTGTTTCCCCATGATAATCGTATGCGTCGTCCACAAGGTTGTAACAATATTGTTCCCCTATTCCCCATAACGTGTACCCGTAGTATTTCGTTGGCTCCAATTGACTGTACGAAGAACTCCTTTATAAGAGACCTAGGGCTTTTTGTTGACTTGAGCTGGTTATGTTCGGGTTGTTTCGCGACAGGAGAGTATACTCCCTGAGTAGTCTCCCAACCTCCTATTTATTGGCAGGTCGACTTGCTCCTCAGTCTTTAGTAGATTATGTTCTGGAGGTCGTGTAAGTGCAAACCGTACTCAAGTGTCTCGAGGTCCACGTTGGCTCCGCGAATGTCATCACGATTGTCCATACTCTTGAAGTGCCTGTCTACATTTCTCACACTCATATCATGGCCATGTGGTCATCGACTCGCAGGTTTGCCTGATGGGAATAATATCTGCCTTTTAAGGCGTGGAAAAGACCTAAAATTTGGCTTCACGTTGATCGATCCTCAATACCCAGCTTTGTTAGCTTCGACAAGCCCTATGACCAGAAACATGTATTAAGATATATCTAGCTATATTGGCTTCAATGCCTTGGAATCTAGTCTAACTTAATACATTGCCAAGATGGTTTGGTGACTTCCATGACCTGTACTTATTCCCGGACTCTCCTGCGACACAAGAGCTATGTCGGCTTTTGCTTGTGGAGCATTCAATGGCGCCATTCCTCGTCTGATACCATGCGATTGGCATGTTCCAAACCATCGATGAATTGGAAGAACTGTCGATATCGACGAGTAATCGCGTGACCACCTATCTTTGCTTGACGCAAAAGCCCATGAGCTCCAAGATATAGCAAGCCACATGCTGGCGCGTTATCGAGATATTGAAGTCCTTGTTGTCGGCAACAAATTGGGGCGGTATTGAGAAGCCCATGCGCGGATGTCGAAAGAGTGCAGAAGACGAACTTAATCTCGGTCTGTAGATAATGCACATCCAGATTCTATTCGAGCGCCTCAAGATGCTCCTTAGCTTTGAAAATCTCGCTATGGTCGTGCACACGCGGATTTGATCGCGAGCCCGCATGTACTCTACGGCAACTGCATGAGCCCGAGAAAGCCCATCGGCAGCCCAGACAGATTTATGCTCTTGAAACTTGTAGCAAAAGGCCCACTCGTATTTTGGCGTTGGTGAACGCTTGCTCTTGACACGGCGGTATGACGACAGTGCGTTATCCGTATCCAGCTCCTCCTGATGTAACTCACTGAGCTCTCAGTCTCGAAGCTTAGTGGAAGCAAGAATCCGGTGATGTGCGCCAGTGAAGTATATCCATTGATGGCATTTAAACCGCTTTTTGGAGGGTAATTGATTGCTGTGCTTCACGAACGATTCGAGCAATGTTCGTACTGCTGTATTCTGCGGGGCGGCGAGCATGACTCCCCGACCTAGAATGCAGCTATGGGCGATAGCGGTATGAGTAATCTAAGTGTCCAAGTGGAGCCTCACTCTAATACAGTCCTCTACCGCGGCTTCCTTCAAAGAAGAGGCTTGGTATAGTTCTTCGCTTTGCCTTTGTTCTGGCCTTGGTCTCCATCATCTCTGGTCGTCGCTTCGGATGTCGAAACCTCAAGATTCTTGCCGATAAGGTCATGGCTGTCGAAATGAATAATGTAATTAGCCATTCTATCTTTTTAGAAGGCACTAGGTATACCTGACAACTGTAGATCCGATCCCTTCAGCTGGAAGAAATTGGACACCTTAAAGAGCTTGGGGTGCTGGTAATGCTGCTGAGAGATAATTTTAAAGGCAATTGCGTTGATAGTGTCTTCTACTGTGGATAATCCGAAACTTGACACCGTTGAAGTGGCGCCTTTCTTGGAGATTGGGATGCGGGAGCATTCTGGGGGTGATTGTGTGAACACAGCTGCCTCCTCACATTCTTTCCAAGCGCCTCTCGGGCTTCTTTTATTTTTTGGACACCAAATTGAAACCCATCTGTAAACTCTGAGAAGGAGGAGATCAAGGACCTCTTAATTTTCATGGATTCGATCCATCTGTGCCATCCGCGGAATAAACATTTTACTCATCAGGGTAGCAATCTGGAGGTCGGTCAGGGTCAACTCCTCATGCTTCGGTGTCATGTCGCGGGGCATTCCACATAGACGTAATCAGGCACTTGGAATTGGGCGTCCCCCATTCGCTCCGTGGCGGGTTCTGTGGGAGGCGTCCTTTCAACGGTGTGGTACTATTCAGTGGTATATATTTGTTGGTAGGTAGATTGTGACCTCTGGTATATATCCATGATCTATGGGGACAAGAGTGAAGTTATCTTGATTATGTATGTCACACGATGGATGGTATCAGATGTTCGTTCATGGTTGATTGGATCGTAGAAGCTAAATGGAAATATCCAGCAGTTGGTTGGATTGGGTTGAAGAAGAAGGAATAGCAGACATGGAAGAGGAGCCGATTGCGGGTTTTTATGTTCCCATGAGAAGTCCAGGCGCCCAGGAACTCGTGACCTCGCTTGGGGGATCTATTCATAGGTCGGGTTCATAGGTCGGGTTCATTCACTAGAATACTTAAGCAATCCTTGGGATCCAATGAGCGAGCTGCCAGTAAGGTCACAGACGCCCGTGATATACCCTCATGCTCTCGGTACTCACCTGACTTCTTGTTTGGCAACACTTCTTCAACGTTTGTCTAACCGCCCAAGACTTAATTACTGCATCCAAATGCCTCGCACCTTGCTGTTCCGCGTGAGTGCTTGGAATCCTCTCGTAGTTCGCCACCGCCTCATACGTTGACTGGTCAATATGCTCTTGCCGATGAAACGATGGTTATTGACAGCATTATAGAATTAGCCTTGTCTAAACTCCACTAAGGTACGAGCCCTGAGTATTGTTCCTTACCCTGCTCTTTTTGCTTTGAACTTAGCGGCTTTTATGATGTCTTTTAGCACACACTTTATCATTCAGCCTTTGCTAACACATCGTCTTATCAAGCGCTCTCAACCGGTATGTGCGAAGGGCAGCGGTTTGTTCGTCTACCGTGAGGACGTCACTTCGTTACTTGGTATCGAAGAGGAGGAATGAGAGAAAAAGTTGGAACATATGTATTGAACAGTGGACTACATAATATCCATTTGACCATTGTGTATGTGGCGCCATCATTCGGTATTTAAAAGTCTGGTTCTGTTGACCTGAGGAGCAGCCAGCACATTCCGAATGATAAGGAGGCTGAGGAACCACCTAGGGAGTAAATGTTCAAGGCCTTGCTCACTTATTAACTAATCATTCAATGTTATACTAAAAGTCTGCACAGATTAGTTTGCCGATTTGCAGGGAGGGCATCTATCTCACGAGCTACCACTCGGTGTATTCGTCTCGGATTGCATTATACGCTCGGGGCGCATGTGTAAAATCGGGTTCGTATGGGGAAAGCCATCGTAATAATGCGTGAGTCGGATATCTCCATTTGAATAGAAATGGACGCCTTCAGAGATATTCAGCTGTTGAATTGGTGTGGGAGGTGGGGAGGATGTTTCGGCGCGGGCTTGATGTAGGAATTGACGTAGGGAGCTGCGCAATTTAAGGAAGGTGCGATCATGTGATTCATCAACAACACCACTTAAAGGACTGGCTACGGTAGACCCGAATAGGCGAGAGGAAGTAGAATAAGGTTAATGTTCCCCCCGTTTTGATGCTGCTTTCAATCGAACCAATAGTTAACCAACAGATCGCAGTCACAATGAAACGAAATACATTTGGTATCCAACGAGCTCAATGCGGTCAGTTCAGATAACAACTCGTTCGCCTCTACCAAGATGACGAAAGCCCTATTCATGTCATTTTCACGGAGCTATTTCAATACCGCTTTACTCACAATGAATAGCGGAGACTAGCGTGTCGGGAGCTGAGCATAACATCCACGTTCAAATCGAGCTCGTCGTTTGCCTATCCTTCATTCACATAGTCGAGAACCCATTTCATAAGTAAATCTCTCAGACCCTGTCCTTTATTAGCATACGATCTCGCCAATGTTTACTATCTGTGTTAGTAAACATATAGAAGCAACCCAACACCATCCGAACCCGTACAATAGCATGACTTGTCTTGAACACAACGCTGGCATATCCCGCCACAACGCTTGATGTGTCTGAGACGGTGGAAACAGCGACAAACAGTTGAACTAGCGAATATTTCAAAACATATCAATGCCAGAGGCATCCTAAAAGCCAAGTCCTTGATTTCTCGCTGTGTGCTTCAAATTATCCCTGCAAGTATGTTTACCTGTTTTTGCATTCACATATCAAACTTCTTTTCACCAGTCTACATTGTGTACGCTAAGTGAATTCAGACAAAGTCATGTGACAAATGGCCAGCTGGGCTATGTATTTCTATTCAAATAGCATTGTATTTGTTTTACTCAAATCTTCACAACCTTTCAGTCGGGCAACCCCAGAGGAACTGCAAACCTTCGAAAGCGCGGTCAATGAGGTTCAGCCTCAGCCAAATCCCGAACAATACAAGGCAATCCTACACATACTACAGTCTGAATCTGTCGTCAGCAACATTTTGGGCGCTCCTGGAACCGGCAAAACCTTTACGGAGATTGTACTCGCCCAAGCACATGGCCGCATTCCCGGCCGGAGGGTCATACTCGCTGCTCCCCGAAATGAGGCAGCCATAGTGATTATCGACGCTTTTAAATCGCACAACGAACAACTGCCCCCTCACGAATGGGTGTACTTCACTAGTGCCCCGCCGCAAATACTCCCAACCATGAATGAAGCAAAGAAGGAGTATTTTGAGTCGGAAAATGCAATGTGGAGGTACATTAATTCTGCGGGCAACCATTCATTACTACGCAACTGGGAGTGGACCTTCGCCCACAGGCTTAAGGAACGGATCGATGTCCAGTCCAACGATCCTCCAAGTCCAGTCCACCAGCATTTTAAAGACTACCTTCAAGCTTATATTGCCATAAATAATTCAGACGATCATGGACACATTGCTCAATCCATGAAAGAATTAGAAGCACTAGAGCATGAATTATGCTTACACTACCTCCGGAGCGATATCAAGTTTGTCGTTTGTAATATCTCCTTGGCCGGGCACGATATACTTTTGGAAAGTGGCGTTTGGCACGAGCTGATTATTGACGAAGCGACTGATGATACCCTAAGGGACCTTCTTCGCATCTTTGGCTCACATGTCGGCAAAATCGGGCACATCTCCTTATTTAGTGACCCCAAAGGGGTTGTAGGGCGGGGGCGTGGTTCTGCGCGATCTTGAAAGGGACATGTCAATGAACCATCTGTCTCAGGAGCGACTCGGTCATAAAATGCTCTTTCTGCTTTCTGGAAACTCCGGCAAGCTCATAAGATGCTGCATAAGTGGATTTAATGGGTTGTTTATCGTACATGGCGATTTATGTTTACTCTTGTAGATTTGTGGAGAGTAGCCCGGTTTTGCCCACCGATGTAGGTACTCAGGCATTAACGATACTATAACTAGCTAGCATTCATTCACAATAAATCATACAAATGCTTTATAACTTGCCACCTTAAACCTGAGTGATGCATGCTACAGGGGGTTCTGTTCTCTCTCGTCGCGTAAAAGTCGGGGGATAGGTGAAATCCATGAAACCACCAAAATCTTCCTGAATCACACACAAATAAAACTGACTCAGTAATTAAGTAGGACAAACAATGTAACAAAGATGTGTTTCAATTATGCGCTTAATCTTAAGACAACAAGAAATTAACAACGATTGTGAGCCATGGTATGGATCAACTCCTATCTTTCCGGTGTGCTAATAGCCATCATCGGAGGAATTTTCTGAGTCGAAGATGATAGATTTTCCAGATCTAGAATGTATTTAAGGCATTTGGCTACATATTCACAGATTTTGATCTAGATCATTTTCCAATAACTTCTTTTTTTTAACCTTCTCAACACTTTTTCAAGACGAACACTAAACAATTAAGCTGCGGGGAACTTGTGGAAGATCACCAGTCACACAAATTAACTGTCTCCACGTATCAATGTTCATAATCATACTGGCTGCCATTTTCATGCCACTCCGTCTAGAGAAGAAACACTCATCTCATCGAGAAAGTCAGTTTCTTCACCCCGATTGTCAAATTGGGGTACTACTAATCTATTGCAGAGGGGTGACAGCATGCACTTTTGTTTAATGGAATCATAGGAGTTCGGAAGTACATCGAAGTCCATTGTTCTGCTCTGGCCGGCTGCTCTCAGTTAATTCTAACCCAACAGCGGGCTCGCGCTGCGTCGTTGAGAATTTCCATGCCCAGTCTCTTAGCACGGTCAAATCTTAATGTCATCTCTCCGTAAGCTTTCTCATGTTTCTTATACAGCCAAACCAATCTTTGGATTCTGAAATTTCAAACATGGGTGATGAAATTACCAATTTCCTCGTTACATCACACAAGTACTACATCGAGCGATGAGTTAAGACTTTCTTTTAACTTTACCTTCACCAACACCTTTACTTTCACTAGCGCTGCTGCCTTCGTGCACGTGGTGGCTTGGCAAGCTCTATATAAATAGTCTCAATCGCTGCTTTTCCTCTCTACCACACGTACAATCTTTGGAATAGCGACGCACGTCTTCTGGCGAGCTAATCGATTGTTCATAAGCTCTTGCTTGTGGTCGCTCCCTTCCAAGTCTCGGAAACTGACGCCTGCTGGGCTAATCGGTGGACGAGCGCATTTGGTAGTCCGCTGCAAAGGGCCAAATCTCAAGGTGAATTCCTAAGTTCTCTTTGTCTCTTATATTACATTCACTTTACATTCACACTCTTTTCTCTTCACTCTGGCATCTGACAGCTATGTGCCATTGAAAGTCTTGGGGACTGTGACAGCTTGACAGCTGTTTGCGACTGAGAGGTTGACAAGCACCCTTTTATAGCTGAAACGAAAGCGGCGCTGCAACTGTGCTGAGAATCTAAGACTATTTCTAGAAATCTCTTATTCTTGTCTTTACGTCAATTTACTTTCAAATCTTTCGTTATGATGGACACGGTTCTCCTGGCGCCTGGCAAATGGGTGCGCCATATGTGTGGCCTAGCGAAAGCGGAGACGTTGAAGCGCCAGGTAACTGGACGATCATTAGTCTTTTTTTCATATTTCTTCCTTTAACCCAAATTTTGTTATGTTCTTGATTTGTTTAAAGATCAAAATTTTGCATTTCTTCCGCTATGTCTGGGAGTTCTAAATGCTTTGCTTCAGTCCATTGTAGTGCCTGGACTAGAGCCGATGAAGATTGTACCTTGTGGCGCAAAAAAAGTACGCCAATAAATAAATTCAAGTACTACAAGTACTTTAATCCACTAAAATCATTTAACAAGATGTTTAAACTGTCTATACTTTAAGGGAGAGAAGGCAACAAGACTAGGATATGCCTCATTACCCTCTTCTTATGAAATAATACTTTGAAGCAACAAAGTTGTTTAGGAGAGCTGATTGACCTGCCCAGACTGTTTGTCGACGATAGGAGTTGTTAAGGAGAATGAAAGATTCGCATACTTTACGCGCCCGAAATACAATCCACCCAGACGATGATGCATTGTCCCTGGCAGACCGGGCTTTTTGAGGTTCTCTAAAAACAAAACATATATATGCTATTACGACTAGATTCTTCATTCTAACTACCACTTCTCAAATCTCGCGCCAAAACAAACAAATTTGGGAAATACATGGGTGGCACAAACCCCATATTGGAAGTGCTTGTTCATCCGATCTTTAAGCCAGACTGCGACGCTTACGCGAGACACGATTTCTACCGGAGAAAGGAAGAACTCATGATAATTGATTTGAAAAATTGTCAAAATTACTAGATATGGCGCTAGGATTCTAGGCAGGGAACTTTGTTTGGATCTGGAATAAAGAGAGAACTTTAGTAAACATTCAGAGCGATCCGCTTGGTTCCTGTTTCTTCCGTGATACGAGGTCCTGGCCGGAAGACACAAGAGAGAGTTTACGTGTACATTCATCTTTCTCGAATTATTACTCATACTTGTTCTCTGATTCCAAATTTTAATGGTCAGTCAGGATGTCTAAATCTAGATTTTCGCCAATAATTAATGACTTTGATTCTAAATTTGTCAACCTCAAGGCTTGATTGTACCGCGCAACCGCGCGTTCAGTATTTGCGCTGTAGCGGGCCGTGCAACCATTTGTTTTGCACGATGCGCGTATTCACTCATAGTTGCGAATTCCACACGCAGTAAACATTTAAAAAATCCCGCCCCGCTTCGTAATCTGCCAACTAATCCCAACTCACACCCCAGCTCGATTGTTGATGCGCAGTCGAACACATACATGCGAAATCGTCGATCCGGTACCGTTATTCACCATGCATGTCTTTGTTGCGAAAACCTAAAATTACTCCGAGGAAAAACGAAAACCAAAAGAAAAAAAAAAAAAAAAACCAAAACAAGCAATATTCCCCGTTAACGCAGTCGCCACCGTTGTGACATACTGCGCATGTCTTTCTACACAACATCCCATAACGGCAAGTGGGCCTGAGTATCCGGTCTGACCAGCCCAGCATCTACATCTACAGCGGTAGTCCAACAGAGCGGTCGCTCCCCACATCCGGCATTGAATATCAGCTTGCGGGATGTGTTGCGGGCCGATAAACGGCAGCCCTTCAGCCCTGAACCCAGGCGGCAGGCTGAGGCTGAAAATTAATGCATGTCTATATGGGTGGTTGCGCGTGCTGTAAGGGGGGGGGGGATGTAAGCTGACGGATCCTCACGAGCGAATCTAAGAACCCAGACGAGTCGGAAAAAATTATTGCACGATTCGGATGGAGGCTGATGGGGATGTGTTTCCCCAATGGGTCAATTACGGGCGTTTGGTAGCGCAGCGCCATGCATGTAAGTGACATCCGACACTTTTGGTTGAAAGAAAAAATTTTGTTGATGGGTGTATGTTTCTCCGCGCCTGTCTGCCGTGTTTTATTTTGCGGGATATACGCGTACTTGAGTTTATTGGTGTGCGCGATTCGAGGGAGAGGAAGCTGTAGCGAAAATCCTGCCGACTGTGAACGCCCTGCAAACGCTGCTTCTTTGTTTCTTCGTGAAAACCGTCGGCCGCGCTCGCGCTAGTTGGGGAGGGTTGGAAGTCGGCTGGTCTGATAGTATACCGCTTACATTGACACAAAGATTAGATGGCGGACAGCTTTAGGTTAGGGGCTAGGTATACCGGAAGCGAGTAGATCTCGATCACGGATGATCAGTAGCGAGCCGCATGCAGAGCACAAGAATAGTCCGTCACATTGAACTCCCAAGATTCAATTCTTACGGGCAGACCCGCTGAACTGGTGCGCTAAAAGCGGCCCCATACGAACGAAAGGCACTGGATATGGTGCACGTGAATCATACTACACCCACGTCTAAATATATTGTGAATTGAAGTCTAGTGAGAAAAGTACGAGCAGTATACGGATTAACGATAATTTGATAAGCAATCTCGTCCTGAACTGGTCGTACCCGTACCTAAAGATCACCATGAGGTGACATTTCGTCGTCACAATAAGGTTGGGGCTGCTCGTAATGGTCAAAATCACTAGATCGTTATTCCTAGCATGCAACTCCACTTTTCGAGGGCCGTTCTTACTACCGTTTGTGGGAACGGTAACTTCTCGACACGGTTTTGCGGTAGGATTTTTAAGTTCAGGTAGTATGGCATTATGAGTGCCTCGATGCGGTTTCGCAGTCCCCAGCATGGTGTGATGTCTGACGACTCCGGACAAACAGAAGTGGTTTAGAAAAATTCTGAGGGACAATATGGAATAATGAAAAGTAAAGCGCCAGACCACTATCCCATTACTTGTTGCCGAGCAGCCGTTATTCCCCCCCCCCGGAAGTGTGAACAATGGGCATTGTGTCAGCTGTGACTAGCACCACTTACGCCACGTGGCTCACTAGCTTAGCTGAGAGAATGACACGCACGATCGATTACCGAGATCTGAGAAGTCAAAAGTGGGTGTCGTTGCGAGCTTGAGCAGCCCTGGAGACTCAGCCCCATCTTGGTCATCAGCTCACTCCTGGCAACCTTTAAAAGCTCTATATTATCACGTGCATTGCTTAGAAAAGCAGGTTCACGCAAATATTTTGTTTTGAAGGAGGAGGGATACGATGTCAGCGATTGGTGAGCATGCTGTAAATTGTGTGTCAGGATGCGTGGAGTTAATGAAGCGAGACGCCGGGCAGAGGCTGGGCGGAGGCCGGGCGAAGACCAGCAGAACCACTTACGGCCGAACCCCCGGACCACGCACCAGTACAAGGTATGAGTAAAAATGTTGAATCAGTAATAGCACGGGAAGATGAAGTCGGCGTTGCTATTGACCGTTTTCAAATGGTTGTGGGCTGATTACCTGCGCTCCATCCCTAGGCCCAGTTTGACGCACGCATTTTTGTAGTAATCGTGAGAGCTATTAAGCCG
This sequence comes from Acrocalymma vagum, assembly GCA_028476805.1. Classification (NCBI taxonomy): domain Eukaryota; kingdom Fungi; phylum Ascomycota; class Dothideomycetes; order Pleosporales; family Acrocalymmaceae; genus Acrocalymma; species Acrocalymma vagum. The sequence goes on from JAQGEP010000028.1 coordinate 289,632, forward strand.
AACATGTACAGAAGAGGAAATTACTGCTCGAAAATCTTGGAACGGGAATACTTGGTAGCAACGCATGTTGACGTGTGTTCCACAGGTTTTGAGAATTTGGTGCCCACCCTGCATATCAAACCTTTATCGCGACCCTGCGTCTTGCTCCCCCGGGAGGGAAACGATCAGACAATATCGGGCGACTAGGCGCTTTGTGGAAGGGAACAGGTGGAGGAAACAAGATGAGAATGCGCTAGTGCATTAGATGGCTCTGTGACAGGCTCCAGAGACGTTGCATAGCGAGGAATGTCGGTCTCGGGCGTCATGATCGGCACCACAACTGCTGAGTGAGGCAGACGGAGCACGCAGAAAATTTGTGTTGCCAAATAGCCGAACTGCAGGGCCAACACACCACTGTCAGTAGTGGAGGTGTGGGCGTGGGCGGGGATTGGATATGAGAAGGACCAGTCAGCTTTGTGGGTGGGATGAGTGCCCGCTGATGTATACGCAGGGCAAGACACCCCCGTCAATCTAATACATGGACACTGTCCCGGCTCGCCATGGACAGTAACGATATGCAAAGACGATGAGAACAAGTATTGAAAGCTGGAGCGACAAGGAAACGATTAGCAGAGAACACGCAAGGAAACTTGTGCAAAAAATAGATAGATGAAAAGTTGAAAGAGTCCTGGTGGTGGGCAGGGGTCGCTTTGGGAGACGGTGATGTCATTGTGTCTTGGCGCCGTGTGGAAGGTGTAACACTATTCGACCGGATGTCGCTTGCAGTGTTAAGCCGTTTGTTCGGCTCATAACGCGGGAGAGAAAGGTGTGGCTGCAAAGTGTGGCTAATGGCTACGACTCTACATACTACCTCCAGTTGCATGTACGAATGAATGTACGACTGGTCTCTGTCGGTCTCCCCGGACGTTAGTATTGAAAGGGGGCCTGTGCGGGTAGGGCTGCTCAGCCACAGCGACGACTAGCCACACTTGCAGGAAGACCAGAGATGCGAGGCATGTGGTAGGACTTGCCCGATTTGATCACCTCCACATTTTGGCTTCGACGGCACTTGATAGAGGCCTCTTCGGATGCTACCCGAATGTGGCTGTCTTGGATCTGAGTGCACAACGCAGAGCGAAAAGTTTTTTTACCCTGTGTACTGTAAGCGGGTGGACTTGCGCTTTGAGACTTCTATGCTCGCCTACCACCTACACCCAGGGGGAGACAATTGTACACGCGTGCGGGTTTGCGATGATTGCGCCAGCCTCGCGGCTCATGGTATAGGGGTCTTGGTATGATTGGGCACATCTCTGGTTTCATAGCAGCGGCGAAACTATCTACGCGAATCCGACTGCGTCCGCCACTGAGAATACATGGTCGATGGTATATGGCCACATATTCAGCTGCGCATAGTCTGGGATGCATAGGCTACAAGCGGCCGACCACAAGGAGTGCCCCTTTGGACGACCATGAGCATCTTGAGCGTCTTGCGTGTCTCCTAGTCGGGTGGTGGGCTGAGAGGAAGCAAACAGGGACATGCAATTCCTCAATGCAAGCAAATATGGCCCAGGTCACGCGGACACTGGCAGGTGACCAGAGTCGAGGCCTCTTTTCATGACTCCTATGTATTGAATGTCGAGAAGGTGCTATTTGCATGATAACATTAGGCATAATTCATAATTGGGCGGACAGACACAGTGTCGCGCGTCTCTCATGTGCTATTTCAATTGCGCATAGAAGCGGAGTTGGGGTCAGGCCGTCGGAGAGTTTGAGGCTGGGGAAAATTTGTCCGCTCAGTCGAGTTTCCAAACGCCTGTCCGTCCCGTAGCCGAGCGTTCGTCTCGCGGCAATCGGTACTCTCAGACAGAGGGCATAGGGAGTCCGTAAGGGTTTGAAAGTTGAGCCTGAGCCTGAACCTGATTTCCTGATTTCCTGATGAGTAAGTAACGGGGTTCGGTTAGATGGGCACGTTTCGGCCCTGTCGGGTGCCGGTTGAACGTTGCTAAATGATTGCTTGGATATTTTTGGTAAGCACATCTTCGCAGGTTTAGGAGATGGGGGATGGGGGGATGGGGGATGGATGATGGACGAGAGTGGGTTGGAGAGGGCCCTTTCGGATGCTAGCCGATGGCAGCCAGCAGCACCGGCAGGACAGTGGGAAAATTCTGAGTGGTACAAGAGGCCCAGACAAGCAGAGAAGGCTTGGGGCTGTGCACGCCCGCGCGCTGGAACCCCTGTCCTTGCTGTTCCCTGCAGAATGCAGAATGGGATCGGTCTTCCAGAAGCACTTGGTGATGATCACTACGCATCCCTGCCCGCTTTGCGTCATATGAGTACTTAGACACACTGGCGCGCGCATTTCATCTTTTCTCAGCTTTATCAATTTTCGACCGAACAATCGACCATTAGCCCCGAGTTTCCAGGCCGGGCTATCCTCCGTTCTGCATTCCACTATCTTCCATCCCATCGTTTAGATCACCTCATCAGGGCCTCGATTCGGCTTGCCCGTCCCGAGTCATAGTGCCAGTCACTCGCTCAACTGCTACTTGGTATAAAGGCTCTCGCCACCCGCCTACTAGGTCCCTTACTTTTCCTTCCGACATAATGCAAGCCCTACCACAAAGACGTCAGCACCTCACATCACAACATCACCTCTCCACCGCAACCGCATCCTCAACACTACCATCACCACCATCCTCGCAGTCACAACAGCTCTCTTTCGACCAGCTGTCACAACAGTTCTCGGCGCCCGCCTTCTACGACCAGAACCAAAAGCTGCTCTACGACTATCTCGAATCACAGCAGCAGCAACAGTTTGGAAGCCTCGTAGGCGGCTCTCTACCCACTCAGTTCATGCCATCTTCGTACGGCAACTTTACCGCCAATCCTACGATACGCATCCAGCAGTCCACTCCTACACCTCAACTCAACTCAAACGCCTTCCCACAGCCGTCGATGCTGTCGACCAACGTCGCCGACTGGAGTTCGTATAACAATGTACAGAGCAGCCAGTCGCTGCAGACTCCTGTGCACACCCAGACTCGAGGGCACCAGCGTGCCTCGTCGTCCTCTTCAATAGGCTCAAACGGTTCGCAGTATCAATCCGTTGGTCCTACTGCCGGCTACCAGTATGTCGCTCTCCCCGAGCTGCAGTCGCCATCGAATTCAGCTCACCAATTTGACTCATCACATAGCGCTGACATATCTTCTAGGACTTTCTCCAACCATCTTCCTACACCTACCCATACACCTACGCAAGATTCCTTCATGAACGCGAGTAACTTCAGCAACTACACTCCAACCTCAACCAACATGGACCAGACGATGGCGGCCCACATGTCGATGAAGCAGGCACTCATGGACCAGGGCGACGACGTTCCTGACTTTGCACATTCGGCCCGGCAGTCAGTGTCGAGTTACGGTCATGATTCCCCCGCGACACCACATACGGCCCAGGGAGACGAGATGGACTTCAAGATGCCCCCCAATGGTGAGACTCTCCAAAAGGTCGATTCCTGGCTGTTCAATCAGTTCCTTACTTACGATGATGAACCAGACATGCGACAACACACTGTGCCCAAGTTCGAAAGAACATACACAGACGTGGCTGCCGACAACTTCTACGATCCCAACGCAGTAGTTGCACAGACACAGTCGATGCCGCAGTCCAAGCCAAATGTGTCGCTGCTGTCGCCGTACCGCAGCAACACAAACGAGAATGTCCAGCGCGCTCTCCAGGCAGCACAGTACGCGCGGTCACAGTCACCAAGCAGCTCCATCTCGCGAGGTGGGTCGCCGTTCCGACGGTCACCTTACCACCAGGCCAGCAACAACTTCAATTCTCCTCGCATGCGAGTTGGTACTGCTGCTGAGGCTCGTGAGCAGAGCGTCCAGGCTGACGCGGCTTACGCTATGAAGCCGCAAATGCAGTCAGGCGATGAGGCTCAACCAAAGACCATCTCACCAAAAGATGCTCTCTTGGACTATCGAGAGGCTGACGAGGACTCCAAAGTCCCATTGTTCCCGGACAGTGGCGCAAGCGAGTACGACCACCAATACAACGGTGGCGACCAATATAGAAACGCCACCCAGTCCAACTTTGACACAGCATCGGCACAACAATATCGCAGAGATAGTTGGGCGACACCCCAGTTCTCATCCAACTTTACAACGTCTGCTGCGGGCTCTTCTCAGCCCTCGTCATCGTTTGCCTTTGTCCCGCCATCGATACAGGGCAATATCCACGGCCTGCCGTTTGCCTCTCACTCCCACTCTCACTACCGCTCTACTCCTACGAGCATGCCGGCAGCTGCCGACCAGACGCCGGAGTTTCCGGCACATCTTACATCAATGGAGTCGAGTGCGAGCGAGGCCGACCCTCCATCGGGCAGCCAGTCGAGCGACCGCTTCTTGCAAAAGCCAGTTTCGTCCAACGCAGACAGCGGTACATACTCATGCACTTACCACGGCTGCTCGCAACGCTTTGAAACGCCACAGAAGCTGCAAAAGCACAAGCGCGAAGGTCATCGCAATGTGAATGCCGCAACGCTTGGGTCCGGCATGACATCAGCGGCTCTCCTAGAGCGAAACTCTCAAGCGGGGCCTCACAAGTGCGAGCGAATCAACCCCACGACAGGCAAGCCCTGCAACACCGTCTTCTCGCGGCCATACGACCTCACCCGACACGAGGACACAATTCACAATGCGCGCAAGCAGAAAGTGCGCTGTGCGCTGTGTGTAGAAGAGAAGACGTTCTCGCGGAACGACGCCCTCACCCGGCATATGGTAAGAGTTCATCACCAGTATCCCAAGTCACGGACTGGTCGTCGCTAACGCACTGCACAGCGGGTTGTTCATCCTGAAGTCGACTTCCCCGGAAAGCACCGCAGACGCGGCGGGAACCACGACTGAGTTACTGTCGTAGTGTCCAGTGTCCAGTGTCCAGCGTCCAGCGTCCAGCGTCCAGCGTCCAGCGTCCAGAGCCCACGGAGATGCTCCTGGCGCCGAGGAGAGGCTGCGCCTAGTCCAGTCGCCTAGTCCGATGATGCATGAACCAGTACATTCCAGAACGGCCGCGAACTTTTCATGTTGCATGCCACGCTGCGCTCTGTTGCGCATTCCTATTCCTCTGAAAATTCTGCACTGGGTCGAGAACAGAGGCTTGTGTTCCTCTCGAAAAATTATTGATAGAAACTTTTTTTTTTCTCCCATTGTCGAATTATGCACGAGCGCAATGATGCGGACCAGCGATGGCGGATTTGGCGACGCTGACGCCTATTTCCGCTAGTCTTGATCTAACGTCCGTGGTGCACTGCTACTGTTCAACTTTACCATCTCAGCATGCGACGCAAATCTCCTAGTCGCTCTCGGTGTTCGGTCTTGGGCTGTTTCCCGTCAGGACGGCGAAACAGTCCACCAGGCGTTGGCTTTGGGTAATCACGACTTTGATTTCAGTCCTTACGGAGTTTCACATAATCCTCTTTCCCGTCTTCTTTTGGTCAGACATCATTTTCCTTTCGTCATGTCCTTTGATTTCTGTTTCCGGTCTCGGGCAGTGTATTTCTGGTTTTGTTATTTGAGCGTTTCAGCAGCGAAGTGGGCAGGGCCAAGACGGTTGATGAATTATGAATCAAAAGAGATGATGAGACTTGGGCCCTGGGATAGGCAAAAGTGATCAGTTTACTAGAAAGGTCTTCTGGGTGGCCGCAATGGTCCTTTGATATTGGTTTTCGCGGGCGTGGTCCCCTCTGTTTTTCCTCAACGTTTTCGTCTATCTACTATGCTTTGGTAATATCTCGTCCCTGGTTGCGACAACGGGGACATTTTCGATGTATAACTATTTTTTGTTTCACCTTCATCAACTCAGTTCTGCTTCTGATTTCCTATATTATTTTTTTCCTTGTGTCATATGTCTTGAAACACAAGTTGGAAGCGGGTAATACCTGGCACCCTGTGTTCCTTTCCCCTGGGGATAATTGCCTTGTGCAATGCTGGCCATTTCCGAAAAAACATTTCCTTAATAATCTGTACACCTCAGCTACCATGTATCACTACCCTTATTTTTGCTTAGAGGAATGACTGCGGATGTACAAGTAGTGTAGACTAGTTAGCACGACGCTCGAAGGACCAGACTGAGCGCTATGAAGAGACATTGTTGAGACTGGAGACTATACTGAAATCGACCGTGCCGCATTCTCGTTCTGTCCTGACATGCAGAAAAGAACACAAAGTGCAAGTGTATTAACACGCCATGTTGGTGCGATGTTGCGTTCGGCAGCCCCTAAAACCTCCTCAAGCCTCACCTCACTCTGTTGCAAGTACTAGACCGTTTGGCACTCGTCTTACCGATGCGGTGTTGTGTGGTACGTAGAGAGTGAGTGACTACGTGGTAGGTTGCGCTATCTGCGCCCCAGATCTAGGCCCGCCCGAAACTAGAAACCCATATCGCACGAACATCTTTTTGTCGTTATCCCTTGACAGCCGACCTACAGTAGGAGACGCGGTAAGAACTTTAAAGCACCGCGTGCCTGGGATTTGAAGAAGCTTGGAGAGATCTAGAACTAAAAGGCAGCGTGCCGTGGAGCCGTGCGGGCATCCGCTTGTACTTCCGTCCGCGCGTGTTCCTTCCCGCTGGGCAGTGCAGAGCTGCAGAACAGAGTGAAAGAAGCGTCGCAGCTGGGCGCAAAGGCGCAGGGGACTCGAGGCTTCGGGGAGTGCGATGGAGAGAGGAAGGCTAGGAGGGCTCGAACGGCTCAAACGGAGACGTGGGGATGCGCCTGGAAGCAGTGCGGTGTCATAGCTAGATACAGGCTAGATAGATGATGCCCAGCTGTGTATGTAGTGTACTGTACTGTACTGCACTTCACAGGAGGGTGGTCCATGTTGCGAGCGTGGGTGTGGGTGAATAGAGAGTCGCAAGGTGCCGGCCGACAACTCGCCGTTGAGGGGAATCAGCAAACACTCTGTTGGCCAGCGTGGCCACCAACAGCGTCATCATAAGTGGTAGGGCCGATGATATCGCAAAACCCACCCAACCTCCAACTCTGTTCTCCCAGTTGAAACCTCGAGTCCCCGCGCATTTGGCCGACCCTCGCGCCAACCCAACCTTGCTGGATGCTCAACAGGCCAAGCTGCTTGTGCCATGGCCGCACCCATCGCCCGAGGCCCAATTGACGTCGACTGGGCTCTGGCGGGGTCATCTCCAAGAGCTTGCCGTCATACTTTGTTATTTTCTATGCATTGTGAGACGAAGCGAGCGGATCCCAGCATGGCCCATCCTCTCAGCCCATCCTCTGCTTCCGTCTGTTCCCTCATGACGAGACATGACGAGACACAATGACCGAATACCAGGCCCTTGGCCGCGTGCGACAATATTTCACTCGAGTTTAGGCAATTGTGCGAACTCTTTGTAATAGCTCGCGTTGAGGAGTTTGTCTGCTGATCATGACATCTAGGTGGTGCGACCTGTTGCTCCTTATTGGTCAATCCCACCACAAACAAAACTCGTGGCTGATCGTCCATGCGGCGATTATCATGAGAACATAAGGGTCATCGAGATGGCGGTGTTGAAGTGGTGGTTTGGTTTGCGTCGTGGTTGGGCCCCTTACGTCTTCGATTGTTCGACGGTTGGACCCATCACTATCACGTCCATGGCTCAGGACTTTAGGTTTGCGTATCGAACATCGCCAGCTCCATGCTGAGCCATTGAACCGACGATCGAATCGAGGTGCCTGTTTAGGAATACAGTGTGCTTTAGGCCGGAAGCAGGGTCTTTGGTCTGTCTGTGGCTGGTGAGGCCAGACCAGACACCTGGCCATGTCTCTTTGTTTTACCCTATTAGTCCACGTGGGTGACCTGCGATGAACCTGTGCAGATACTAACTCTAGATCGAAATACTTTAGCGACTGTGTAAGACAATCTGCTTGCTGATCTCTGGCAGTACTTCATCGTCTCGGCGCAGCTCTGCTCTTGAGCAACGGCGTCCTAACTCTGTGTGTTAGCCATTGAGAGTAGATCATCATCAGTAGGCTAGGTCTTTGACTATAGTCAGATAAGCCTTGCCGTCATAGGGAATGTGCTTGGGTTTCCATTGAGCCCATTGTTCTCTAAACCTAGAAGGAGTTGCAAACTTTGTTCTTTGCAACATACTAGGTAGGGTACCATAACACCTGGGCGGTATGTTTCTCTAGTCAACCTACTCCGATTCATACAGCTGCCTCCAATGCATATTTGATATCTCTTTCTTGTCTCAATTCGAAAAAAAAAAAAGCGGCTTCCTGGCCCGAGATTGCTGCAGGCGTAAAGGACCTGCTTACCTTGTTTCTTTGAAATCTCCTCGGCGAGGGATCTTTGTATATTACCTGCTCAACTATGAGAGAATGTATTCGCACAATCCTTTCGCTTTTCATCAACTGCAGTGGATCTTACTTTTAAAGAACAAAAATTATGGGCAGGTCAGCATGTCTCTGTGGGGGAGGACGGGGAAACATACTACTCACGACCCTTGGTCACTACCTTTTCTTCCTTGGGTAGCGGTTAGTTAACGTTCAAGATTCCTTATATTGTGACGGCTTTGCACCCCCAACAGCATCTCTCGCCATGTATAACCAACCATTTCAACCATAACCAGCACATACGACCATAGGATCTTGAAAACAGAGCTTCCCGTCCGCTCAGCTGTACTTAAGCAAGATACCGGCGGATTAGTAGTCAAGTGGGTGACCATTGGCGAATACCTGCTGTTGTATGTTTTTGAGTTTCATTTTTTTAGACTCTTCTCCGGTGGACATGTTAGGCTTGCAAGCTACAAGTCATTTCATTGTGCTCGCCTAGTCTTTGGATATGAGTTCGTCAACCTATTTATCAAGACTGCAAAATTTCAAGTTCTGGAAATGAGCTTTCCTTGGCTTCGTTCATGGGGTCTATCCATTTTGTCTGTAAGTAGATTTGAAAGGAAACAGAAACGCAAGCAAGTACAAAGGGTTTTTGCAACATACCCTGTTTTCAGTATTCACAATAGTGGCAGCATAAGAGTTGAGGTAGCATTCCTTTTGCCCATAATGACTGTGCTAAATAGGTTGTGCTTTCGAATATAGCTTTCATATGACTGATAACCTGGCGCACTTCTCATTTCCATTGCTCTCCCCAATAAATAAATCAATGAAAAGAAAATCCACTGACGAATCCCTGTTCCTAAAACTGTTTCTCGTAGTGTATTTTGAATTAATATGCACCTACACTTCAGCTAGTGTCTGCTACATTTCTCTCAATCCTAGTCATACGTCTGCTTGATTTCTACCGTCTTTGTTATTTGTGCACTGTCCATTGGACTCTGTGGTGGCAATAAAAACGACCTTTGACTATCCCTCGTAGGCTTTGGTAGATCGGGATGAGACAGTCTCTTTCGAGAATCGAATTTTGGGCCAAGCATGTCTGTGATTAACACATCTTCTTCGGAACCACAGTCGTCAGTAGACTTTTGTGTGGCTATGGTGCTACGTTTGCCGCTGCGTCGCGAGTTTAGCATTTCGATGCTTCGGCTGTGGGAGAATTCGTAATGCGAGTAGCCTGTTGAGTGGGATTCACCAAAATGGTGTTTCCAGAAAGCTGGTAGCACTGGGAGGCATGTGGTAATCAGGCCGATATATGCCTCTGCAATACTATATGATTGTAAGTATGAATAGATAACTAAAGAACTAATGAGCAGAATGGAGTGGGATTGACTTGCCCCCACAGGTTGATGCGCATGAATGCCAAAGTTTGGTTCTTGCTGTTGCCATTTTGAACGATGTCAATCAGACGGATAGCACTGCAAATGCATGCAAGGCCACCCACACCGAAGACAGATGCGACTTTGAGCCTCTTCCTCTTCTGCATGTGCAAGTTGCACGTTAGAGGAATAGGCGCTGCGAAGATGACCGTGTCTGAAATGACGGATATGACGGAGCCCGCTAGGATTAGGGCTCGTTGATTGAAGCATTTGCCTTCGACTGTATCCCCCATCCAGAACTTCGAGATTGGGCGACAGATGACTGTCTTGATGACTAGTACGGGTATATAGTAGGCAAGCAATCCAACAAGGATGATGTTGAGACCAAGAACAGCCCTCTTTACGGGAGCGAAGATGCGAGCGAGAAAAATGAGAATGGATGCTTTGATACTGAGGGCACAAGGACCATATATCACAATGGTAGTATAGACAGTCTGAAAGTTTCAGTACCAATTGTTGTCACTGTGTTTTTGAAGCTGACTTACGATGCCAAAGGGTGCGATCTTCTCTTTGGGAACTTCCCATTGATTAATCCCACCTCCATATTGGGCCATCGCTAGAGCATCCACGGAATATCCCACTGCTAGTATCTGCTTAAAGTCAGGGGCGGCCTTTACACCTGTGAGAGAAGACAACATACGAAACCAGCTACGATAAGCCAATCTTCTAGTGTAAAGCTTCTAAGTATACGAAGTCAAACATACACTCGAAGTCCCAAGAATGTGACGACTATGAAAATACATAGTGCTTGTGTGACGATGGTGGCATTGTACACCGTTTTTTCCGGGCTCTCGAAGTTAGGCGTCACACCAGGCGGGGGTCCAGCCCTCCTTCAACCATCGTATTGTATGCTGATGCGTAGAGTAGGACTAGAGAAGAACAAAACAACATGAAAACCATGGAAGCATAGAAAATTCTGGGAGTGGTGCTAGTTGATGTTCATAATTAAACCGGAGTAGTGATTGGGACTCGACATCTTCTATGCAGCTGTGCCTGAAGGGATCGACTTCTGTCTCCTTACTCGATGCTTGCAATTCTTTTCAACCTTAGAGGCGCCCCCAGTGATCACTTCCTATTCGTCCTCGTCCCTCGATCCCCCTCAAACTTGAAAAGCATCAACGCTTGGCTGCCATTTGCTCAGCCTGTCGCTACACTGTGGTTAAGAAGTCACGTGGAAGTACCCTGCTAGCCTGTATTAGGATCGCCAATTCAGCAGATTCCGAAGCGGAACCGTGAAGGTCGTAGCAGTCGCCTACTCGCTACGGAAGTGACGGTGTCTATCTCGGGCGTTGACATACCCCGTTGTAGGCCCCGGGACGCCAGGGGAACAATTCCCCGAGGCTGAACTATCCTACATCCAATTACGTCAGTAGTGTAAGCGAAAGGCTTTTCTAATCTCACAAGCCACGTGGAATATACTCTAGGAGGCTTTTGCTAGCGTAGGGTGACTACGGGTACAAGCGATTGTAGTTGTCGTCAGGCGGCTCCCCTATCCATTCCTCACCAACGGTTCATTCTTACCAACTGTCACATCCATGCCTTGATTCAGTTAACATGATTCGAGCATGGCGCCATGATAGGAGCCAAATAAGCTTGGGAGGAGCAGAACTTGATTTCCAATTGTTAAGGGGTTAGTCGATAAGTAGTTACCCCGACATTCTCGAACCGAATGTGCAGTGTGCAAGAGGAATGAATACCCATCCATCAAAGTGGGCTTGATGATTCAACTCAATTTTCGAAAGGGTATAAGTTGAGAGCAACGGGGGAAGGCCGCCGTATCATCGTTGCTGTATTGATCGCTAATCTACGTCACACAATCCCTTTTCGAGCATTCGATTGGACTCTCACCCCTATCGAGAAGGAGACAAAACTACCGAGGCAGCCGAATGTCTAATTCTTTCTCGACCTGCAGGAAGCTATGGGACTTGAATCCTCGGGTCTCTCCAACCGTTGGCTTAGCATCCCACCTGGCCCACAATGGCCCGCTGTTTCGGGGTCTTCCTTGATCCCTATCTCCATTGATGCGGAACGGGACGATCGGCAGTTAGCCATCTCTGCCAGTGCTATCCATTGGAGGCGGAGGATCGGTGCCCTTGTTATGTAAGTGGTGAGAGAATGTTCCTGCACCGCTCTTTCATTTCGCCTGTCTATTATTATCGAAAAGGAATCCGCCGCTATCAACCGTGGGAGAAACACGAAGAGGCCTACATGGATAGTTCCGAAAACAGTGAGTAATACGCTAGGGAAATGCGATTTGCTATATTCTTTATCATTTGTTAACGTTGCCTTACAATCAGAGTGCAGTCAAATAACTATGTGGGATGTTCAGAAATGCGACTCAAGCATGCTATGCGCACAAGTTTTGGTAGTATTACTAGAATAGAGCCATGCAGTTTGGCGGTGATGACACTCCTCCCGGCATATTGAACGGTGTGCTAGCAGTAAAGAAAGTCCACCTCTTTTCTTGTTGGCATATCTCTGCAAGACCTTCTAGATCAAACATTTCCCCGATAGGCATTCCCCATCCTGCTAGCAAGTACTCATGCAGCAAGAGCTTCGGATCTCGTGGTGGGAACAACTCCCATGAGATTGCATCGCCTGCTACCGCAGTAAACCCATTATCCCATAGCCATCTCAACACATCGTGTGATGATTCTACGCCAGCATGGAGCGGGCTTTCACTGGCAGCATATGCTTCTTTCTGCTCCATTGGCATCTTCGTGTCCCACTCTTTCGTCATGCCAATCCTGACAAAGAGTATGTCGCCCCTTTGGAAGGTAATATTGCATTCTTTTGCAATTTCCTTGATATCTGCTAACGTGACCTCGTGCTGTGAGAAAGTCGAGTATTCGATGCCTTTTTTCTCGGCCCAGGATGCATAGTCAATGAGAACTCCACGCCCGGCAATTCCCTCCTTTGCCCAATGCTGCAGTCCAATGCGATCGTTGCTGCGGTCTTGGATCTCTGCTGGGGTAGTGCCGCCATAGAAGACGCGTTGGTCAGTCCCCGGAACTGGCTGCGAGAAATGACGGAGCCCGTCCCATTGGCTGCTTTGCTGAGGATTAAAGGTGTAAATATCGTCAAATGCTATTCCTCCAAACAGCTCGATAATCTTGTGCTCGCATTTTTGGCGATTGAAACCGGCAGTCTCGAGTTTGTTCAGGTCCCAACCCAAGGTTACTCGCCGCCCCGTGCGTACTTCTTGCGATGCTGCTTTAGCGACGACCTCTGGAGTAAGAAGCGCGAGCTTTCCTAGGCCCTCTTCTCTGCTGCCTGGCGTGCCTACCCAGACTCGCTTCTGGTCAGGAAGCTGGTCGTAGGGCGTGTCAAATATGGATGACATGTTTGATGTGAGATCCAATGAAGACACTGAGCAAGCTAGGATACTTTCAACACACTTGATTCCGGGGCACTGGGGTTCAATGTCCGCTGCCCGTTACTCTTAGCTTGGGCAATTCTTCTTGACGAGAAAATGGCGAAGAAAAAGCAATATAAGGCGTCGTGCGATAGTCGCCTCATTCTGCTTGGCGATGTCGGTCGGTCTGAGGTCGACGAGCTCGAAGCTATGGGATTTGCGCACTGCATTCTTTCATCAGTGATTGCTCGGTGCTTGCTCGGTGCTACAAGAAGGTCCACATTCTCATGCAACTACTTTTACTTGATTGACTTGTTGTATTAGGTGGGTGGTACCACCTAGGGACGCCTGGGAAATCCTGCCTGCGCACGAGTCTTCCCGGCAGGGAAATCATCGCCAGAGGTTGGGACAAGCATCTCCACCATCTCCACCATGGCGTGTGCTTGCCGAATCCACATACCCTACTTGTATCACCTAGATGCTTGTAGTCTAGCTCTTGCGGGGGGAAGCTGACGATCGTCGCGGCTTCAGGGTGGTGCAGGATTGCGGCCCTGGGGGAGTTCGGAAACACTGTAGTATCCGCAAATCATGGGCCGAATTGAGAGCTCAAGCACCCGCTTTTGCCAGACGAGGACGGAGTATTTTCTACCAAGGCCAACGATGTCAGAATGCGTGATGGTCCGTGGATACAGAGAAGCAAGACGGAGCTGTTGAGTACTTCTCTGACTCGAGATACGCACCTTGTGCTTCCCCGAGCATCGGCTACAGACGCAGCAGTGAGAGCGAGCTGTATCACTGCAGATCACCTGGTAATAGAAACGGACAGGTCGATCCCAAGCAGCCGCTGCCGTGCAACGGAACTGCTCTTGTCGGCATCCCCGTATTCGCCCTTGTGCTCAAAACTGATCCCGGATCTTTCAGAGCTGCATCCCTTGGCCTGGCTCTCCAGCCTTTCTGCAGGTTCAACGACATACCTATCCTACAGATCGAGCTCAGGCAGGAGAAGTCGTCCAGGAACCCTTCTCAATCACTGCTGTTGTTTCCCTAGATTCATCTGCTGTGGTCCAAAAGCTAGCTTGTAACAGTCTGCAATATGAATGCCATTAAGTCTGGTTCGCAAACCAGTCGATACAATCGGCTTGTGACCGTTTTTGTTGCCCTTGGATCATTTGTGAGTGCAAAATTCTCCGCCCAACCTGCGCGAAGAGACTGACACTCCCATGGACCTACGGCTATTGCGCCAGTGTCATCAGCTCAACCATTGGCCAGCCAGGCTGGTATTCATTCTTTGACCTGCCACCGCAAGGCGAGCCTGGATATGAGGGCAAAACAACACATACGATAGCCACAGCCAATGGCTTGTTCAGCGCAGGCGGCGCTGTCGGCTCGCTTTTCATGGTGTGGTCCGCCGACTACTTTGGCAGGAAGAGAAACATTCAGCTGGGGCGTTTTCTGTCGGTGCTTGGAGGAGTCCTACAGGGAGGAGCTGCAACACTTGAGTACGAGGATACCACCACAAGGCATACATGTATATGATACTGACTTTGCACAGGATGTTCCAAACCGGTCGCTTCATCTCGGGAGCAGGCATCGGAGTGCTAGTAACTATTTGTCCTATGTATCTTTCTAAGATGTCCAGTCCTTTCAAACGTAGCTAGCTCGTAGGGCATCATGCAATCTTCCTTGTTTTCAGATACATAGGGTCTGCTTGGATAGGTTACGGATGCTACTATGCGACTGGAGTGAATGATTCCTTTGCATGGCGCTTCCCCCTTTGCTTCCAGGTGGCTTGTCCTGCCATCCTTCTTGCTGGGTCGCCGTGGCTCCCTCGGTCTCCTAGGTGGCTAATTAGCAAGGGCCTAAGTGAGGAGGCTTTCGATGTGATCAAGAACATGCGCGAGAGCTCAGATGACCCACACCATCTTGTCGCAAAGGAAGAGTTTTACGAAACAAAAGAGCAGCTCAAGCTTGATGCTGCTAAACTCGCTGCTACAGGACATAGCATTTGGGTTGCCGCTTGGAAAAAACCGTCGTATCGCAAGCGACTTGTTGTTGGCTTCATGACTCAATGGTTAGTTGTCATTAACTCTGCTGTTCTATTTTTGACACTATGCGACTGACGCTCTATAGGGGAGCTGAGTTTGCTGGTCCATTGATTATCAACAACTACGCCGTCATCCTATACACAAACCTCGGCTAGACTGGCCACATGCCGTTGCTTCTTTCTGCTCTGTGGCTTACCACCGCTGGCTTGATCTATAACCCCCTTGTGCGCCTGGCTTCACGACAAAGCCAACTCCCGTCATGGTATGTACCTTGTCGGCCTTTGGGGTTGCCTTATCACGACGTCCTTTCTCGCAGCCATGACCGCTGAGTACTCGGGTACTACCAATCGCGCCGGTAATGCTATGGGGATCTTCTTTATTTTCCTTTACCTTGCGTTCCAGGGCACATGCTGCGATACTACAATGTATATCTATGTTTCGGAAATCTTCCCCACGGAGCTTCGACCTATTGGGATGGGCTTCAGTCTCTTTGGGCAGTTTGCTGCAGCGCTCATTCTGCTTCAGACGGCGCCCATTGGGTTTGCTGAGGTCGGCTGGAAGTACTACCTTGTCATCATTGTTTGGTGTATTGTCTACATTCCGAGTAAGTCGCATACCTTTGAAGGTTGACATGAGATTCTAGTTTACTGACTGTGGTTAGTGGTATACTTCTACTGGCCCGAAACCGCCCGACTCAGTCTAGAGGAGGTGGCGAAAAATTTCGGAGATGAAGTCGCAGTCCACGTTCATGATGCGAGTGAGGAGGATAGAAAGAGGCTTGATCAGGCGTTGGAAGAAATTGATGTGGTAACAAAGTTTGAAATGGAGAGGAGAAGCCAAGAGGCAGAGACAACCCAGGCGAAGTCTGAGGTATAGATGAAACATAAGAATGGGTCCAAAGGACAGTCCGACTCTGGGCTGAACCGCCCCGGGAATGGAAAATATAGATCCTAGATAAAAAAAAGTAATCTCACTATACTATTTATGGAGCTTACCATACTTGAACAGCTATCCTTTACAAAGCAAGGTGGCGAACTAAAGTATATACTGCAACATCAGAGCCAGCCCTATCATCTAGGTGGTAATTACTATACGGCCGGCACATCACAGACTGAACAGAAGATTTTTCCTTGTGGCATCCGACGTAAATGGCGAAGGCCAGGAATTCAGTCCTCAGGCAATACCACCTCAAATAAACAAGTCATGTCATGCGGCGTTGAAAGGTGAATCCGAAGTACGGTGTTAGGCCATGTTCAGTTGGCCCAAGCTCTCCCCACGCTCGCGTCAACGTCATCTCGAGTGGCTCAACTGTCCAAAGTCGCCCACCACAAGAGCTGTTGCCTCTCGTTCATACAACGTGTCTTTTTTCACAATTATATTTCTTGTTCACAGCTCGAGACTACTTTGACTGCTTCCTCTATCAGCCAGTTTTCCAAATTGTCTTAGGATTTAGTTGTCTGCGCAACTTTCGGCTTTCGCAAAATATGGCAGCAGCTCGCCTACGCCGCACTTTCCAATACCCCACCGAATCCGACGATGAAGATGCAGTCGAAGAAGGCATGGATGAACAAGGTGTGTAGCTCTAGCTGTTTCTCCCCGTCATTTCCTTCACCTCAGATCGAGTCTCCCCAGCTGACACTTCCACCAGACCAAGAGGATCTCATTACAAACCTATCCTCGAAAGACACGTCCTCCACGCGCATATACACGCTCTTCATCCTCATCCTACCCCTCGCGCCTGTACTTCTCTACCTTCCGCGCCTTTTTAGTTTATCAACTATCATACCCAGCATGATAGCGATCACGAGCCTAATGTCGACGGCATACACATTATATTTCCTGCCGCTCCCACCCGTTAAGGTCAGCGTTTTCACTCCAGTAGACGGGAAGCGTGAGGACGGAGTCAAAGCAAAGGGAAAATCCATCAACCGCAGTTCATACGGGTACAAGGTGCCCCCTATCACGTCGCAATCACCACAACTTGAGGGCCGCTCGCCGGTCCCGTATATCCCTGGTGAAATCGCCGAGTTGCTCGAAAAGTATATTGTGCCCGCTAATGGCGTATTCTGCATCTTACTGGCAGTGCACGAATTATTCCAGGGTCGAACTTGGAGTGAAGGAATGCAGATAGGTGGAGGCTATGTGCCTGGTCTAATCCTCACCACTATCTTGTGGGCGCGGCGTGAGCTCCGGGCTGTAGATATGGGTGAGCTGGAGAAACTGCGTTACCGAACTAAGCATTGAGTATAGTAGGCTGTCGGAAAGATGGACCATGAGTGTCCAAATTTATTGAAGGATGTTTGTTCATAGAAGAAATGATGATAATGAGCTTGCCACAGCATTATAGTACCTTGTGCAAAGCACGGTAGGAGCCAATTTGCGGCTTGGACCATGCCGTTGTTCTGCAAGATGGTATATTCACCGAACTTCGCACTCTGAAAAGATGAACTGTCAGAAAACCAGTTAATAATTTGGGAACCTGAAATGAATGAAGAGGCAGAGCTTTAATGGGAGAGATTTATGCAAGTGAGGCCCAGGGCATGGTATCTATCAAACAAACGCCGTCGCTATGAGTAGAAAGTGGACCCTCAACACCAAAACACCCCGCTATCCGAATCATAAAACGTATGAAGAAAACAACCTCATACACGGCCTTTTCCAAGTCTTAGACGGAGCACCATGTTTCAAAGATCTCACAACATCATACTCTTCCTCCTACTCGCTGCCCTCTCTGCTCTCAAGCTGCCTGTTCCTTTACCTGATCCTTCTTCTATTGTCCCGCCGATAGCACGAATTTTGGTTCTCATGTCGGTGCTACTAAGCCCCGACGCTGACATTTTAGTCTCCTTGGAGTTCGCTTTTGTTGAAGTCGTAGATTTGTTTAGGTTTGTGGTGCTTGCGCTCTTCACACCTCCACTTCCTGTGCGCTTATGTAGTGAAGGTAGTGCACCTTCAGCCTTATCTATTTTCCTTTCCTCAGTGGCGGAGGACGCTGGGACTGATGAGTGGCGTCGCGCATTCCGCGCAGCTTTTGCAAGGTCAGTTATTCGAGCGCGGTCGTTGGGTGCCTTCTCCGCTGGTGACGAGTCCGTGAAGTCGAAGATCGCCAGGTTATCCTTTTGGCCATCTTCTTTCGAAACTGTCGATGCCTTCTTCATGCTAGACTTTGGCTGGGAACTCGGTTCCGACGCTCCAGAGCCTGTTTTGGCTGCAGCGGTAGATTTCCTTTTGATAGCATTCGTCTCACTTATTAACGCCGCGATTGCATTTGCCGTTGGTGTATTCATCGTTGTTGGCTCGACCATAGTCACAGCTTTAGGTTCTTGACTACCTTCTCTCCTATCAAGCTTCTGCCTGAGAGGGCTTCCCATCTCTCCCTCCTCCTCCCCTTCTCGCCCAGCGATCGGCTTCCAGCCTAGTCCATTGCTTGATTCGCCTATGGTGGTATCTTTTTTAGTTGTTGAAGGTGCATGATGAGATTCGACACTAGTTCTCCTATCTTGTTGAGGATAAACGGCCGCTACTAACTCTTTACCTGGGCGGCGCATTTTCGTGGCCAAGCTGGGTTCCTTATAGCTCACCTGTGGACGTGCTCTACGCGATGGGCGGCCTCCTTGACCGGTCTGATCATCTTGATTAATCTCTCCAGGAGGGGGGGTATCCTTGGACTCGGGTCGTGACGTTGAAGGCTCGGTTGATGGTGGAGAGAGAATGCTGTCGGCAGCTGGCGTTTTGGGCGGCAAGGAATCAAAATTGATTTCGGCTGTGGGGATAGATTCCGTGATTTCAAACAGCGGCGGCTCCGATTGAGTTACATTCCGAGTAATCGTAAGCCGCCCTCGTGTCTTTGGAGCAGGCAACGGTTTCTTCTCTCCAGACTTTTCTTGTGCTGAAGAGCGTTGCTTCTTGGGTGATAAGACAGGATCGGTATTAACGGGTTCTATAGTGAGTCAGTAAAGAGATTCACGTACTCATTTGAACTGCACATACTGGTTCCCAGCACGGGTCGCTCGGGCGAAGGTGGTCTAGTCTCTTCGTTAGGTTTTGTTGTCTCCGAAGCAATGCTGGCATTTCGTCGACTGAATCTAAACGTTTCAGACGGAGCGGATGATTTCTCCTCCTCCTCTTGGGCGCTAAATTTCCGCTTAGCACCTGCTCGAACAGTCTTGGTGGGTTGCTCTGCTGACTCTTCGGGTGGAGAGCGGAAGACAGAAACGCGGCGAATATTGAGCTTTGGGCCGCTCTCTCTTCGCTTCTTACGGGTCTCTAAGTTGACAGACAGAGAGGGTTCACCGTCCTCGGCAGGTTCCTGAGCAGGCTCCTGTGGAGCCGGGTTGGGATCAAATGCGATGGGATCTTCATTCTCAAATCGTGATACCGGAGGTGGCCCAATGTCTGGCGATTGGCTGTCAGGGTCATCTAGAATTCCTTGAAGTTCATCCGCACTGTCAATCGTTAGCTTTACCCTGCCCAGTGACTAGAGCTTCCATGTTTGCAACACTTGCTCTTGTGTACTTGAAAAGCGACCGACATACCCCATAGTTCGTCTTGGATAAAATTTGTCCTCTACGATAGTTGGCATCATTTGATTCTCCACCTCCTGCAATCCCAGTCCGCTTCTCCACTGCCTTTCTCCGGGACTCCGCCGTGTCGCTGCAGTCTGGCTTTTGCACCGTGGTTGCTCTTCTGTTTTCTTCAATTGGCCGAGCTCCGCGACCAGACCATCAAGTTCCTGAATTTTGGCTTCCAGTCGGGATCTAACGGCATCGATATTCTCAAAAGAGGGGCGACTGGAGTGCGTTTCGAGGGCATTCTGTAGCTGCAAGACTTGTTCGCGAAGGGAGAGATTTTCTGCAAGGAGGCGCGAACAGTCGTTCTCCAGACTGCGGATGCGGATCGATTGTTGTGAGTTTGTTCTATGGCGTCTACATCAGCCCTATTATCTATACAGTTCTGTCGCAAGGGTTCGGCATACTTTGCGAGTTCACGATTCTGCCTCAAGAAGCGGCGCTTGACTATGTTGTGGTATATGTTAGTGATCTTTGTTTCTCGGGAATGTAAACTCGACCACAACACGAACTCACCGGCATCGACGGTGTCGGCCGACGGCTGCGGCGCGACGGGCGGCTCATTGAGGCGCGCCATAAGCGCAGAGTAGATATGTCGAAGTTAATACGGAGTTGGAGATAATCGTGCGGCGTGGCGACGGTAAGTGCTGGTGAAGCCCTTGGTTCGTTGTTTCCTTTTCGTTATCGTCATATCAAAAAGGTTGTTTACCTTAGCAACCATGTACGCTATACCGTATTAGTCATGGTCGATAATAGCGATGACACGTGAGTGCGGGACCAACGCGTGAGAGAGATGCAGCAAAACACTGCCGTCACGGCCTGGAAACATACAATACAAATTGCAACTACATACCAAGTACACCAATATAGCTAGTTTTCCACCAGCCATGTCAAATTACGGCCGTCCTCTTCCATCCCATCTACGCAACCCATCATCCTCGTTGGGCGGCTCCCAGGGCCAGTCCCCCGTCCTCGTTGCCCGCATCACAGAGAAGAAAGCCGAGCTTGCCAATCTCAAAGAATTGCAGGCCTTGAGCGCCGGCCTGGCTGACCAGATGCAAATGCTGGCCGAAAAGCTCCAGACCCTCTCCAACGGCACTGAAGGTACGTACAAAGCTCGAATGTGGGGTTCCTGCTCCAAGCACATCCTTTGCCCAAAGGCACCACATGGCAGCCCGTGAAAGCATAGCTGACGTGTATTGCCTATAGCCATCGCAGCAGTCCTTTCCAACTGGCACAATGTACTTCGCGCAATCAATATGGCGTCCAGTAAGTCCTCCTCAAGCTCCTCCCTAACACGCAAATGCTCTCTAACTCGCTGCAGCCAAAATCCCAAAGCCCAGTACAGAAGACGACTCACCCCAGGAGACCGACCCCTCACCACCACTACCGCAAACTTTGGTCCGCATCCCAACCCAACACGCACCCGCGCTCATTGCCCAGCCCAGCTCGGGTACCCCTGCCGAGTGAGCTAGGATCTGTGGGGGTCATGGTTGTCATGCGCGGTATGCGCTGAGAATTTTTCGTATTGGCTTGAGGCTGGCGAAAAGCTAAAAGTCTGATACGCAGAGGTAGGCAAAGGAGCAGGAGCATACCCGCGTGTATGTAAGGCCCTCGGTCCGATTCGCGAGAGCCGTGCAGTACAGCGCGCGGGAAATGCCCAGCTGTGGAGTGGACACGCACATCAGCCCGAGATACAGGGCCCTGTGTGGAGATATATGCGACCGGAACAGTATATTTTGGGGCCGGATAGCCAGCGTATCAACGCCAGAGGCACAGACGATGTCACATGCTGTGCAGAAAGACATAGAAGTACTAGAGGAACGAAGGAAAAAATATCTTATCCCGGAGTAACCCCACATTCCCAATGCAATTCATTTTGCCGCTACCCAAGCTTCACCTTGCCACACAGGCCTAGTCAGACCCTTAATGCCATGATGTGCCTACAGCCTAGCACAGAGATATAGTTGGGTGGATGCAATATCGCCTTCCGTGTCACAATGCAAGCAAATGCGCCAGAGGACGTGCTTTTCGTGCACACGGACCCTAAGAATGGACTCCATAACTCCTCGCTTCAGATGAGATTCGTAGGAAATTTCAAAAAGAAAAAGGTCGTCTGAGATCGTAGCCTGGTGGTAAGTCGTTGAACACAGCGCAACGTAGGGATTCTTTGGTCGCTTCCGTTTTCCAATGCTTTCTGGTGTGATATGTCTTTAGCTGAAAGATGTTTCATTTTCGGCGATAGCCGTTTATTTTCGTTGCTTCGGCATCTTCTCATAGGCATTAGGGCTCGGCTTTCGTCGGGGTCGTGAGCGTTTCTTCTCGGAGCCTTCTCCATCTCCATGGTTGTGATCATGTTCACAGTCACCATCATCATGTTGATGAGGGCGACGGCCTTTCATATTGCCTCTACTTTTACCAGAAGGTCTCGCGGTACTATTGTCAGGCTCAGAATCCGAATCCGAATCCGAGGAAGACTCGTCCGAAGATTCGTCTGAGGATTCGTCCACGGCGCGAGGTTTGTGGTAGATACAGCATACTACAGGTGTAAAGTTAACGACATGTCATTGTTATTGTGAATATTGGAGGTGCTTCCATGAGGGACAATCATGGCATGATTATCGAGCTCGGCCTACCTTTGGAAGACTTCCTTCCCAGGCCTTCATTGTCCACCACATCTTCGGCCCATTGAATATGTCTCTGCTCCGTCGGCTCGGCCCTCAAACGTAGTGTTCCTGAAGGCGCGGACAGACGCAAGACGGGGTGCGGCCGGACCTGGATTGTGGTGCCGCCATTGTCGCGTGAGGGAGTGGATGTCTGACTCGCTTGCATGTTGGTTGAATATGTCCCTCGAAGGCGGAGATAATTCTTATATGAGAAGCGAAATAGAGTCTCTACAGGTTTTTCGAGAAGCAGAGCAGTGGAGAAAACAGCGCAGGTCAGTCGGGCGGGTCCAGGATCTTTAAGTCTAGTTGTGCCGCTGCGTTGTAAAAGTGTGGGGGTAGAACCGACGGTCGCTTCGGTCGATTTGGCACCAAGGCGGGGGCCGAATACAGCCAGGAGACCGGTCGTTCGTGGAAAGCGAGAAGGGTGCAGAAAAAAAACGCAAGCAGGATGGCGGATTTGCTGAAGGGAACGTTGGGAGTGTGTATGTATGTCTTTGTTGGAAGTCGATGATTTGCCTGCAGGCCAGAGATGGAACATGCGTCATCGATCATTCCCTGGTTGGCGCTTCTTTAGGCCGTGCCCATTCCCGCTTGGAGCGCCACAGCACATTTGCATCTACAATGTACATAGGAGTACGACTGTCACGTTCACTCTAGCCTCTCATTCCCTTCACACCACTACGGGAATGCCTGTGGGCTGTGCTTTGCTGCGGCAGGCTGGAAGTTTGCTTTCTATTCCAGAAGCGAGACTCGTATGCCTGCCTACCGCTTGATCGACATGTCTTCAACTCAGCAGGTTGAGAATAAGCCCGCCTCAACGAAAAGGTCGATCCACTAGGTTTCATTGAGTTATTTTTCAACGAAATCACGAGGTCTGTGATGCTCCCTCCCAATACTGGATCTGGGAATAGTGGTCGTACAGCGATATCCCGGATCGATCTCCGACACCAGCATGCCACATGACGGTCTTTTCAGGAAAGGGGGCACCATCCCGGTTGAAGTAGGCTAAAACGAGACGACAAAGGAGGGAAGAGTTGCAGGCTGCTTTTGGAGCTGCTATAGCCGATGGCTCGTTCTGAGCCTTTTTTTTTCAGTTTTGTATTCGGAAGTCGGAGATAGACAGTCCCTCCAGAAGACCCTAAACACATCGACTTTGGGCCGTAAGTAAGAGCAGGCTGCATGGGGTAACTTTGGAATGGAATGTTCGTTCATGTTGTGGAACATCAGATCGAAAGCGTTGCTATGTCCATATCCGCCTGTCTCCCTGCATGACGTGACCTAACTCCAGCTGACAGGTCAATATTTGCTATACGACTCAAAAGCATGGAATTAGCACCACAAATCGAAATTGAGCTTTACAGGAAAATGAAATCCAAAAGTAAAAGTGCAGCTTTTCTTAATCTAGTGTGATGCTGACTACCATAGTCCAATGGGTGTACTCCAATATGAAATGATTATGCAAATGGAAGAGAAGATCGAAATGATACAGAATTCGGGTATGTATCCAATCTCTCGCCGTCACTATCTCCGTTTATACAATGCTCTCTTCGATCAACTCAAAACGATCGAACTGGCTTTCTTCTTTCTCTTTTCACGTTGGCTCCATGCTAGTTTGTCTTTCTCCAAGGTCTTCAATTATCTACTTATCTACAAAGCAACGGCAACAAGACCAGCCAAAAGCGCAGCACCAGCAATCTCAAGCTTCCCAGCTGAGCCAGTGGATTCCGGGGTATTGGCAGTGGAAGTGGATCCAGAAGCAGCGGCAAGTCCTCCGGAAGTAGTGGGAGAGGCGGGGCTATTGCCAGATCCAGAGCCAGATCCAGAGCCTCCAGTTGAGGTCGGGCTTGCACTACCGGTAGAAGTGGGGATTTTGGTTGCTGTTGCAGAATTAGTCTCCATTAAACCCATCAAATGTGTCCAGCACCCAGATTATGATTTTGGGAATACGTACACACTTCCACACCAGCCTCCTTGCAGATATCGGCGAATGCCTTCAGCGCATCCTCGACATCATCCGGGCAGAACGAAGCAACCTTGCTTGTAGCGTCCTTGGTCTTGCATACAGCAGAAATGTCGGACGGGTCGTCGAACTCGTTGATGGCGCCTAGCATACACCCTGGAGGAGTGGCAACAGCGAAAGAGGTAAAGGCGGCGAGAGTAATGAAAAGAAGGTTCTTGGAGAGCATTGTGTCGATTTTTGGGTCGATTTAGGGGGGTTTGACTCTTCGGGCGTGGGCGGTCGGATCCTGTTTGGAAACGCGGTGTTTCGATTCAAAAAGTGAACTGCTGCCGTTCGCGTGTGAATGGGAAAATGCAACGCGGAAGTGTGATTCAATTTAAAAGAGTGTACGGAGAGTGTCCTAAGGAATGACAATAACAGTGAAAAGAATGAATGAGCGACAATGTCGACGTTGACAGTACAGCGGTTTGGATGAAGGAGAAGCACGGCGAACGTTAGGGGTTGAGCCAGAGTCCGGGCCAAGACCCGCAAGCCCCGGACTTTGACTATTTTAGTGCAGGGGCACGGAAACGGACCGTACCTGGCACGTGACTTAGACACCCTCAATAAAACGAGATCCACCCCATCTACACCAAGGAGATCTGGGTCTGAATGTTTGTTGAAGCAATGTTTGACGAGAGTATGTTGAAATGAGAAGAGTATATTGCGGGTCTTCATGCAGAAGCCCTCCGAAGCCAGATATGTCAAGGCGCCCAATTAAATACTCAACCTCCAATCTCCGGCTACTTTTTAGGTCGCATCCAGCTTAGTTTTCCTCCTAACGGGGAACGGGATATTATACAATCGACGACTTTTAGGACGCCTATGCCAGAAAACATTGTAACAGAAAGCCATTGAAAAAGCCCCAGCTTCTTCAACGGATCATCCAATACCACCTCGAAATGCCCAGATGAAAAATAATGTCAAAACATTCAGAAAGCGAGAAGAACAAGAGAATTCAGAGGCTGATATATGTTCAACCTTTGTGTAATCAACCACGCCATCCACCGGATCCATTGATGCAAAATGATTGATTTATCCTGAAATCAATCCAATAAGACGTGAGGCTGCCCAACCAATCGTACTCCATGTGCTCCGTCGCTGATAGTATACATGCAATAAGTAACAGACCAAAGAGGCCCGGTGGGGCAAATGAGAGGCATGATATAAAAAATGCGAGTCAGGCTTTAAATCATCATGAAAAGAGTGACAGAGAGAGAGAAAATGTAATGAAGAGAGAGGTCATCAAGTCGGTGTTTAGGGAAAGTGAGCATTACCATTCGGTCCAAGCATTGAAGGTATGGGCTTGCGGCGAGCTTTAGCCATAGGTACGCGAGGAACACCTTGGATTACGCGTGGCTCTTTCATGAGAGTCGGGTCTAGTTTGGGTGGGACTGTATTTCTGTTAGCGCATGATTTTTTTGGATCAGCCAGGATTTCCTACTTCGGCTGATAATTGTCCGATAATCCCCAGGAAATCGTGAGCTTGGTGTCGTTGCTGAAGCAGTGCGCCACAAATGATCTGTCGTATCAGACAAAAAGTCTACTTTGGATTTGTGGAAAAAGGATGATTTTCCGCGGTTGCGCTTGGAAAGAATGACCTCATCAAAAAGCTTAATAGATGGATCATCGGTACGTGTGCTCTCGCGCTCGTGAATGAATTCATTGAATCCTGTATTGTGTTAGTCAATGTCATAGAGGGCGCGACTCGGGCAATGACGAACCTTGAGTCTGCTGCAGCATTGCCATATACTGCAAGTTTTCGCTGGGCAAGCTCTTCATAAAGTCGTCCATCTTAAATTGGTAAACCAATCCAGATTTCTTCTGTTCGCCACTTGCTGGAACCAGATATCGTCGATATGTATACAAAAGGCTTGCAAAGCATCGTACGAATGATGCTCGTACCTGATCCGGTCTAAAAGCGGTAGGGCAGACTATGCAAATGAATCCAAGGCATCTACCATGCGCTAATGTAGTACAGCCTATCATTCTTAGTATTAAAGTTGGTATATAGAGTAATCAAAAACCTACCAGAACATCGATAGAGCCCTTCATCAGTTTTCTCGTCACAAATTGAACAAGACATCTTCTCATCGTTGGGCCTCCATTGCATGCAGTGTCCCTCATGCCACTGAGTGGTATCTGTGTTGCGGACGGGCTGCATCGCCATCCCAGGCATGATTGTAGATGCTGCAAGAGTCGACTGCGCATACACCGAGGGTGCGTATGAGGACGGTGCACGGAGCTCGTGGCTGAGCGACGATGTTGAGCCACTGGGAGCATGACCAAGGAATGGCTGGCTGGGTCGTCTGATCATTGAGGGAGGGACACGATCAAATCCAAACTGTCGGCAAACGTGAGTAATGTGTATACAACAAGATTACAATGTACGTCAAACTTACGGAGGAACTTCGCCTAGAAGAAGTTTCGAAGTGCCCAGATCGCTTCTCGCGTAGCCCAGCCTGAAGAGCATAGCCTGAGTCGCTTCTCGAAATCGGAGTGCTGGGCATGGGAGGGAAAACCGTGGAAACAGGGGAGACCTTTGGAGAAGGTGGAGAATTCGAATGATTCTTCATTGTGTTTGCTGTGGAAGGCCTGTCGTTTCCACGACTTTGAACACTCGATTGTAGAAATGCGTTGTAAATGATAGGCCTTGCTGCAGCTGGCCCAGAAACAGCACCGAAAGATGTTGAATTCATTCCAACGTATGTGTGGATATTAATAGGATTGGCACGATGAGTAAAAACACCAGGGTTTTCAGAACAGAACGTGTCAAAGGGGAACGCTTCTATGGCGTAAGCTGGCGGACCTGTAGGTACTCCGTACCGGGTGTGGTGTGGTGCTGAGTGCTGAAGTAGAGACATCAGCTTTCTCCGTTGCTGGCGAGGAAGTGATGGCGGTGGAGGACCATTAGAAACAATTGAGTCGGCATCCAGATCGATGAGGACATAGTCGTCCTCTGGGTAATCGGCCGGCTCATATCTTCGCTCTATGCCAACAATGTAAGGACACGGTGCTTCGATAGTCTGCACGAGACGAGCAGGTAGCACCGGAATGAAGACACCTGCCCACTTGAAGGGATACAGTAAGTTCACAATTGCCATGCTCGCTAGGTGAAGCATCGCTGTGTGAGAAGAGAGAAGGATTATTTTTGATTCGGCCAGCACGTACTCAAAAAGAGTGATGATGTTATGATGCGAGAGACATCGGAAGAGCCCATAGATATCAATGTTGCGGGATCCTGGAATCTCATTAAGGGCCTCCTTGCGTGCGTACATTCGAAGTTCGCGGACTCCTAATTCCACTTGAGTAATGGATGTTATCGGGCTTAGGGCTTCAGCGCAAAGATTGACAACATATCGTTCGAGGGGCTGCCACATCCCGATTCGTGGGGAGCTTGGAGGAACGCGCTGTACGACACCATTCGTCATAGGCACTGCGACAGCCTTGAGCCATTCCTTCCAGAAAGGTGTCAAGCTCGCATCTCTTCCCATAACACCATATGCTCGGGGAATCCAGAGCCCTGTCTCTCCATCGGTAAGACCTTCGATTTTGGAAGCGGCGCCATGCCTCACAGGGCGCAGGAGATCGGTCATTAGACCAATTTTTTCCTCCACTGCACTGATTTCTTCCTCTAAGTTTTCTCGGTCTTCAGATTCCGATACAACAGTTGGTAGCTTTGCCAGAAGGCGCGAGAGCTTTGCCCTTTCCAAGGCAAGGCGCTCTCCCAGACTACTGGCAAGTTCCCGCTCCTCTGGATTCATGTGAAGTTTTCGCCATTCCTCGCATTGGCGCTCAAGTCCATCAGCAGCCGTTGCATTTAGGGGCAGCCAGACGATCAGGCATATACCATATAGTTTGGAACTATCCGCGTTGGTCATTGCAAATCCATGCCACTGAGTCTTGGGTCGCTCATCAGAAGAAACCACACTGACATCATTGGGAAAAGCAAACATGGGCACATAGTCCGGGAATGGGTTTCGCCGTTTCAGCTCTTCGACCATGTTTTTGGGCGGATAGCGATCCAAAAGTACCGGCTCGTATCGACGTAATAGGGGGTGCATATTCGGTTCTGGATTAAATGGTTGTGGTGCAGGAATTACGGAATTGTACCCAGACATTCTCTTTGACGTTCGAATAGACGCTGGATCCCAGTCAGTGCATTGGCGACCCAAAAGAGGTAAATATAGTAGTGACACATGGAATGAGGCTCATGGTTCATTTATGCGCACTTACCTTGACGTGCCACAGAAGACTGCCTCTTCAGACTACTCTGCATAGTCGACAATCGTCTGCGAATGCTCCCGACACCGGATCTGAGGTTTCCCACGCCATCATCAGGGTTTTGCTGGACGCGTTGTGGACGTGGACGCGGTCTGTTGGGGGTGGGGCGGTTCTGTTGCGCAACACCGGCGGTGAACTGTATCTCCTCCAGAAATGTGTCCCGCTCCGATGCGAATTTTCGCAGAGCTTGGTCGAAATCGGCCTCGCTGAGGCCTGAACCTCCAACGATCTGTAGGCCTTTGATTGTTGCGCTGCTCCTGTTGCTAGCCGTCTGTTTGGAATCCGGACCAATAATAGTACCAGAACTTAGGCGTGCTGATCTCCGCTTCGCAGAGTCGCCATTGGATAGGCCATCTTGAGAAGTTGGGCGGATTGAATCCGTTTCCAGAGCACGGTCTTCTTCGATGGTCTCATCAACATCTACTGGACCGGGAGACAGGAGTGGAGAGGCAAGAGAGCTGAGGGAAATTTGCTGGGAGCGTTCGTCATAGACCTGCGATGACTCGATTCCAGATATGAAGAAATAGTCGGCGAGAGGGGCGGAGGTTTCTGTGGTGGTGGTGGTGGTGGTGGTGGTGGTGGCAGGGGCC